>JAPDPK010000217.1:0-600000 GCA_031772115.1 Heritiera littoralis | reverse complement strand
TTTCCAAAAATCATACTACAACATGTATGGAGGTGGAGCCAACACTCTTACAGATGGCTACAGCACTGGTACTGGTTTGGGTGCTGAAATTATTGGAACCTTTGTTTTGGTTTACACTGTTTTTTCTGCAACTGATCCCAAGAGAAAAGCCAGAGACTCCCATGTCCCAGTAAGTACCCTTAACATTTCCTTCCATTATAATTAATTTTCTCCTAAACACTCTAAATTTTACCCAAAAATTCAGGATAAATAACGTGTTCAATCCATCATATTAAGGCGAAAGTGGCTGAATTTTTCACAGATTATGCATTTGAGATTAGTGCCAACGTAAGTTTATCATGTAAATGATGATGATGATGGATTCACTAATAAGGCAAAGTATTTAATATTGGTATTGCTAGATATTCCAACGTATGATTCTAAATTTCTAACTATATAAAAAAATATTTATTTTAGATCCAAAGGTAATGAGGATGTGAATCAGATTTTCTACCCTATTGACAGATGAGGTTAAAGAAACAGACAGTGGCAGAGCTGGCCAATCACAACTCTGTGGCTGCCATTAAAGGAAATGTGATCTTTACTTAGGCAAAGGGTTTTATTTTTCTTGTCTTCTTTTAAATTTGGACAAAAGGGTTTGATTCTAACCCTTTTTTTTATAAATATGTTTGTTTGTATTTTTGCTTCGTGTTTTGCCCTTGACAAAAGGGCAATGCTATGTTTCATCAAATCTTTTGGTCGTTTTCGGTCCCAACGTGAATTGTGGGTTTAAACCCTAATTTAAAATCAAAGCAAAGACGTCTTTCATGTGTCATCATAGGACGATGTTCTTTATTAATTCCCTTGTCTAGTAAATCCGTCAGAATTTTCTTCTACTTAGGCTCCGTTTGATTCGCGTAAAATAATTTTCAGAAAATGATTTTTGAAAATTTATTTTTGGAAAAACTAATATTTTTTATTGTTTGGTTGATATGCTGAAAAATATTTTCTATTGCTTGTTATTTTAACTCTATATAGATTAGGTTGAGTTTCAGTGAAGTTTTTCTCTTAACAGTGACATAGGTTTGGAAATTGTCTTCCCCTTTTGAAAATGGTAAGACAATTTCCCAAAATCCTAAAAAAATTTTCTTTGACCGAATTTCATTTTCAGTTGACCGAAAACGTTTTACAGGTACCAAACACTGAAAAATATAAAAAATATTTTCTGGAAAATGAAATTCGCGTACCAAACAGAGCCTTAATTTTGTTTGAAGTAAATTAATTTTTACTTTGTGGGCCTAGCTTCTTTATGCTTCACATGTTTGTAAGCGTCACAAGCACATATATAGTTCTACTTCATGTACTTTTCTTGTGATTTTTATTTTTTTTTTTATATTTTTTATTTAATTAATCACTTTAGCTTGTTAATATATTTTTTTATAAATTTTTTTATTTTCCTACATACAAAGTTCTGTTAGGTTTTTAATTATATAATACAAGAGATAATCTCCTTTCATTTCTCTAATTCAACGAAGATGAGAACATAATTTTAACTTGTTAATGAAGTTTTAAATCTTTAAAACTCGCCATATACATTTATTAGTACAAGATTTCAAGTTTAACACAAATTACAGTTATCAGTAATGCATTGCAAATGAATTTTGACTTAATGTGTTATAATTATAAGGTATTGGCTCCACTTCCAATTGGGTTTGCTGTTTTCTTGGTTCACTTAGCCACCATCCCAATCACTGGCACTGGCATCAACCCTGCTAGGAGTATTGGAGCTGCTGTTATGTACAACAACAAGAAGGCTTGGGATGATCATGTTAGTATAAATCTCAATAATTTCCAAAGCTCTTCATCTTTATTTTCTGTTACGTATTTCTTTTTAATTCTTCATTATCTTTTTTTTGTTTCAGTGGATTTTCTGGGCTGGTCCCATGATTGGAGCGGCCATTGCAGCTTTCTACCACCAATTTATCCTGAGAGCAGGAGCTGCTAAGGCTCTTGGGTCATTCAGGAGCCAGACCCATGTTTGATCACCATTGACAAGTGTCTTTTGCCTTCCTTCATGCCTTTCCAGAGACCAAAAAACATTTAGGATAACGTGAAAATAATGAAGGAATTAAGTTGCTTTCATGGTTTGTGTATGGTTATTACCGTCCCTCAAACCCCCTTTTATTTTCAACTTCCCTTTGTGGAAATTGAAAAACTTAATAGGAAACTGAGGGTCATGAAAATGTAGATAAAGTACTTGAGAAGTGGGGGCTTTTAATATCCTTTTGTCATTTCAAGCACTTTCCTTAGAATTTACTTTAGCTCTTATTTTGTACTGATTTATGCTTTAAGAAAAGTATCGGACATTGTTATCTTTAGTTTACTTATGTCTCAATTTGCTCATTGCATAAGCAAACATGAAAATGATACAATCTATTGGTTTATCATCATCATCATCATCATCATCATCATAACTTGAAGAAGTGAAAAGAGAGTTGGCTCCGATGAAATTAAAAATAATAAAAAAACGCTTAAAGATATTTTTTTAAAATAAAATAATAATAAAAATATTAGAGCAGGGGTAGGGGGTAATTTGACCCTCTGCATTTTGTCATTTTTTACTCCAATCGAGTTGCACTAGTGCCCATCGGGGAACCGAATGGACCCTAAAACCACAAGTATTTTTTATGTAAATATCTGACATTACACTTTATATGAAATTTGCTTTTTCTTTTGACTCTTTGTTGATTTTTTTAAGAGACCCCTTTTGATTTGTTGTTTAAATTTTAAACTTAAATTTTTTAATAAAAATATATGTTATGAGATATTATTTTTTTATTATAAAAAAGGTGATGTTATATTATTTTAGTACGAAAACATTAAAAGTTAAAAGTTTATTGGAAAGAAAAAAATTTCTAAAAAAAGGATGAAAGGAGAAGAATAAATCATACACAGATTAAATTTTCAGCCAAAAGATTAAATATTAAAATATTGATTCTAACCCTTTTTTTTAAATATGTTTGTTTGTATTTTTGCTTCGTGTTTTGCCCTTGACAAAAGGGCAATGCTTTGTTTCATCAAATCTTTTGGTCGTTTTCAGTCCCAACGTGAATTGTGGGTTTAAACCCTAATTTAAAATCAAAGCAAAGACGTCTTTCATGTGTCATCATAGGACAATGTCCTTTTTTAATTCCCTTGACTAGTAAATCCGTGAGTGTAACCAAAAAAAAAAATCCGTGAGAATTTTCATCTACTTAATTTTGTTTGAAGTAAATTAATTTTTTAGTATGTGGGTAGTGGGCCTAGCTTCTTTATAATTCACATGTTTGTAAGCGTCACAAGCACATATATAGTTCTACTTCATGTACTTTTCTTGTGATTTTTATTATTATTTTTCCTTTATATTTTTTATTTAATTAATCACGTTAGCTTGTTAATATATTTTTTTTATAATTTTTTTTATTTTCCTACATACAAAGTTCTGTTAGGTTTTTAATTATATAATAACAAGAGATAATCTCCTTTCATTTCTCTCATTCAACGAAGATGAGAACATAATTTTAACTTGTTAATTAAGTTTTAAATCTTAAAACTCGCCATATACATTTATTAGTACAAGATTTCAAGTTTAACACAAATTACAGTTATCAATAATGCATTGCAAATGAATTTTGACTTAATGTGTTATAATTATAAGGTATTGGCTCCACTTCCAATTGGGTTTGCTGTTTTCATGGTTCACTTAGCCACCATCCCAATCACTGGCACTGGCATCAACCCTGCTAGGAGTATTGGAGCTGCTGTTATGTACAACAACAAGAAGGCTTGGGATGATCATGTTAGTATAAATCTCAATAATTTCCAAAGCTCTTCATCTTTATTTTTTTACGTATTTCTTTTTAATTCTTCATTATCTTCTTTTTGTTTCAGTGGATTTTCTGGGCTGGTCCCATGATTGGAGCGGCCATTGCAGCTTTCTACCACCATTTATCCTGAGAGCAGGAGCTGCTAAGGCTCTTGGGTCATTCAGGAGCCAGACCCATGTTTGATCACCATTGACAAGTGTCTTTTGCCTTCCTTCATGCCTTTCCAGAGACAAAAAACATTTAGGATAACGTGAAAATAATGAAGGAATTAAGTTGCTTTCATGGTTTGTGTATGGTTATTGCTGTCCCCCAAACCCCCTTTTATTTTCAACTTCCCTTTGTGAAATTGAAAAACTTAATAGGAAACTGAGGGTCATGAAAATGTAGATAAAGTACTTGAGAAATGGGGGACTTTTAATATCCTTTTGTCATTTCAAGCACTTTCCTTAGAATTTACTTTAGCTCTTATTTTGTACTGATTTATGCTTTAAGAAAAGTATTGGACATTGTTATCTTTAGTTTACTTATGTCTCAATTTGCTCATTGCATAAGGGTTAACTGTCAAGTTCCTACTAATTCCATTCCAAACATGAAAATGATACAATCTACTGGTTTATCATCATCATCATCATAACTCGAAGAAGTGAAAAGGAAAAAAAAAAGTAGCATGAGAATCCTCAATGAAAGTAGATTTGCCAAATCTGATAATGCAAAGGGATTTGCTCTTGACTCTTCTAATGGTAAGAAAAAGGTAGTGTTGGAATAATTTACTATTTATATGGCAATTACTCATTTGAAGATAAGGATTGTGAAGATAGTGCTATATCGTAGCATGACTGTAATTCATTTTGCAAGCAAGTTTAAAAATGAGTGTTTGAAACTAATGAGAGGTGAGTAAAGGAATATAGAATATGTTCTTCCTCCATTCATGCAAAATATTAATGCAACTTTGTCTATCAAACAAGTTATATTGCACGGTACGATTAACCCATTTATTTATATGACTTTTTAAATAATATGATATAACGTGATACAATTAACTTGTTTAGACACAATTAATTGATAATTTATATATCTTAAAATTTTTGTCTTATAATGGTGTTAACATTAATAATACCACTTTGAATGTCATAATTTCCTGGCCCTAATTTTTAACTCAACCAAATCTCATACTCTTAGAAGGACATGACTTTCCTTTTAAGTATAATGAGTGGGCAACTTTCAACTGCAAGATGTTGCACTTCTGGAAGAGAGTTTTTAACAATCTCCTTGTAAATTAAAAACTTATTTGTCAAAGAATTGTACTTTTTAACTTAATTCTTGATTCTTAACGTCTTGTAATTTTTGACATGTCATCACTATATTAAAAGTTTGTTTTTGTTGATTTACACTATTTTAAAAGTTTATCATTTTTTTTACACCAAAAAAAAAAAATATTACCATCCTTAACATGTGCCTCCCTCTCTCTATTTATTTTTAGAAACTTTCTCTTTTTTTTTATTTCAAATATTCAAGAGTTATATTTTTTCTTCATATTAAAAGTTAATTAATAAAATTTTTAAATTTTTATTTTCAAATTTGAATTGAAATAGAAACTAAAACAATAATATAATTGTAGGTAATAAATTCAATTTCCAAATTATAATAGCTTAAACTCTTGATTGCTATGAATTGATATTCGGAAACTTCTTTTGAAAGTATTACCATTCTTAAAATATTAAAAAACTTTTTTATTTCTGTAAAATTTGATTCATCAATCATGTTATTTTTATAATTCTTTTTTTTTTCCAGATTTTTTAGTGTTTGGCTTTTTTTCCTTAACTAAGAGCTAGTTTGGATAAACAGTAAGATTGACTCCAGTGAGATTGAAAATAATAAAAATATGCTTAAAGATATATCTTTTTAAATAAAATAATAAAAAGAAATATTAAAATAGGGGCAGGAGGGTAATTTTACCTTCTTACATTTTGTCATTTTTGCTCCAATGGAACCGCACTAGTGCCCATGGGCAACCAAATGGATCCTACCTAAAACCACAAGTATTTTTTATGTAAATATTTGACATTACACTTTATATGAATTTTGCTTTTTCTTTTTACTCTTTGCTGATTTTTTTAATAGACCCATTTTGATTTGTAGTTTAAATTTTAAACTTAAATGTTTTAATAAAATTATATATTATGAGATATTATTTTTTTATTATAAAAAAGGTGATGTTATATTATTTTAGTACGAAAGCATTAAAAGTTAAAAGTTTACTAAAAAGATAAAAAATTCTAAAAAAAGGATGAAAGGAGAAGAATAAATCATCTACAAATTAAATTTTCAGCCAAAAAAGGTAAGGAAAGATGAGTTTATAGGCAATTAAGATCTTTTTATTTAATGCAAAATTAAGGAAAGCTGATGTGGCAAAAATTACAATAATTTGGAAAATAAGTTTAAAAGCATTATTTATTGAGAAATAAGTTAATCCTGTTCGAATCAACATTCTCCGCACGGTATGCTGGAAAAAGGAGCGCAAGGTTTCTTCACAACTACTGGGGCAGAATCAGCACTGTGATATGCATTCATCAGTTTTCTCACTAGCTCAAATGCGAAGCAGATAATAATCATGATATCACCAGTTCTAAACAAAACTACTGCACACAGCTAAAGTCAATCATAGATTTCAAGGTAAGAGCTGGGATAAATGAGTATTAGTTGTTAGAAAGCAAAAAGAAGAGTGATGGCGGGTGGCTGATCACCAGTTAGTAAGAAAGCAGATTCAGTATACATCAGTCATATGCACCTTGAAGCAATAAATGTACACATGGCTTGCAGAGTTCATTTTGTTGAGTAGTCATCACTAATTGAGTTAAAGATTGTTCACCAGTCATAATGATTTTTCGGGATTGTTGGGCTCCAAGGTGGTTGGTCTCCTCTCATCTTGTTTTGGGGACAAGATACCTGTGCTTATACCAAAAGAAATAAGTTAAATAAATTTTAAAATTATTATTGTTTGATAAAAATCTCTCCGGAAGATCGTAGGTTTTTCTGGTTAAATTACAAAGCGTGTGACCATGAATGAGAAATTTCCCTGTTCGAAGGCTTCTTCTCATCTCTTTGTGTACATATCTAGCAATCAAATTACCAAAAGTTGAAGTTGACGTTTTCTTAAAGCATTTAGATATTATTCGAATTTTGAAGTTTTTATTATTGAGAGAGTTTTATCGTTTATCACTTTTAATCGAAACAAAATTAATCTCGGACTATAAAACAGATAAGATTAACTGTGTTTAAAAAAATTACAAACTGAGCAACTGTTTGAGTTGGAATTGCACCAATTTGCTGTTGTATATCTATGATCGAAGGCTATGTGGAAGTTAAGCCCATTAATGTTTCAAGGATAGACAAAACAACATGGTTTACTTGGGCCAGGGTAGACTATTCCAACATGGCTAGGCTCGGCTTTTACAATGAGCTGACTTCATTTCACACGTTAACAACAATAGCCGGCTTCAACAAAAATCGCCCCTTGAAGGCCCAACAGATGCTAGACATTGCTTTAATAGCTGGGCCTAACCCATCCACTTACCAAATAAACATATCATTTTAGTTATAGATGCTCATGGATAAAAATTTTAGTGATGTTGTATAAGATAATTTTTATAACATATTTATACATTTTAATTCTTTTATAATAACATTATATTAATTTTTATGTTAATGAATATTTTAGGAATGCTTGTTAAACTAGATTTACAAAAATATTGAACATTTTCACATCATATATAATAATTTGATTAAATTTGGCAATTTATTTTTTTATACAGTGATTTTTTTTGGAAAATTAAAGTTGCAAATGTTAAAATTTGAATCTCAAATATGTAAATTTTTTATTTTGGTCCAATACTTAAGATCAATCGGACAATTTTAACAAATACTCTTGAAGCATCGTATAATTAAATTCTTATCTAAAACCCTTTTATTCGTTCAAGATATATATAATATCTGATTCTCATCTAAAACCTATATATACATGTATATTTGTCCTTGCATGAAGGTAAGGCAGGGGGCGTCTTTATAAAAACTAGAAATTAGTTATTACTGCAATTAAAGTTTAGTTCAACAGTTGTTACTTGTTATTTCTTTATAAGAAATTTTAAATTTGAGAGTTGAATCCCTTTTTTACTTATATCTCATCATGAAAAAAAAATCTAGCCATTAAATTATTGTTTTTAAACTTATCCTAAAAGAAATTTTGTTCCCTAATGTTGTTCCCAGGAACCCCACAAAACATTACATCAGTTTTCCCACAGAAAGAAGCAACACATGCAATCACTTCAATCATTTGGTCTAAAGCCTTCAATCCAGCTAATATCTAAGCACTTTAAGCAACTTTCTTTTTGCAAAGCAAATACTCCAAGCAACAAAGTCAAATTACCATTTTCAAGGCTTCCACCGAAAGAATCCATTTATATAAAAACCCAGAGAGAATTAATCTTCTAAACCATTTTATGAGACCAAAGCTTCCAAATGGCACCTATCACTACCATCTTCTTCTTCTTCTTTGATGCTTTCTCTCTTGTTTTCAGTCCTGCACTCCATATTCTTGCTTCTCCGAACTCTCTGTCGATATTGACGCCCAGATTGGATTTCCTGCATCCCGAGTTTTCAACCTTTCAACTCTTGCAAATTGGATATACAATTTCATGAAAAGGTAATTCATCTTTAATTACTAGCTAATATGGTTAGAAGTCACGTTCATAGAGGGGGAAAGCTCTGCTCAGCTGCAGCCTGCAGGCTTTATTTTGGTGCCATATACAACAAAGGTTTTACAAACCAAGATGTTTCAGTTTCAGCTCTTGAATGTAAAAGTTTTATTTGAATTTTGATGAATGGGCCATACTATTGTACATTTTCTTTTTAGGCAACCATAAGAAAAAATTACATTATATGGAAATTTCAGTTTCTTGTATTTAATGTAATGTTTAAGTAGCTATGCCAGATGCTTAAAATCTTCTAGATGCTGGTTGCTTTTTAAATGTATCTAATGCAATTTTGATAATCATTAGTTATTAAGGGTTATATATTTCTTCCATCTCATAAATATAAGTTTGAATTGTAATTTTTCAATTTTGATTTTAATTATTTTTTTAAAAAAAATTAATTTGATTTTCACGATTAATGTATATTCAAAAAATTATTTCATTCATGTTAAATAATAAAATGACAAAGGAATATATTGCTTCTAGCGTAACTAAACAAGTGAATTAGAAGAACTTGAGTGATCAAAAAAGTCTATTGACAACTTTACTTCATATAATTAAAAAGTTGGTTTTACAAAATGCAAGTTTACTTCAAACAGATTGTCTTTCAACGCACACTTACCTAGTAAAAATCATTTTAGGCAAATTTGTATAGGAAAGATTCTATCAAAAGTGGTTATGGAATTTTGTGGTTATGGAATTTTACTGAGGAAGACAGATATCATATTCCTTTCAAAAAGTTCTCCCAAATAGGTTGAGTTTCCTTGGCCATCACAGATTTATACTATATATATGTGCAATTGTCTTTTTAAAAATGTTTAATTAAATCGTAATTTAAAGAAAAAAATCAAGAATTAAATTAGATGCAATTCTTGCTTTGTAAATTTAATTCCCTTTGTGATGAATTTGAAGCTTCCTATTTATTTTCAAAATGCCTTGTGGGCTCAAAATAGTTAATATTTTCATAACTTAGTGACATTTACCATAGAAATATCCTTAAACCTTAAATTGATGGTTAATTTAGGAATAGGTTGATGAGATCAACTTTTTCCATAACTTGATATGTGTGAACTTGACATGTTTACAATAAAAGAAAAGATTCTATGTAATAGTTTTTTTTTTTTTACGTGATGATTGTATGAAATAGTTATTTCATATCAATATGTCTTTATTTTTCAAATCATGCTATGTGTAATCACACACACATATACATATAGGATAATTATCTCGACAGCATTAGTAAAGTTTTTTGACTCCACAAGTAGGTTTAGGATGATGACACATGTCTTGTTATATTTATTTTTTATTTTCTAAATATGTTTAAAAGACATGTGTAATTATTCTAACTCTACTTATAGAATCAAAAAACTTTACTAATGATATATATACTAATTATCCATATATATATAAATTTATTTATTAATGGAATTATTAATGATTTTTTTGAAATAAATATTCATTATTTGATTATCATTTGTGATTGTTAATAAATAATTAATTTTTTTAAGAATGTAGTTACATGATATTTGAATGAAAGGGATGCTTATTGATCTGAAATAACTGTTTTATCTATTAAAAAAAAAGGAAAAAGCTTTGATAAAAAGGAAAAATAAAACCTAAGAAAAACAACTCTAAATAACCAGCTAGAAAATCTGTTTTTAATAATAAATAGCTGTTCTTGTTGTACATACAAGATAAAAATTAAAGGTCGAAAGTGGGGATGGCAGATACCTTATAAATGGATATCCGACATTACACGATCCGTTTAAGTAAGATTAAGGTAATATATAATTGGGTTCGAGTAGTGAAATTACTACTAGCTAGGGTTCGGGTAATTATTATAGGATACCTGCTACTTAAATCCAATTATAAAAAATAATTAATTACTTTGATATTTATATTTTATATAGAGTTTGTATATGATGCACTGACAGTGTATGATTTTTATACATTGTCAATGCATCAGAAGTTGACATCTCATCAGTAGGTTCTTATGGGAAAATTTAAAAAATTTATTGATATTTGCATATAAGGGTCTATTGATGAGGTGTTAAACTCTAGTGCATTGACAGTGTATAGAAACTATACACTGTCAGTGCATCATATATAAATCCTTTTTTATATATAAATTATTTATTATTAATGTTGTATTTAATTAAATTAATTCATTAAATATTATAATTATGATTTTTGACTTTAATTTATTTTCATGAGTTAAATTAAATTCATTAATTTAATTTTTTAATTAAGTTATTCCAAAATTGATTTTAAATTTAAATTTGAAATTCAAACTTTGATTTAATAAACGGATAGTTAATGGGTTCAAGTAGTTTAATAGATATTTTCTATTTTATAGGGTTAAGGTTCGGGTAACATAAATCAAAATATTTGGTAATTAATTGGATTCAAGTATTATAAAAACTAATTAGGTTCATATATCTCAAATTTAGAGGTTATCCACCAATTTACATTCCTAGTGGAAAAGTAAGGTGTAGAATGGACCCCAGTTTGCGATTGGGCTTGTTTGGTTTGCAAATTTCCTTAAGATCAGGTTTATTATTTTGTGGTCCATTTAAAAATAAGTTTAAATGAATTTGATCCAACGGATTGCATGTTAAACGAATTTTTTTTTTATCGAAATTTTTAGGTATTTGAAGATCATTTTGAATTTTGACAAATTCAAAGTCAAATTACAGTCAAACTTGATACAAAAGAACTCTTCAAAGACTATTATCTTTATTCATAAAACTCAAACTTCCAGATTTTGCTCTCGATTTAACTGACATTGGTCACGTTAAACAAATTTGATCCAACGGATTGCAATCTGTGCAAAAAAAGTCTACACGGACACAAATTGATTCGTCAACAGAGGCCCATCACCGGTCCATGGACAATGGTGGAAATCTATGTTCCCATTCTTATTTAACCAAGGCCTACCCGTCCAACCAAATTAATTCCCAATTACCCAAAACTCAACCCACTCCTATTTAACCAAAACGCAAGAGTACCCAATAAATCCAAGCCCAATCGACATTTGGTCAAATTCTAAAACCATTTAAAAGAGAGGGACAAAAGCGGCCAAATTGGCCTGGATTTGCTGTCATGATCCATTTAAAAGCGCATTTAAATGGACTTGGTTCATTTATGCCCACATCTGTGTGGAATGAATTAGGCTTGGTTCGTCCACTCTACACCTTTAGTAAAAAAAATAATAATGATAATAAAAATATAGTTTAAAGAAATTTTAAGCTTTTTTTTTTGGTGAAATAATTTTGAGTTTAAAAGTAATTTTGGATATTTTACTCATTTTGAGTTTGAAGTTTTTAGGTATCGATTATTTTAAATTTCAAATATTATTTTGACTTTCAAGTTATTTAGATAATTAATATTTTAAAATTAAATTTAGGATTGGTTTGAAAGAATTTTAATAATAGTTTTTGTTGTATTTATATTTTTAATTAATTAAAATTTAAAAATAGAAACTAAAACTTTTATCAAATTTCGATTGTTTCAACTTAGAATTAATTGAATTTCTGTTGATTTGGTAATATTTAAGCATGGGTTACTCATTAATTTTTCTAATTTGAATCCACTCCCAACATTTTTAAAAAATAAAAAAAATGCAAAAATATTAATAGACAAAAAAAAAATGCAAAAGTGATAAAGCATACGTCGTCGTTTAGAATAAGCTTTTCTCCGTTTTTCACCGTCAAAGTCATTGACTCGCCTTATAGTTTTTACAGCTGGACTCTTCTGTTTCTGTTTGTCTGAAAATCCACTGGATCAAAAGAGAAAGAAACAGCGAGAGAGCGAGCGATAGAGAGAGACAGAATGCATCTATGGCCATCAGTTAGAATAAGAGATTCATTTAAAATCGCTTATTTAAAAAAACTAGAATGGAACCTCCATAGAATGAAATCAGAGAAACGATCTTCTTCTTCTTCTTCTCCAAGGACCCCATGCAACCAACAAAAACTCTTGAATGACCAGGAAGCTGCTCAATCAGAATCTTCTTCTTCCAATTCCTCAGAAAGTTCTATTCTGATATGTAGAGAGATTTTCATGGTCCTTTCTTGCTGCTACTGTTGCTTCTGCTGTGGAGGTAATCTAAATTTCCCCTTTCACTTTACTTTATAATTTTTTTTGGAAAAGATTAGTTTTTTCAGTACAGGTTTTTCATTTTATATCAGTTTATTATGTTTTGGACTTGGGTTTTGATTTTATGTGATTTTATTGTCCCCTTGTAGGCTGTAGCCATTCTTGTTAGAAGATTAAATTCTTGGTTTCATACGGGATTATTTTATGTTTTTTTGATTCATTTAATGTTCATTTTAGTTATTTCTGTGTTTCTTTGGAGATGAGTTCTTTAAATTCATGGCATTTGATTTGTATTACCTTTACTTTTCTTTGTGTTGTCATTGACTCATTGGGTGGCTTAGGAATGTTAGGTGGTGCTTTATGAGGTTCAGAATTTAGTAATTCCAACCTAGCATCATCATCAACATCATTATCAGAGCCTTTATACTAAGAGATTGGGGTAGGTTATATGAACCAATATTTGAACTCACGTTACATTGTCCATATGTATTCTCCTCTTCCACACATTCCTATATAATGCCATGTATTCATCCAACTCTAATTTCTCCATATCTTTTCAAATTACTTCCTTCTAAGTCTTTTTCAATTTTCCTCTAGTCTTAACCCTTCTCTCAACATTCATAGCTTCTATTCTCCTAACTGGAGCATCTATAGGTCTATGTCGTACCTGTCCAAACCAATGTAAACGACTTTCACACATCTTATCTTCGATAAGTACCTCTCCAACCATCTTACGAATATCTTCATTTCTCATTCTATCCTTTCTTGTATATCCACATATCTACCTCAACATTTGCATTTTTGCTACACTCATCTTTTGTGTATGCAGTCTCTTAGTCGCCCAACATTCACTACCGTATAATAATGTTGGTCTAACAACTGTCCTATAAAACTTGCCTTTTAACCATATAAGAATTCCTTTATCGCACAACACACCTTTAGCACTTCTTCACTTCATCCAGCTTAGATCTTATGGGTCACATTACCATCAATCTCTCTATCCATCTGTACTATCAACTCTAGGTGTCGAAAATGGTTCCGCTTAAGTATCGCCACCCAATCTAATGTCACTACATTATGCTCTACCACTTGGTTTGGACTAAATTTACACCCATGTATTCAGTCTTCACTCTGTCTAGTTTAAATTCTTTTGATTCTAACATTTGTCTCCATAATTCCAACTTTGCATTGATCTTCGCTCTGGTTTTCGCACATTAGATAATATCATTTGTAAACATCATACATCAAGGCACCTTATCTTGGATTGATTTTGTCAGCTCATCCATACCGCAAATAAGAATGGACTTAATGCTGACCTTTGGTGTAATTCCACTGTGATAGAAAACTCACTTGTTTGCCCTCTACATGTCCTCACATGCATCCTTGAATCTCCATATATGTCCTTAATTAGTTCAATATATTTCAAAGGAACTCTTTTCTTCATTAAGGACTATCTAGTACCTCTCTAGGCACTTTATCATATGTATTCTCCAAATCTATAAAGATCATATAGAGATTTTTACCTAGTGCTCGAGAGCACTCCATAAGTTATCTAAGCAAATATATTGCCTTCATAGTTAATCGACTAGGCATATAACCAAATTGATTCTCTGATATCTCTACATTCTTTCTTAATCTCCGTTCTATCACTCTCTCCCATAGTTTCATTGTGTGACTCATCAGTTTTATGCCTTGGTAGTTGGCGCAACTTTGAATATCTCTCTGTTCTTATAAAGAGGTATCAAGACACTCCTTCTCCATTCCTCAGGCATTTTGTTGGTGCGCTAAATCTTATTAAAAAGATTTTTCAGCCACCTAACTCCTACATCTCCAAGGCATTTCTAAATTTCAATTGGAATGTCATCAGGTCCAATAGCTTTTTCGGTCTTCATCCTCTTTAGTGCCTCTTTTACCTTTGTCTCTTTGATTTTACGCATAAAGCACCGATTCAAGTCCTCAAAAGGCATTGAGATATTATCTAAATTTTGATTTTGTCCGTCATTAAATAATTTGTCAAAATAATCACACCATCTGTCCTTAATGTCATTATCCTTAACGAGAGTTCTTTGATGCTCATTCTTAATATATTTCATAACTCCTAGGTCACGACTCTTTTTCTTGCTTACGCCCATCTGTATATCTTTTTCTCTCCCTCCTTTGTGTTCAACTTGTTGTAAATCTCTTTCGCAACCTTCACCTTAGCTTCTGCCACAGCCTTTTTTGCCTCCTTTCTAGCTAACTTATATTTTGTAAAACTCTCTTCTGTGTTGTTCTTCTTTAAAGTCTTGTAACGCTCTTGCTTAGTCTTTATAGCGTCTTTTACTACTGCAGTCCACCATGTTGCATCCTTTTCGGTTGGGACTCTTCTGTTTGATCCTCCTAGTGTCTCTTGCCCACCTTCCGGATGCATTTTGCCATCTGGTTCCATGGTATATTTGAGTTCTTTTCTGTTATCCACTCCTCTTGTTGAATCCAACTATCTCTACATATTGTATAACAATATTCTTTTAGCTTCCACCATCGAATCCTTTCAAATCCTTTTTGTTAGTTCTTTCGATGTCGTTTATGGATCTTCATATCTAAGACTAGGAGTCTATGTTGTGTGGTAACACTCTCATCTGGGATAACCTTACAATTCAGACATATATATCTATCCTTACTCCTAGTTAAAAAGAAATCTATTTGACTTGCTCTTGATCCACTTCTAAAGGTTATAAGATGAGAATCTCTCTTCTTAAACAGTGTGTTTACTAGGATTAAGTTATAGGATAAGGCAAAATCTAGCAGAGCATTCCTATCCTCGTTTCTTACACCATAACTAAAACCCTCGTGTACGCTCTCAAAACTCTCTCTAGTTGTACCTACATGTCTCTTAAGATTGCCGTCAATAAAAAGGTTTTCTCCTAAAGGCACTTCTTGTACTACCTTATTTAAATCTTTCCAAAATAGTCGTTTACTAACTTCATCAAGTCCTATCTAGGGTGCATACGCACTAATGACATTCAACGCCTCTTTTTTCTAAAGCTAGCTTCACCAAAATAATCCTATCCCCTTGTCTCCTAATCTATACAACATCCTTATGGTACACTTTATCTATGATGATACCTACGCTATTTCAGTCTTTATCTTTCCCTGTGTACCAAAGCTTATATTGCCAAGGTGCTATCCCCCTAGCCTTTTCCCTAACCCATTTGGTCTCTTGAATACACAAGATGTTAACTCTCCTTCTACTCATAACCTCACAAATCTTAGGTAACTTACCACGAAGCGTACCTATATTTCAAGATCCTAACCTAAACTTATGGTTATGGATTAACTTCTTTACTCACCTCCGTCCATTGTGGTGTGGGAACCTTTGCCTATTTAACACCATATCTAGGCGTCGATGTGGCGCGTCGCTTCCGGACGACGGCCTAGCAATCCTTGCCCACTTTTCACTACACCCGGGCTCCGATGTAGCGTGTTGTAGAGTAGGGGATGCCTTAACGATGTTCTGATATTGGTTCATTTCATGAGATTGGATTAGTTTTTATGACTGGTTATCCAAACCTACTGCCACCCTCCTCCTTTATCCAGGCTTGGGACTGGTTGCATTAACTCACACAAGCGGAGTTAATTCCAACCTAGCAATTTAGTAAAAATATTAAATTAATTCTTAACTGATTTATTTATGTTTTTGTTTCTAAACTGAAAGAATTGCAGCAAGTTAATCGTGACTTCATGTCTCTTATTATTTAAAAAAATTTCTCGATTACCCAAATAGAGTGATGGATCCTATGTTTTTATCTAACTTGTGATTGAGCGTGTTAATGATCCTTGGGTGCATATTTCAGTGATCCTGCTAAAAGAAGATGGGTTAGGCTGTTTGGTTTAACATCTCAATAGTGAAAGCATTATTATGATCAAAGCCCGTGTTAAATTTGTCACAGAGTTTGGTTTTACAAACAAATGAACATGAGTTGTGTTTGGTTCAACCTCAAGCTTGACTTGTGGATGAAGAGATTGAGTGAATTGAGTAAACAAAGACAGCCCAAATTTTGCTTCTAAACTGGGGATATAAACTTAGTGTTTAGAAGCCTGAGAGCCCAAATGTCTTTGTATACACATAAAGAAAGTTACAAAGGACAGTGAGGTTTGAAGATGGAAAATTGAGTAGTCATAGCACTACTTATAGCTGATAATGGTTTTTGGAATTTATGGAAATCATTTATCTTATCCATGTTTGCTTCTGACTTAATGAGGTGAAAATCCTGAAATTGATTTGTTGGACTTTTTTATTACCTACCATTTTAAGCTCTCAGTAGGTTGATCATTCCTTCCTTCTGTTACACTTATTCTGTAACATGTAGTGGTTTGATAGTAGAGAATTAGGGAAAAAAATGAAGACAATATAATGCTAGTTCTTCAATTCAGTATATGGAATTTAGGGTAATGGTGATTTCATCTATGAACCCTTGACTGAAGATGTTTATCATGTGGTTTGACCATGGAAAGTTCCAGAGGGGCCCATATCAATTTGGTTAGGCTGCCTATAACATATCAGCATGTAAATGATGGTAATCTGGTACCTCTCAACATGTTTTGAGAAGATAAGAATTGGATAGCACTTGGATGTTGAATTTCTTAACAAGTATCATAAAAGCATCTCAAAGCTGGTTTTCTTTTGATGTTGCTTGTGGGAGTTGTAATACTTGAGTGGTGAGTCTTTTGGGAAGGGGTATGTTCTGACAATGCTAACAAATTTTTTTCCCACAGCTTCTTCTTGCCTGATTTTATGCTTCCTTGCAAAACAGCTGTGTTGTCTATTGATAGAGTGCTGGACTCTTAGTTTTAGTAAACAGGGAGGGTTCAATATCTAGCAGCCTCAAGTACCCAAAAAAAAGAAAAAAAGAATTAATACTTCCAGAGATGTCTATGCATGCACAATGAATCCCTCTATTGTCTTCTTCTAAAGGCAAATAAGTAGAAGAAAGTTAAAGCTTTTGAACTTGAGATTTGTAATTTTTCATCTTCCTTTTTCTGTTTGTTTTTGTTCAGTGAGCTTAGGTGCTAAAAAGATGCTGGCAATGGCTACCTGCCCACACACGTATAAAGTCTTAACTTCTTTGTAACAAGAAACCTGAAAAACATTGTGTGAAGTTTTGCGTGTGCTTTGAATTTCAGTATTTCATACTATGTTTCTGCAGTTGCTTTGATCTTTGCAACTCAATCACATTTCACATTGATGGATGTCAACTCTCAGTTTTCTCTTATGCCAGTTGCCTTTTTCTTTTGGTTTTTACTCTCTTTTTGTCCTTGAAGCTTAGATATATACATCTTTGGTTGCTTTCGCATTGTTTGATTTGTTATTGTAACCTAATATTGTGAATCACCCCTTTCAGCTTGTGTTGATAAAGAAGATAACTGATGCCGTATAGGTCATGGTTTTGGTCACAGAATCCTTCCCTTGACCACAGAATCACACAAATGACCGCAAGAAATAAACTGTATAATATTTTGTACAAATTGAATGCTAATGACTTTATGTTCATCGTAGGTCTTGTGACAATCTTTGGCCTATTGTTCTCTTCTCAGTTATCAGACATGCATAGTATATTTGATTGTATAGGAGCATGAATGCATCCGCCGGCCTCTTCATCTCCAGTCTTGAAGTGGTGAATGGTTGTCTGGATTCTCAGCTTGATAATCTGTTAATATGCTATATATGTAGAAACTGTCAACTTTTGTCAATTCACTTGGAAACATATATCAAACCTAGTGGAAGCTAACCCTTGCAGATTTATCCTGTTAAAAACAAGTCATCCAATCAAGAGGTCATTGCATTTTTGTGCCTATATTTATTGGCCAACTGAAATGTGATGCAATTTGATTGTCATAAATGTCATATAATTTGGGTGGATCATTATGTTGACTTAAAAATCTGGCCTAAAGAGAAGTTCCCGTTCGAACACAACCTGAGGTATTGAATTTGGGATTTTGCACCCTAAAACTGCATTAAGGATGGTTGTACAACTGGAAATACTAATATTTGCACTTCTTTCTAACTCCTAATTGATTAGTAACATATTTAAAAAAAAATTAGTAACATCGATTAATTCAGCTTATTCTATTATTAATTTTAAAAATCGGTGATCGGTTGAAATAATTGAATAAACTATTTTCCTAATTGATTAATATCGAAATTAAATAAATCAAACTAATATATTTGTGTCGATTTCGATCAACTCTTTCTATTACACTCGCCAGCAATTTCCCTTGCATTACCTTTGGAATAACCAGCAATTATTGTCATGGCATGGTGTCTTGCTGGCATTGGGACGGCCATAAATCTAGAGTCAAGAAACAAGGAAGGATAGTTTTCCCTCCCCAACGACCCCTCTTGTTGGATACTAACTCCAAACCACCTCTCTTTTTAAAATTTAAATGCACTCGTATTCTCCCACCTAAAAATGTCCAAATTATTTCTTAGATACTCTAATTGGATTCTTTCATTATTGTTTAATGAGTTGAGCTTCAGTTTAAAATTTTACTAATAATAAATCAAATCAAATTCGGGTGTTGTAGTTGATTAAAAAATTTACAAATCTTATATATGTATATATATTTTAAATAATAATGATGATGATAATTAGGAGTCGAGTTCTAATATTTTTTATAATTGAAATTAAGTTAAAAAAATAAAAATCGATAGTCACTACATTTCACATAAGTTATATCCAAATCCAGTTATCCACCAAAAAAATGATGAATATTGATTGTTAAGTTGCCAAGGAAAAAATCCTTTCCTTCTCTTTAAAAAATGCCTTAATTTTTTTTTTTTATATTTTCAGGAAATCCAAGTTTCTTTTTTAACAAAACAAGAAATCTAAGCTCATTCTATGATTAATTCATTACCTGTAAGATTCATAATAATCAATTTCACGTACGTGTCATGCTCATGCGGCTAGTGTGCGTGATAAGATAGTAGCACATAAAGCACCAGATCACATTTACTTTCAACGATAAGTATCTCCCAACGCTCAGCTGAAAACTAGCACGGAAAAAATTTCAGAGTCCTCTTGAAGTTATCCTCCAGCACCGGCGCATTTTAGCGAATATGGCACGTCATCCGATAGCAGAAGCTAACGAGCAGAGCCCTTTTGGCACCTTGACTCCAGACGAGTTCTACGCGCGCCACTCAGTGAGTCACTCCTCCGAGTTCATCGCCAACGCCCGTGGACTTAAGCTCTTCACTCAGTGGTGGACCCCGCTTAACACTCCAATCTCCGGAATCGTCGCCGTTGTCCACGGATTCACCGGTGAGTCGAGCTGGTTCCTCCAACTCACCTCCGTTCTCTTCGCCAAATCGGGATTCGCCGCGTGTGCGATCGATCACCAGGGTCACGGTTTCTCCGAAGGCCTCGATGGACTCGATGCTCACATTCCCAACATCGACGGCGTTATCGACGATTGTATTCAGTTCTTTGACTCTTTTCGTGCTCGTTACGCACCGAATTTGCCGGCGTTTTTGTACTCGGAATCGCTTGGAGGAGCCATCGCGCTTTATGTCTCACTCAGACAAAAAGGTGCGTGGGATGGCTTGATTCTCAACGGCGCAATGTGCGGTATAAGCGCTAAATTCAAGCCTCCATGGCCATTGGAGCATTTTTTATTCATAGTCGCCAAGCTTATCCCCACTTGGCGAGTGGTTCCAACGCGCGGCTCTATACCGGATGTATCATTCAAAGAACCATGGAAGAGGAAGTTGGCTATAGCCAGTCCAAGGCGAACACTTGCAAGGCCACGCGCCGCCACTGCGTACGAGCTTATCCGGATATGCAACGACCTGCAAGGGAGGTTTGAGGAAGTGGATGTTCCACTGCTGATTGTTCACGGCGGTGATGACGTGGTGTGTGATCCAGCTTGCGTGGAGGAACTTTTCAAACGTGCTTCCAGCGTCGACAAGACATTGAGGATTCATCCAGGGATGTGGCACCAATTGGTTGGTGAGCCGGAGGAAGGTGTGGAGTTGGTGTTTGGGGAAATGGTGGAGTGGCTTAAAAGTAGAGCTTCACGACCCGCCGAGACAAGGGGTGTCGGTGAAACACGCGCCACTGTTGGCAATGGCAATGGTAGTTGATGTTTGAGTGGTTAATATTTGTTTTCGTTAACTTTAGGGTTTGCGAATGTTGGCATGCCACTTCAGTAGAAAATTTAATAATATTAAAAGCTCCTAATTTTATAGGTTTTCTTTTTTTTTTAGATGATTTGCATTTTGCAGACTCGTATGCTATGAATACGAGTAAAAAATTTTAAAATAAGCACTTGAAACCAAGAGGAACAAAAATCAAGTGTATCAGGCACAGAGAGTGACGACAAGAAAAATAGAATCCAATTTTGATTTTTTTGTGCGATTAGATTAAGGTTTTACTTAGTATGAAAGAAAGAAAAATAGAAATATGAAAAATTGAAGCGATAGAAAAATGAAAAAAATGAAAAATATTAATTATTTTTTTAAGTGTACTTGATAGGAAAGATGAAAAAAATGGAAGGAAAATATATTTTTTTTCCTCTTGATAGAGTGAAAAAGTGAGAAAAAAAATTAAAAATAAAATGATTTTATTATCCTATCTTATCTTTATATAAATATTTAATAAACGTAACTGTTTTCGGATTTTTTTTTGGTATTTATTGAGTTTTCATTTTTAATGAGATTTCTTTTTAAAAAAATCTAGCCAAAATAATTCATTAATAATTAATTAAATAATTAAATAATAATTAATTTATGATAATTAATTAATTTATTCATTATTAATTAATTATATGATGACTAATAGATATTAAATGCTCTCCTCAACCATGAATAATGTTTAATACTAATAGAATCATTTTTATATAAGAAACCATATGGCAACCTCCAAGAAAATAAAAGAAAATATAGATGTTGGTATACATTAATGCATCAAGTACTATAAACAAGTCTATACTCAAAGTATTTCTATCCAAGGGTATTTCCTATTTTTTCATTAGTAATGAAAATCAACCTTTGTTCCTAGTAATAAAAGTACTGTAAAAAAAATCTCCTAATGCTAAGTACTCTTTCATTTACTCATCATCTTCAAAACTAAGTTTTTATTTTGTTGAGTTAAAAAAACTCCAAAGAAACCTTTATCCTTTGTTGGTTTTGATTTAGAAATAAAAAAGCATCGAGTTGGAGATCTTCTGGTACATCAATCTTCAGCAACTCATCAAATACTTTAGCTTCCAAATAATAGTGTGACCGTTCTTTTTCAGCAATAGCAAGACCCTTTTCAACAATTTGTGCAACTTTTCTACCAATTGCATTTCCTTCTCTCATTACCTCTGTCACATTACCACATTACCAATTGCATGGTCTAAAACATCAATTTGTTTTTCGAACAAATCTTCCATGCGAGCTTTCTTTTTAGATCTCTTTGATTGCTATGCAACAGAATTTGATATGGATGTTGGAGATGATGGTTCACAGTTTATTTCTAGATTAATGGAGGTTGGATCTGCACTACTTTCTTTTGCTGCCCATTCTCGAATTCTATCTTTTGCATTGCAAGCTTCTTTCCCGTTAGCTATGTCTTTCAAAAAAAGCTCATATAGCTTTCCGCAAGCATGAATCTTGGTATATCACCATTTTGCAGCAGAAGGTTTTGCCTAAAAAATGCACAAAAACATCATCAAAATCACTAGAAATAGTGTGGACAATTTATAAAGAAAGTACTAAAGAAATAGTTTTCTGCACTAAAAACGAAAGTTAGATTCTATAGTGATTTGTATGAGTGTATGTGCTGAGCAGAATGCATTACTATGCATTAATCAAAAATCTTCTGAACTTACCTCAATGCAGCAACAAGCATATTATTCTTAAATACATGCAGTAACTAATTTCACCATTATCATTATTTTCAATCTCAAGACATAACCAATAAGCATCAATCATACATATTTCAGCACAGAAGATATGGTACATTCTTATATATTTGATGAGAAAGCCAAGATGTATTGTCTAGCTATTGTGAATTTTCTAAAGGGGAACATTTAATCGAGAATTCAATTGAGCACTAGGAAGCTTGCTAGTAGGAATCTTAGCAAATAAGCATTCAGAATTTTAAGTTTAGTTGACTGATAACAAATGAGACATAAGAAATCTTATTCAAATAGACAGCAAAATTGGTATAAAAATAAAATAAAATAAAAATTGGTAATGGTAGTATACTAACCTCAATAAGGGTCTCCCACACTTTAGCCTTAGCTTCAAAAAGTTCTATCACTGGATTCCATCCAAACCTACTCAAACGATTGAACAAATCAATACATTTACTAAAATTTTCCTTAAGAGTTTTTAAATGATTTTTATCGAATGGGAAATTAACTTTCTTGGTTAATATTTTCACCAAGTTATTGTAAGCATGAGGGGTGAAAGTGCCACCAACTTTGTTTCCATTCACTTATTGCTCCAACATTCCATAAACACACACACACACACACACACACACATACATATCATCCATCTCTTCTATCTATTTGAGATTAGCCTTCTACACCTCACTAGTGCTCTCACTATTTTTAGGCTTCTTAGCCATTTTCGAAATTGCATATTAACAAAATTTATGTTATATAAAACAATAAAAGCTAAAGTTAAACAGAAACAAACTAACAAAAAATCTTGAAGAATAAGTTTTCACACTTGAATGTTGTAATGCAAAAGAACTATTTTGGACTTTATTTCCAGCACTTTACTACAACAACGACAATATATTTTCAGACTACCAGAGAACATTCAAGTAGATTAGCAATAAAATTGAAATAAAACAGCATGCTTCTTCATTAGATCTTATTCAGTTTGATAGACAATTCACAAAGGATTGCTTGATCAAACTCTCGAGTAATAAGGCTTTTGAAAACTATGCATGTACACCTTGAAAACTTAAAAAATTGCAAAGATACAATAGTATAATGACACAAATAAATGTAAGTCAAATTGTGGGAATTGATTGAAAAATGAAAATCTATTTATTAAGATAATTTCTTCAACATCTCATTCAATGAAATATCCATCAAAATCATTTCTACTAATTCCAAAATTGAACTAATATAAATCAAGCATTAAGAAAAAGATAAAGAAACAAGCACGCGCACACAACAATGAAATTAGTCATAAACTCACACAAATTGTAGCTTAGTTATTTCATTCCTACTACAAAAAAATCATTCACAAGTCTAATTAATGGAGAGCCAACTAATTAGAAATATAAAAATGGAAACAAAGAGCATAATCACCGACTAATTAATGGCCTATGGCAAGGTTTTTAGGTAACAAAAAAGAATTAAATATATCATTAGAATGAAATGAATGAGCTGGAAAAACGAAGGAAGGGATAAAAAAATCATTAAAAAATAAAAATAAATTGAACATGGTAAAATAAGGATGGATCAAAACATACCAGATGTAATTACAATGATCTGAATAGCGATATGAATGGCAACCCAGAGTCCAAGCTTAAGCTCTAATTACTTAGCCCCATTGCAAATGGCGATCTGAATGGTAGCTCAAATGGTGGTGGGAGAGACAATATCGGTGATAGAGAAGATAGAAGGAGGGACTAACAGAGTATGGTGAGAGTGAGATTAAGAGGTTCGGAAGAAAAAAGAAAAGCAAAATTGATAATTTTAAATTTTGTTAGAGGCAATTTCATCTTTTCAATTAATTTATTCACGAACCCACCTTTTCTTTCCATTTTTTGTCCAATTTGGATGGATTGTTTTTTTATAGGGATGTTCATTATTCGGTTTTAACCGAATTAACCGACCGACCGAATTGATTTTGGTTAAATGGTCAGCCACCAAAATAATTTCGGTCGGTTAACGAAAGTGATTTTCTAAAAAGTTCGGTTATCAGTTAATTTGGTTCGAAAGGCAAAATTAACCGATTAACCGAATTAACTGATAAATGTTATTTGCTTCCATGCATGTTGAGAACCATGTTCATTATGAGATTCTAATGACTTGAGATTGCGAATGCAATATGTTTTGGTGTTATAATGGTGTTATAATGATTGTAACTTGTAAATGGAATATGTTAATTATTGAGTGCTGGACTGGGAATTGATCTTATAATGGTTAAATTGACTATAAATGAGTCTATTTCGGTGCTATAGTGGTGTTTTGTTCAAGAGCTGGAATTGTTATGGTGCTAGACTATTTTGGCGTGGAAGGAAGAGGGTTTTATACAATTTCGGTTCGGTTAATATGAAATTACAAACTTCGGTTTGGTTAACGAAAATGAAAATACAAATTTTGGTTAATGTCGAAAATGCAAATTTTGGTTCGAAATTAACTGATTGATCGTTTGACCACCCCTAGTTTTTTACACTGACAGAAAAACAATTTTCGCTCGTCTTTTCTTTCCTTTCCTATCAAGCAATCTTAAAATTTGTTTTCTTTTTACTTTTCCTTCCAATTTTCAGCTATACCAAGCACAGCCTAAAAGAATTCATCTATTTATTATTGGGGGTTTTAGGCTTTATTGATGAGATTAGCACGGTAAAACACACTTTTTAGGTATATTAAAAAATTATTTATTTTATATGCATCATTAGTAGAATTTTTAGATTTTATTAAGAGGATAAGCAATGTGACACTACAGGAAAATGTACTTTTCGCGACACTTTTTTAGCGGCGTTTTTAATAAAACGCAGCTAAGTTCCTTCTTTTAAATTAACTCACGGCGTTTTTCAATTAAAACGCCGTGAATTTTGACCAATAGCGGCGTTTATGTATCTAAACGCCGCTAAGTTGATCAGATAGCGGCGTTTTTTTCTTATAAACGCCGCTATATTTTAAAATAAAATAAAAAAATATTTATTTTAAAATTTTTGAAAATATATATTTTATTAAAAAAGATATTAAATAGCGGCGTTGTTAGAAATAAACGCCGTTATTTTAATTTTACATTTATAAAAAAACATAAAACAAATGTATTTCGATAAAAAAATCTAATAAAAAAATTCTATATAAAAAAAGTTTTCTTAAACATTTCCATTAAAACCTCTCATCTCATAAACCCAGATTTTTCCGATTCTCTCTTCAATTTTTACAATGTTTTCTTCAAAAAAGTTCATGTTTCCCGATTCTCTCGGATTTCAGTCTCCGATTCTCTTTTTGATTCCATCTTAGTGTTTAAATTCTCTCTCCGATTCTCTTTCCGGGCCTTCAAGCTTCTGAGCTTTAGCAGCGTTGTGATGCGTCGTCTCAAGAGCATTGCTTCCGGTCGCTCTTCCATTTCTTCTGATCCCGTAAGTTCTCTATTTCCTTTTGTGTTTTCTTCGTGGATTCGATCGGCACTAATCTCTGTTTGTTTGTTACGGGAATGGAGTAACAGAAATGAAGAAAGACGGAATGGATTTTTGGATTATTTTAAGCTTTGGTCATTGAAAGGATTGCTTTGGTTATTTTTTCTTTCATTTGCCTGCATATTTCTTCCATGAGTAGCTAAATATGGGAAATATTTATATATTTTGTTCTTATGATTTATGTCATTTGTGTCTTCTTTACTTTACCTTTGAGAGACTGAAAGAAAAAAAAAAAACTAGTAAAGATATTCTATTTAAATGTGAAGCGGCTTGTGTGAATGCGAGGTGAGAACCGGTTAAAAGTCAAATATAAACATCTGCATGCATTTGGCCTCTTTGGGATGTTAGTTATGTTTTGCTTGGATTCAAAAGAAAAACAAAAAATGAAGACAAACTGTTTGACATAGTTCCTGTTTGGGGAAATTTTTTCAAAGGAAAGATTCGGCAACATGGAATTGCTCAAGATTTTGATGATGCTTGTGTATTTTTTTTTTTATGCTTGTGTATTATGTATTGTCAACAAAAGAAAGTGGTGCCGATGCCATTGTCAACAAACTGAGGCTACAATGAAGTTAAGGCATCAGAGCTAGCATCTCCATTTGTCATTGATAGAGGATCTAGAAGCATTTTTCCATGGTGAAAATCTAGAGGTTCTTGATTTTGCTTGTAGTTTATTGAGTTGTGTTGCTGGTTTAAGGAAGTGAATTTTCGACAGAGGATCTGTGAGATTCTCGATTTTGCTTTTAGTTTAGTCCAATGGCTTCTGTAAGTATAGCGCCTACTTCTGGTTTAAGAGAACATGGTGGAAATACAGTTGGTGTTGATAGATTGTCTGATGAAATGAATGATATGAAAATTAGGGATGACAAGGTATGTTATTAGTTTTCCTAGTTTGTTTGCTTCGATAATTGATTGTTGATCTTTTGGATCAGTTATACAAAATCCATTGCTATGTTGCAGGAACTGGAAGCAACTATAGTTGATGGTAATGGAACAGAGACAGGGCATATAATTGTCACCACTATCGGTGGTAAAAATGGTCAGCCTAAGCAGGTTAATTTTATAATTCTCTCCTCGAGAACTAGAGCCTTTTTGTGTCTTAATTTTGGGTGTTTGATGGTTTGTATCTTAAACCTTCCAATTGTTTTTCAGACAATAAGCTATATGGCTGAGCGTGTTGTTGGGAACGGATCATTTAGAGTTGTCTTCCAGGTATTCTCATCATATTTTTCTATAAAGATATGTTCAGATTTCATATTTTAAATTGAATTTTAAGTTTGTACTGAATTATCTATGCGGTATATCAGGCTAAATGTTTAGAGACGGGCGAAACTGTTGCTATTAAGCAGGTTCTTCAAGACAAGAGATACAAGAACCGCGAATTGCAAACAATGCGTCTTCTAGACCACCCTAACGTTGTCTCTCTGTAGCATTGTTTCTTTTCCACTACTGAAAAAGATGAGCTCTATCTTAACCTTGTGCTTGAGTATGTTCCGGAGACTGTCCACCGTGTCATCAAACATTATAATAAGATGAATCAAAGGATGCCACTGATATATGTTAAACTCTATTTTTACCAGGTATGAACTTGGTTAAAATCTGTGTTAGTATGCCACTAATGTTCACTGTCACTTTTAATATCTTATTTCTATCTCTTATATGTTTATGGATACAAGAAATCCATGTTAATATTTAACCCTTACATGAATTGCTACTATTCTTGTCTTTATGCAGATATGCAGATCGCTTGCTTACATTCATAACAGTATTGGCGTGTGCCACAGGGACATAAAGCCTCAAAATTTATTGGTATGTTCTAGAGCAACTTGCTAAATGCTTTATCTTGGTCGTTAATATAGCTGTATCAGTTTTTAAATTTCTAAAGATTACCAAAGAAACATTTTGTCCAGAAATAGTGTGGCAGTTCAGCTTAATGATTTAAATGGATATTTAGGAGTTTGAAAAAGAGAAATAACAATCTAGCATTCTGAAGAATCTATGCATGCTAATGTATTATAATGTGAAATCCAAAACTTATGTTTTAGAGCTTTGCAATGGAAAAGATCTAAACGGAATGGGTCTCTTAAGGTTATTGAAGCACTTTTATCACCTTTTTACTTAAAGATATTGCCTCCATGATGTCCCTTGTTGTCAAGATACAAAAATCTAGTTGTTATACATTTTGAGGAATAACTTAGTTTTCTCATCTTATCTGTTTATTTACCATACAAGGTTGGATTTATCTATGATCATGTATCAACTCATTTACACTTTGAAGCATACCCTCTCATTAATACAATGGTATGTAAATTAGAATCGTAAAGATCTATTTTATCCGCTTCATCAGATGCTATCTAGTTTTTCATGAGCCCGATTTTGATTTAACTTTTCCAGGTAAAAGGGGAACCAAACATATCTTACATCTGTTCTCGATACTATCGAGCACCTGAATTGATATTTGGTGCAACTGAATACACCACAGCGATTGACATCTGGTCTGCTGGCTGTGTTTTGGCTGAGCTATTGCTTGGACAGGTAGATGGTTTCCTTGCTTTTATTTTTGGTTTTATATGTTTGTGTGTGTGTGTGTGTGTGCATATATCCTTTTATAAACGACTATTTTTTTACTCCAGCCTCTGTTTCCCGGTGAGAGTGGAGTAGACCAGCTTGTTGAAATTATCAAGGTAAAGTTTAGTTCAAAATTCTCATCAGTAATATTTTCATATCATTTTCAGAAAATACTTGAGTAAAACATGAATGATGGGAGATAGTGGCCTATCCAACTACTTCTCACCTGCAAACATTGTGTTATCACATATACTGTGACTGGTATGGTATATACTGGATTATGGCCCATGAATATACTGGTATATACTGGTACGATTTTAGGTTACATGGAAATGTGCAATTGTATCTTTTTTATACATTAATTTGATACCCATGAATACTATTAGCAATGTGGATATTTCTGGTGCATTTGCTGATTTAACTTGAAGGACAATTGTAATCTATTTTCTGACTAAAGAAATCAGTATGCATCAAATTGTTTCTGTATTTTTCATTTGGTTGTCCTTGTCGCACTAGTAAATGGCTTGATTTGGGAACTAAAAATTTTATTCATGGCATTTACTCTTTCTGATAAAAATAGTTCAATTTGTCTCTTGGTTATAAAGTGAAATGCTCATGAAAACATAAATTTATGAGAAATGTTTGTGAATTTTACTGTTTTTTTTACTGTTTTGTGGTTGCAGAATGGATGTTGTGGTCTTTGTTATATGGGCAACTTTTGTTAGAGAAAGAAAGGGCAACTTTTGGATGTAAAAGCTCAAGTATTCTATAACTTTAATTTTTGTTCTTTCCTTTTTCTTACATAAGTATTCTGTAAAAGCTTAGATGTTGGGAGACTCAAATGTTTAGGACAGATAAGAGATGTATTTTCTATGTAAATATGTTTTTACATTACGCTTATTTTATATTTTATATATGAACAAGTTGATCAACAGTTTATGACTTTCATATGACTAGAAGAAGTCTATTTACTTTTTTTGCTTAAAGAAAAAGTTTATTTTACATTCTTAACAGTTGACAACTTTTAATATTGAAGGCAAAAACTCATAGTTTCATCATTCTCTTCTATTCTTTTCTAAAAATAATTAAAATGTTTTCTAAAAATATAATTAAAATTCATTAAATGTATTCAAATTGAAAAAAATATAAAATCTAATTTTATAATAAAAATTATAAAAAAAGTCTAACTTAGCGGCGTTTTACAATAAAAACGCCGCTAAGTTACAAATTAGCGGCGTTTATGCAGAAAAATGCCGCTATTTTTGCGGCGTTTTGTCAAAAATGCCGCTAATTTTGTGGCGACTATAAATGCCGTTAATTGGCAAAAAATCGCCGCGAACTTAGCGGCATTTTTCATAAAAACGCCGCTATTTTTCCCGACACTAGAATAGCCGGCGTTTTTTTCGGCGTTTTTTGCTAGTGTCGTGAAATTTTAGCGGCATTTATAAATGCCGCTAAAAGTCTAAAAAAACGCCGCTAAAAGTACATTTTGCTGTAGTGTGAAATATATCTTTTAAAAATATAAAAAATAAAAAATTAATTAAAAAATAGGTGAGACATGCAGCTGTCAATTGTCTCTTAATTTTGTACTTACGAAATATAAAAGAAAAATCATTATTAGTGTAAAAAATGAACTGTTAAAAAAATTTAAAAAAATAAAAAAGATATGTGATAATATGTTAACTCTATTCATAATTCTATCAAAAATTTATTGATTGAGTAGTTAAAAAAATTATGACGTATTATAAAATTTGAGTACGAATCTAAATAACCTCATTGCATCCCTAATTATGAAAATACTCTATTTATAACTCTTAATTTGACATTGTTAATCATTTAGATTGCCAATAAATTTGTGAAATCCTCCAATTTCCATGTAATTCCTCCATGTTTGTAAAGTATTACAATCTGACATGATTAAATAAATATGAAGTTTAATGTGTAAATAATGTATGAATGATGTATGGAATATGGAAGAAATAAGAAAGATTGAAAGTCAATTAGTCAAATAATTAATGTTGATATCAGGAAAATAAATAGAGTATAAGAAAAGAAATAAAATCAGATTTTGATTGGTAATTAAATAGATGAGTCATATGGAAGAAAAGAGAAGAGGAATTAAATAGGTCAAATGAGTCAAATGAGTCAAAGGGTCAAGGAGAGGATTGATGGCTGAGATGAATTAATGGGATGAGCATACATTTAATGCAATGGCATGACTCATCATCCCCATCATCCATCACCCACGACAGCTTCTTTTCCCTTCATTCTCGTTCCCTCTCCAAGTTTCCATTCCCAATTTCCTTGACAAACCACCTTGTTCTCCCATCGATTTGTTAAGTTTATTGAACAAAAAACGATCCTTGTCACTAGCCTAGACCATATCCGAAGTTTGGTAGATTGAATCCAAGTATTGGAGGAGATCTCAAAATTTGAAAATTTGGTTATTGACAAAGGTAAGAGAAGAAGATGATTTAGTCAATTTTGTTGATGGTATGAAGTTGTACTAAGTTGATATGATATGTGTATGGTGATTATTTAAAGGTTTGAATGGTATGATGTTTACAGATTCGAAGAAGTGAAAAAGCTAGGATTGACATGCCAAGTGATTTCGTGTTCTCGAAGTAATCGAGGTAAGGAATTTATGTAACGGACGTAGGGTGGCTATGTCCATATGTTTTTGATGTATTTTGAAGTGTTTTGGGGAGAAATACCAGCTGATTTTATGCAGGAAAAGTTACCTTTCGGGTTTGACTCATAGTACCAATTAAGCTAGGAGCAGCCGACTGCCTTAAGTAGCAGCCGATTGCCTAGAGACAACTAAAGCTTAGTTTTTCAAAAACTGAGAAAAACCAGCCAACTACTACACATGCCAGTCAACTGCTATTTACCCAGTAAGCATTCTGTTTCAAACCAGTCGACTGCTATAAGGAATAGTCGACTGCTTTTAGGAAAAGCATTCTGTTTCAAAACCAGCCAACTGCCTATAAGACCAGTCGACTGCTAATTTTCTAGAAGCATTTTGTTTCAAAAACAGTCGACTACTATATGACCAGTCGACTGCTATTTCTTAAGAGGCATTCTGTTTGAAAACCAGTCGACTGCTATATGGATCAGTCGACTACCCCTATGAGTTTTCAAAAAGAAAAATATTGAAATTTTAAATGAAAATAATTTCGATAAATGAAGTTATGAAGCAGCAGCCGACTGCCTTATGAGGCCAATCGATTGCCCTGTATGAAAAGAGGTTTTTAAAACCTATTGGTTTAAACACAAAAGTGTTTTCTGAAGAAGTATATGATAAATGTTTTGAGACTATGGACTGCGTGATGATCATGCATCCCTGATGGCTGAGAGACTCTGATCAAGTCCTCAGTATTATGTAAGTTTGAGCAAGGAACCCTAGTTTGATCCTTAATACCACGGATGACACCTGACTAGTGTTCACTGTAGATTACTACAGGCAGGAGAGAATCCCTGACCTCTACATGGTGCACCACTGTACTAATGCATGATTAGAATCATATAAATGGGTATAAAGGATTTATATGATGATGCAATCACTTGAATAATTGTACATAGTCTCCATCCTATTTAAAGAATATATGATGTATGTTTTGAAGAAGTATAAGATGTATGTTTTGAAGTAAGAAGATGACGCATGTTTTGAAGAAGTATATGAAATATGTATAAAGTATGTTTATGATGTATGTTTTAAAGAAGCATGTAAGGTATGCTTGCTTATACTTTTGAAAGAAGTATGCATGTTTACAAATGATGTTTGAAAGAAGTACATGTATGCATGCTTTATAATGATTTACATGACATTACAAAGCCAAGCAGGAAAAATGCATATAGAGGCATAGTACACTCTTTTACATATTTTTCTTACTGAGTGTAAACTCACCCTTTTACGACTATTTTTCATACAGACTATCTGAAGTGATCCATCGCTCTCGATAAAGAAGAGCCTATTAGTGGGTCCTTAAAGTTACCTTAGAGAGACGCTTCCCAGTTAGCATAGAAGGTATACTTATGTACTTATGTAAGGTAACTTGTAATTCAGCTACGGTACAGTACAAGCAGCATTTATGTATATAAGATGTCGGGGATTTAAGCTAAGATGATGTGTAAGATCCTGTGGAAATGGATGATATATATATATATATATCATTAGTCTGTTTTATTGGAAATGAATTATTCATATTAAGCTTAAGAAGGAAAAGAATGAATGACATTGATGAATCAAATCGAATCAAGTTGCATAAGATAATAAGAAAAAAGAAAAAGTTAGATGGTAAGATGTAGTGACAGGGACGTCACAAAATTAGTCCTTACCAACTCCCTACAAATCAACCTAGCTCTTTGCTTACAGTCATGCAAACAAGCTTATAAACTTATTAGATTTACATGGTTGTAAAATTAGAGATGTAAATGGGTGCCTTATAAATTGATAACCTGTACTACTCGACTTAATTAAGTAGGGTTTGGGTGTTTAGTAATCGAATTCGAGTAATAGTTTTACTTATCATGGGTTCAAGTAGGGTTTGGGTAGTGACCTTAAGGTACCCTACTACTAGAACCTGATTATAAAAGTTTTACTTCCTGTCACAGGTTCAAGTAGGTTTGGGGTAGTGACCTTAAGGTACCCTACTGCTCGAACCTGATTATAAAAATATTTATTAAATATTATTATATACATTTTTATTTATAAATTATTTATTTTTAATATAATACTTAATTAAATTAACTCATTAAGTATTTTAATTATGGTTTTTAACATTAATTTATTTTTGTGAGTTAATTTAAATTTATTAAATTTAATTTTTTCTAATAATATGCATTAAAATTGATTTTAAATTTAAATTCAAAAGTCAAACTTTGACTTAAAAAATGGGTATTTGATCAGATTCGGGTAGTTAACGGGTATTTCTTATATTAAACAGGTAGGGTTCGAGTAGTAAAAATAAAAATATTTGAGTAGTTAATCGAATTAGATATTCTAAAATATAATTGAGTTTAGGTTTGAATATCTTAAAATTAATGGATACTCATCCCGTTGATATTCGTATGTAAAAGTAGTTATTATACAAATAGTATTATAATTTGAACCTATAAAGAGAAAAAAAATTAAAGAATTGTACTTTGAAACTAAAAGTTTTATTTGATATTGAGATTTGTTAAGAAATTTACAAAATTTATTTACCAATTGTTTGACCAAATTTGCACCTCTCCAAGAGGGACAAATTCTACAGTAAGGTCACAAAAATTGACCTTATTTTAAGGTCATTGAATTAGAACCATTGGATTAGTCAAATCTAATATAAACCATTGATGAAATTTTAAAAATTAAAAAACTCTTTAACCTGGTAACCTGCTAAACCAATTATTAAAATTAACATTATTTACTAAATATTATTAAAATTATACTATTATATTACTAATATACCCTTGTTATAATTGTAGTAGTATTCTTCTTCTTATATAAACCTTTTTATTGTTTTTAAACCCTAATTCATAAATCATAAACCCCTTTATTCCAATTTTTGTCTGTTTCACCTTTAATCCAGTTTGTAGCTGTCTCAATATTTTATAAATCCTAAACTTTAAGCCTAACCTCAATCAAATAGTTGTTCTTCTTTATTCCCCTCTTATCTTTTTAACAATGGGTAAGTTTGTGGAAGAGAATTGCATAAACGATGGAAATTGCGATTAAAAGTGCGAAGAACAAATGATTTACAAAGAACGTCCTCCCAAACGACCAAGGAATCATTATATTTTTATCAGTAAGATTTTTAATTCTTGACATGTTTTCAGGTAGTTGACTGCCTGGTTTTATAAGTGTTTCGATAATAAAATTTATTGGGGAAGTCGACTGCTCGATTGAAGCAGTCGACTTCCTAAGAGAAAATTTATCGCAGAATGTTAGAATGCGTAAGGCAGTCGACTGCTAAATAGCCAGAAGTATTCTGTTTCCAAAATGCATACCGGAAGTCGACTGATATTTTTGGGCAGTCGAATTCCCAAAATTTTTAAGCATGCTATTCTTAATTTATTTATAGAATGTCGACTTTTATTATTAAGAATTCGACTTCCTATGTATTTTGAACATAATTTTCACATTACTTGTGTAAATTGGATTGTATTCATTGTAAAAGTAAATAGATTAAACGTAAATTTGTCACGGATCATCGTAAATTAATAAAAGATTATTGTAAATTGAAAAAGGGTCATCGTAAATTTGAGTAGATTATTCGTAAATTTAAAAAGGATAATCGTAAATTTGGGTAGATTTTTCGTAAATTTAATAAACATAATCGTAAAAGTTTTGACATTCATTGTAAATTTAATTGGATTTATCGTAAAAATATTTGGATTTATCGTAATAATAATGATAAATACAACCAAAAAAATAATAAATACTTATTAGTAATATTATAATAATAAAAAATATCATAACAACATTAATAAATAAAAATATATATAATAACAAAATAAAAAAAAGTTTCATACTGGGAGTCGACTTCCAAAGAAAGATAGTCGACTGCCCAGATGCATTCTGGAAACAGAATGCATCTGGTAACGAAGCAGTCGACTGCTAATAATTAGCAGTCGACTGGTTCGTTACCAGATGCATTCTGTTTCCAGAATGCATCTGGGCAGTCGACTACCTTTCTCGAGCAGTCGATTTCCTAATTTTTTTAAGCCTGATGTTCTTATTCAATTTATGTTAAGTCGACTTTTATTATTGAAAATTCGACATTCCATGTATTTTAAATGTAATTATCACATCACTAGCATAAATTAGATTAGAATTATCGTAAAACTAAATAAATTAAATGTAAATTTAGCTAAGGATCATCATAAATTAATAGAAGATGTTCGTAGCTTTAATAATGTTCATCGTAAAAATGATTAGATTTGTCGTAAATTTAAGTAGATTGTTCGTAAATTTAATAAGGATAATTGTAAAAATTATGAGATTCATCGTAAATTTCGGTAGATTGTTCGTAAATTTAATAAGGCTAATCGTAAAAATGATAAGATTCATCATAAATTTAATAAGGATAATAAGGATAATCGTAAAAATGATGAGATTCATCGTAAATTTCGGTAGATTGTTCGTAATTTTAAAAAGGATAATCACAAAAATTATAAGATTCATCATAATACTAATAATTTCAACCAAAAAAATAATAAATATTTATTAATAATAATATAACAATAAAAAAATCAAAACAATATTAATAAATAAAAAATATATAATAACAATTTTTTAAAAAAAATTTCATGGGGAGTCGACTTCCCGAGAAAGGAAGTCGACTCCCCATGTGCATTTGGTTTCCAGAATGCTTTTGGTGATGAAGCAGTCGACTGCTAATTAGTAGCAGTTGACTGCTGCATCGCCAGAATCTGGAAGTCGACTCCCTTTCTTTGGAAGTCGACTCCCCATGAAAATTTGGACTTTATACGAGATTTTTTAGACAGAAAATCCTTAAACCAAACCTTCTCTCTTAGACACTTCTCATTCATCGTAAATTCAATGAAATTCATCGTAAATTCAACGTAAATTCAATGAAATTCATCGTAAAATTTATTAGATTCATCGTAAATTCATGTGATTCACGTAAAATTTATTAGATTTATCGTAAAATTTATTACATTCATCGTAATATATCGTAAAATTTATCTAATTGATCATAAAATTTATAACATTTATCATAAAATATATGACATCTTAAATTTTATTATATTAATAAAATCTATAATAATTAGCAGAAAAATTAATGTAACTCAGGATAAATTTTAAGTAATTAATTATAATACTAAGAGTTCAAATAAATGATAATTAACAGTAAAATAAATCCCTTATTAAATATGGCAGTCGACTGCCAATATGCTAGAATCAATCTGTAAAGTAAAATAACTAGGGAAGTCGACTTCTATACACAGGCAGTCGACTTCCCAAACTTTTCTGGGCAATTATCTTATATTTTTTTAATTTTAATGGGTAATATCATAATTTAATTTTGATTAATGATTAAAGATGTAAATATAAATATTTTCTTACCTTTTAAAAGGATAAAAATATAATTTAAATCTTTTTAATTAAATTTTGGTTTACCTGTTAACCTGTTAAGCCATTATTAACATATTTAAATAATTTTTAAATTTTATTCAATATCTCATGAGATATTGAATATCTCATGAGATATCATGATCTTACAATACGATCGATATTTTACGACTTTATTGTAGAATTTCTCCTTCAAGAGGTTGGAATTAATTTTAGGTGTCCCACATCAATTAATGCAAATTAGAGCAATTGGATTTGGACCTGGATTAGATATAACATTAAAAGCAAAGAAAGGTGAATCTAAACCATTGCCAACAAAATAATGTCCCATCAAGTGGATGGGCATGCTTATCGTAGATGCAAGGGTTGCCATCTTTCCTATGTTGACTACATTAAATCAGAGTTTGAGAAAGGCAAGGTCCCCCATTCCCAAAGGCTATTTGTATTGATGCTTTGGGCACATTCATGCTGATTTTTTTTTTGGTTATTTTTCCTTTTCTTACTTAGGATAGTGCCGAGTCAGAAAGTTTATTTAGTGGGAGATTCGTTTATTAATAATAATAATAATAATAATAATAATAATAATAACAATAACAATAAAATTTTTGTATCTAATCATTATTATTAAAAAATTTTGAATTGCTTTTGACACAATTTTATATTTTGAAAATGATGCACGATTGTTTCATTATTAGACTTTGGAACATATATTTTTAAGGTGCACAATTAAATTATTATTCAACCATTAATCTAACATTCGATTGTGCAAAAAGTGTTCAACATATTCATAGTAGAAAATGCATTATCTAATGTGATAATAACAATCAATAAAATTAATATTAATGTCAACAACAAATAAACTAGTCAATACATTTTATCTTTTTCGGTCATAAACATTTTTATAGCAAAATGGCAATTTTTTACAAGCTTGAAACCTCATTGCTAAAGTACATAACATTGAACTTCATCTATCAAACATTTCACCAAAAATTTTTTTTTTATAAAATATAAAAATTTATTTATATAAACTATTTTTTTTATTTGGGCCAGTGAGGTGGGGTTGAGCTTCTACTAGGCCTCAAGGGGCTTCACCTCTAACTTAGATACAAGAAATTTGTTCGAGTAAATTGAGTATTTGAATTGCTTTTTAATCCAAATATTTGGAAAGTACATGATTCCAAAAGTCGAGAAACTCGTAGGGTATACCCATTTATCAACTTAAGTAGAATAGTGTATTTGTAAGTTACAAAGTTTGTGAAGAATTTGTGGACGATGTAACATTATTGAATAAGTCAGTTAGATCATCCGCTTCTCAAGGAAAGGAAAGAATGAAGAACTAAAACTTAGAACTGACATTTCAAAAATTTTTTATGTATTGAACAAATCTTGGTATCATTTCAAAGGCATTTGTCTGCAAGCTTTTATTCTACTCTCGTCTGTTGGATTGAATTGCTGTATAGACCAGAGTTCTAGCAACAAACTTGCACGCTTCAGTCAATTTTGTTGAGGGAAGTCACAGGGTAAGAAGTGTAAGAAACTTTCTTTGTAGGTTATTTCGGTGAGATGGAGCATATTTTCAATTTAATACAAATGGATAGTTCTAATAGTAGGATTAAAGTTTCCATTACTGAGTCAACAATGATGCAGATTCTGAACAGTGCAATGGACAAGGCATATAGAAAAGTTAAGTCCAAAAATGCGGTTCTTGAACGTTTGAATGAGATATCGAAATTCTATGAATTAGCTGTTATTCAATTAGAAGGGTGTTTGAAGTTTGTTCAAGAAGAAACAGATAACTATGTTCTTGAAAGTAGCCATGAAGTGTTACTTGAGGACTTGACAGAAATTAGAGACCGCCTTCAAGGACGCCTTAAGGAAGTAGAGCTGGCTGTATCAGAGAAGGATAAAGAGTTACAGGAGAGATTAGGAAATGAGTTGAAGCTCAGGAAGGCATTGGAGGTCAGTGAAAAAGAATTGGATTCTTTGCATGCTGATCTTAAGTTGGAACAAAGGAAGAGTGAGGGCATTGAGGAGTTCTTTCTTAGCAACCAAGAAAGTACCGATAATGGAGATAGAGAAGGCGAATTCTGTGAGTTAAAGAACTCAGTTGATCAGCAGGTATGGAACATTCAACAACAGCTTGAGCCTAGCTATCAACTCAGAGATGAAGAAAGAAGTCAGGGAATCGACAACAAGAAAATTGAGCAGATGGGATCTGATATTAGCATTTTAAAGGAGACTCTGGATCTTGCCTTTTGTAAGATGCAGAATGCCATTTTCCTATCTGAGCTTGGACCAATAGAGCATCAATGGATGTGGAACATAGAGAGAAGTACAGCTGCTATTGTGATTAAAGGCTCTTTGAAAGATTTTCGAGAGAATTTTGAAGAGGAAGTGAAGAAGATGCAGATGCATGTCTCAGTTGGCCTGAGAAAGCATTTATCTGATGTGATGAGAGAGGTGACTAGCCTTAACCATGAGCTTAAACTTCTTGGTAATCTGGATGAGGTTCAAGTGAAAAGTTTCAAAGCTAAGGGTTCACCAAAAGCCAAAGGAAGATGTGTATCAGAAGGCGAAAGCTTCTGCAATTCCAGTAATTTCTCGTCGAAGTTTGAAGAAGCAAGTACAATCAAGCAGCCCCGAGATGAGGATTCAGAAGATGATGGCAGTCAAAATGTAGCGAAGATGATAAAGAATCATGAGTCCATAATCCGGAGGAAAAGTGAAGAGCTGAATTTGCTGACGCGAGAACTTCTTCAAGAAAAAACATGTCCACCCCTCAGGAGAGAAAAGGATACTGTCAATCTGAAAAGAAGGATTCAAGAAGTTATTGTGAGTTTGGAGGGTTTGATCAACTGGAATCCTGGGATAGTTGACATTTTTGGTGACAGCAGGCGAGATTGTGAGGTCGAAAAGCATTCTGAGGTGAGGTTATTTGCAGATGATCAAATGGATGTAGAAATATCAGGCATTGACAGTCTGGAAGAAGTATGGGCAAAAGTGAGTAAAACCTCAGTTTCTCAAGCAGAAAATGAAGAACCATGCAGGGAAATGAGGATGCTGAAACAAGAAATGGAAGATGCAAATCTGCAAACCATGTTGATGGAAGAAACTTATTTAACTCTTTTCCAAAGTTTGGTGGATGAATTTCATATTGAGATGCTTAATCATCACTTGCATGGCCTAACAAAAGAAGGTATGCATGAAAAATTTACTGAGGAAATAAGAGATGAGTGGAATAAGGCAACTGAAAATGACAGAATTGAAGTTCAAAGCAGAGAGGAGAAACATGATATTGTGTTCAGAAAGGGAATGAGAGATCTGGGTTCTGCTTATAACTCTACAGCAGCAGATTATCAGAATGCAAAGGCCGAAAGTAGTTGCGTGGAAGACCAAAAATTTAGTGGCTTAGGTAATTTGGAGGGTATGCTAAAGGAGGATGTTTACACATTCCTCTTAAAGGAAATATTCAGGGAATGGAATGAGAATGTAGAAAGTTATAAGTTTATATGTTCTTTAGGAGAGGAACTTTGTTTCATTGTACATGGTGAGACTATCAGAGATAGTATGAACATTGCCAATTATGCATTAAGCAAACTGCAAGAGATCAAAGCTCATGACTGCTTCAATTATGACTTCCAATTCAGCAACAAATTTTTTGAAAGTGCAGCTGGGTTGATCAAAGATGATGTTTGGAAGGTTTTTCTCGCTGATATGATTGAGGAATTGGAGATGAAAATATATGCTTTTGGTCTTGAGTGTCTCATGAGGGAAGAGGTGCTCCAGTTTGTCATTCTTGAGGCAGTGAAAGAAGCTTACATTTTAGAGGAAGCTGATGATCAGAATCAAGAACGAAGTCCAGAAATCTCTGGGACAAGTCTAGGGGAAAATGGGAAAGAGAATTTGATACAAACATTAGATAGAATGGTGAAATTTCTGGAAAAGCAGGAAACTCTGATACAAAGTGCCTGTTCTGATACAAAGGAACAGAAGATGCGCCTTGAACTTGTTATGTCCGTATTTGATGAGTTGGATGGACATGAGCATTTTCAGGGATTACTTACTAAGGAGCAAAACAATTCTGATTCAGCAAATAGCAAACTTGAGAAAGCTTTACAGCAATTAGAGTTTGGTAAGGAACTATTCAGTGAGTTGGGATCCCAACTAGGCATAACAGTTGGCAATCCAGAATGGCTTCATAAAAAAATGACTCCACTTATTGCCACTACACATTGCAGGAAGCCCTCCATCAATCAAGCAAAAGATATTGAGGAGATGCAAATAAATATATATGAATCTCTTTTAAACCCCATCAAGGAGTTATCACAGACATTGAAGAGTTTTGAGTGTGCATCATGTACAAGATTGGGAAGGCAAATTTTGAGGTACTTAAATTTGCCTATAAAATTCAGTTGCTTGCTAATGTTGCTATTTTATTTCAAAAGTCTTCCTGATCTTTGGTTAACACAAGTATAAATCACTGACCAAGAAATTCTGAGATCACACTGTTATAATTTTAGTTATGAGATAGCTTTGCCACTAAATGCATTATTGAAGTATAGTTTCTCGGAATATACAATGGAAACAGGAGTGATGTCCTGCAGAAGTTGCCTAGTCATGACTGAGGATTTACATTAATTATATATTATCTATCAAATTCATAGTCTTTCTGCTAGAACTGAAAATTGTACTTCCAGAGACTGAATTTTTCGGACTAGAACACCTGTAGATTTGTCAAAACTCCATGGGGTTCTAAACTAGAACTTTCTAGAATTAAGTGCACCTTTATAGACTAAGCAAAGTACTTCATTAATGGTTCTTTGCAGGTTGGATGAAATGAAGGTTCAGCTAGATTTACTTTTAGAACTCACTGCATCATTCATCCAAAAGGAATCACTTTACAGGAAGGCTTTTATTAGGAGATGTGAGAATCTCCAAATGGCCGAAACAGAGGTGCTGATTCTGCTAAACTGCACTCATTGTCAGCTTTTCAATCTGAAATCAGTATGCAAAATGCTTATTTCAATTTTTTCCATGTTGAGTTATATAGGTGGACCTTCTTGGTGATCAAGTGGATCTACTTCAAGGACTACTTAAGAAGATCTATGCAACACTACGTCAACATTCACCAGTATTCCAGCAGTATTTTGAGGCATGTGACATTCAGTTTCCTTGTGCATTCACTTGGTTTTCTTGGGGACAACCTGGTTTTGTTATCTTGCTGTTTATTTTCTTCCTGCAGGTTTCAGAAATATTGAAGTTAATAGAGAAAGAAATAGGAGGAAGATGACAGCAGTGGCATTTCCCCCCTCTTGTCTTTGTTTTGCTTTCTGGAAGAATATATATGGAATTATAGATCTATTAACCCTTTGGAAATGTGAGTTTAATAGCTAAAACATTCTCTTGTTTTACAAATTCAGTTTCCGAAGTGGCAACCAAGTTAATATGCTACCACCAGAAGAAGTTCCTGAAATTGTTTCTTCAAGATATATTGCTATGTCCACTGTTGCTTAGATTTATAGTCTGCACTTCTTGAGAGCATGACAAATTGAAAATAAGACTAATTAGAGATTGAATGTTTAGTTTCTTTCTTAACATTCTACTACACCAAATCCATACAATTTTTTTAAAATACTTGACTAATCCTTTTCTATTTTCTGGTCAATAAATGAAACTTACAATCATAACTAAATACCTCATTCAGATGAAAAAACAAGAAAAATATTGGTTTGATGCATTCACTATGTTAACAAGAAAAAATAGTTCTTTTCCGGATTAATCCTCCTAAAATTGGACTAGTAAAATATATAAAAGGAGTTTAATATCATTTGAACTCTTTCTCATTCATTTATAAATTTTTTTTTGATTAATGATTATATAATGAATATTAACTTGTTAATTTATACCTGACCCCACTTATGTGTAGCTTCGCCCCTCCGTCATACAAGTACTTCCTCATGACTCCATGCGGTGCCTGTCTTCCTTTCAGTTCATCCCTAAGAAAAAATGTCTAAAACAACAAGAAATTATATTGTTTTTCTCTTCTTTTCAATCCTTGTAGTAACCTTAACTATCTTTTCTTTACGTTCTCAATCTCACCATCCATCACTACTTGAAAAGCTCTACCACGGCGGTATTCAACAAGTGGTTGTCTAAGTCTCTTTGCCTAAAGTCAGCTGTGAAAAAGCCATAGATTTCACTGATTTCAATCGTAAGGAATTACATGTTGAACAACCTGTTATTCATTGTGATGAGAAAGATGGGGCGGTAGAATTGACAGGAAGGACTTTCAGGAGTTTCGTAGCTGAGAAACAATATGTGATGGTTAATTTCTATTCGCCTAGTTGGTATTGAAGTAAAAAAACTGGCCACGGAATTTGCAGCCACCGCCAATTTGTTGAAGGGCGAGGTGGCTTTTGCAAAAGTTGATGCTTCCATCGAAACTGAGTTGGCATGGAAGTGTGAAGTTTCTGGATATCCCACAGTGTTTTTGTTTGTGGGCGGAGTTCATAAGCCTTATTACTATGAAAGAACTGTTGGAACAAAATCATCCACCAATCAAGCCACTAGCACCACAAACAAGGAAGAAACACTGACCTGGATTTTGTGAGCCAAACCCATACGTTCCAGCACTGGTTGAACTGCTACCAGCCACCATTTGTGGCGCCAATGGATGCTGTGATGGTTGTCCACCGGATCCCACATCATCTTGGTCTGCCATTATCAGATCTAGCCAAAAGCAAGATAATTTTGGTGAGTGGAAGTGAGGAACGGGAGAGCAAGGAAGCTACTGCCCTTGTTCACAATTGAGGCAAAAATGTAACAGTGTTAATGGGCCACACTATTAACAATATATATGTGCCAAGGGCAGGGACCTCCTATATTGACAATATCATGTGTTATAATCCATCCCATTATGAATTAACACATGTAAATAATGATAAATAATAATAGTATAGGTCACACTCCTTATGAATATACTACAATTAATATTGTATGATATAGATTATACTTAATTAGTCCACAATATGTAGAGATAATTCAACATTCTCCCACTTGGACAATTAAGTCAATCAACAGAATATTATACAATATCAACATGTATTCATGATCTTTCCTAAAACATATTATACCGATAGGATATAAATATGCATTCTCACAAATACTTCAACAAAATTAAGCCTTTATAAGTTTCAAGATACATCATACCGACAGGGTACAAATGTGCAAACTCATAAAGACTTCAATCCAAAATAGTAGTATAGTAGTGTGAAATGGAAATGATATGAAAAACAGAATCAACTATCCATCTCCATAAGGTCCATGCATCTAAAAACTAAAATGATGCATCACTTCAATAAAACATATGAGATCACAACACAGAATATCTCATCCACCAAATGCCATAAATAACAAAAATGTGCACAAACTGAACATACATATGTATATGACTAAATATGGCATAAAAGAGTCCAATCACAAAGCAGTTGCAACTGATTATCTACACAAGGCTCCCACTAACTCGATACAACAAAAGACTCCATCAAGCCCATATTGGTGACATGTTGTCTAAACACCTTAGCAGCTAAACCTTTAGTTAGTGGATCAGCTAGCATGAGCCATGTAGGAATGTGCTCTATATCAATAATGGACTCCATGACTTTCTCTCTAACAAACAAATATTTGATATCTATATGTTTAGAGCGTGAGGAACTCCTAGTGTTATGAGAGAAAGCTACTGCTGCAGAATTATCACAAAACATCTTTAGTGGCCTCGGAATGGAAACAATAGGATCCAGCCCCAAGATGAAATTCTGCAACCAAATAACTTGGCATGTAGCCTCATAGCATGCCACATATTCTGCCTCCATTGTTGAGGACGCTGTAAGTGTTTGTTTCGCACTTTTCCAAGAAACAGCTCCTCCAGCCATCATGAAAATATAACCAGAAGTTGATTTTCTATCATCCGGGCAGCCTGCAAAGTCAGCATCAGAATATCCGACTATGTTCAAATCATCGGATCGCTGATATGTCAAAACATGATCTTTGGTGCCTTGAAGATATCTCAACACCTTCTTTGCTGCCTTCCAATGTTCCATCCCAGGATCGCTCATGAATCTTCCAAGTACACTAACAACAAAGGCTATATCAGGACGTGTACAAACTTGAGCGTACATTAAACTACCCACTATCGAGGCATACGGTACATTTTGCATATAAGCTCTATCATCATCATTCTGAGGACTTTGGGATTTTGAAAGAACGTCACCTTTCACTATAGGCGCCTTAGCTGGAGTACATGTACTCATATTGAACCTACTCAAGATATGTTCAATGTAGGCCTTTTGAGACAATCCAAGTATGCCTCTTGTTCTGTCACGTAGGATCTCAATTCCCAAAACAAAATGTGCCTCACCTAGATCCTTCATATCAAAGTGACATGACAACATGTATTTTGTCTCAATCAATAGGTCAGTGTCATTTGCTGCTAATAAGATATCATCAACATAGAGCACTAAAATCACAAAGCTACTCCCACTGACCTTAATGTATATACATTGATCAACAACATTCTCTTTGAAACCAAGTGACGTCACAATCCCATCAAACTTCAAATACCATTGTCTGGAAGCTTGCTTAAGTCCATAGATGGATTTCCTAAGCTTACAGACCATATTTTCCATCCCTGGAACAACAAAACCTTCAGGTTGCTCCATATAGACATCTTCATACAAATCACCATTAAGAAAAGCAGTCTTGACATCCATTTGATGTAGCTCTAAATCAAAATAAGCTACTAATGCCATGATGATCCTGAAGGAATCCTTAGTAGAAACTGGAGAAAAGGTTTCTGTATAATCAATACCTTCTCTTTGTCTAAATCCATTGGCTGCAAATGGGTCTACAAGAAAAAGTTAGATTCCAATGGCCAAGTAGAAAGGTTTAAAGCTCGATTGGTGGCCAAGGGTTTTAGACAAAGAGAAGGTATTGATTATACAGAAACCTTTTCTCCAGTTTCTACTAAGGATTCCTTCAGGATCATCATGGCATTAGTAGCTTATTTTGATTTAGAGCTACATCAAATGGATGTCAAGACTGCTTTTCTTAATGGTGATTTGTATGAAGATGTCTATATGGAGCAACCTGAAGGTTTTGTTGTTCCAGGGATGGAAAATATGGTCTGTAAGCTTAGGAAATCCATCTATGGACTTAAGCAAGCTTCCAGACAATGGTATTTGAAGTTTGATGGGATTGTGACGTCACTTGGTTTCAAAGAGAATGTTGTTGATCAATGTGTCTACATTTGCAGCCAATGGATTTACAACCATATGGCAATTCAACTAGATCCCACGTCCCATTATGATACATAGATGCCATCTCCTCCTGCATAGCAAGCATCCAACTTGAAGAGTTCAAATCATTAATTGCTTCCTGATAAGTAGTAGGATCAGAAGACAAGTGAACATCACACTCATGTTCTTGCAAATAAACAACATAATCATCAGAAATTGCAGGTCTTCTAGTCCTCTGTGATCTCCTTAATGGGACATCACCAACAATACTTTCAGGAACTATCTCTTCATTTTCTGGAGCAGGTTCAGAAATGGACAATTCAGGATCAACTGTTGGCTCATTTGCTTGTGGCATTCCAACCATTGGATAGGGCATGTAAGGAACAGGCATGACAACAGGTTCCTCTCTAAGAGTAACTTCCCGGGGTTGAGAACTCCCACTATCAAAATCATCCTCAAAATAGAAAGCATGATCAGACTCTATGATTCTAGTAGTGTGAGAAGGACAATAAAATCTAGAACCTCTTGAGCCGACACAGTAGCCAACGAAATTTCCACTAACAGTCTTCTTGTCAAGCTTCTTTAACTGTGGGTTGTATGGTCTTATTTCTGCTTTACAACCCCAAACGTGGAAATGACGAAAGCTTGGCTTCTTGCCTGACCACATCTCGTAAGGAGTCTTAGGAACTGACTTACTTGGAACTTGATTCAGAATGTATGCTGCAGTTTTTAATGCTTCACCCCACAAGAAATCCGGTAGAGTGGAGTGACTCAACATGCAGCGCACCATGTCCAGAAGTGTGCGATTTCTTCTCTCTGCAACACCATTCTGTTGAGGTATCCCAGGCATCGTATACTGAGCATCAATTCCACATTCCTGTAAGAACCTAGCAAAAGGCCCAGGATTCTGCCCAGTCTCATCATATCGACCATAGTACTCACCACCTCTGTCTGATTTTACAGCCTTAATCAGCCTACCCTTTTGAAGCTCCGCAGCGGACTTGAAAACTTTAAAAGCTTCAAGGGAATCAGACTTCTCATGAATAAGTTCAATATGACCAAAACGAGAATAGTCATCAATGAAGGTGATGAAGTACCTGTATCCACCTAATGCAGTAGGTGTCAATGGTCCACAAATATCTGTGTGAATCAGTTCCAAAACATCCTCACTTCTACGTTTCTTTTCTTTCCTAGCTTTATCAGGAAGTTTCCCCTTGAGACAGTCAACACAAGTACCAAAATCAGAGAAATCGAGATCTTGCAGAATACCATCTTTAATGAGTCTCTGCATTCTCTGCTTTGAGATATGTCCCAAACGCCTATGCCACAACATAGAAGAGTTTTTATTCACCCTATCCTCATTTGAACCAACAACCATAGCATTCACATCATGCATATTAGAAGAAGAAGAGGAAGAAATCAAAGATTGGACATCATCAGAATGGAGATCTAATTTATATAAACCGTCAAATAGAGTTCCAGATCCAATATACTTGTTATGACAAAATAAGTAGACCTTTCCATCACCAAATTGGAAAGAAAATCCGGCCCTATCCAAAATAGATACAGAGATTAAGTTTCTCCTAATACTAGGAATATACACTGTATCTGGTAATTCCAAAATTTGGCCAGAAGACATCAATAGTCTAGCTACTCCGATCTGTTCAGCCTGGACTCTAACTCCATTCCCCATATTCACCACAATCTCTCCTTCATTTGGACTCCGTTGGTTTGTCAATGCCTGTAAACAATTAGTTATGTTAATACTTGCACCGGTGTCCAACCACCATGAGTTAGAAGGCACATCTGCCAAATTCGATTCAAAATTGACAAATGCAAACAAGGTACCTTTCTTCACCTTCCACTCAGCAAACTTACTACAGTCAGCCATCTTATGCCCATATTTATGACAAAAATTGCATTTTCCTTTGAACCCATCGGAATTCTGAGATTTAGACCCAGAAGAGTTGGTGGAGGCTGACTTTGAAGAAGAAGAGGTGGCTCTCTTCCTTTTAAAGAAGGACTTGAATTTCTTGCTGGGACCTGTTTTACCTGCTTTCTTCTTACCAGTGACACTGGCTTGTGTTGCCATAAGAGCTGAATGAGAAGATTTTCCAGCTTTGATTATCTCCTCCTCTTGAATCACAATGGCAGTCATGGTGTTTAGGTCCCAAACTTCCTCTGAGTATTATAGCTGGATTTCATATTGTCAAACTGAGAAGGAAGCGATTCAAGTATCTGCCATACTAAGAATTCATCTCCAATTTCAACTTTCTTCTCTTTCAATTTGTTGTAGTAGTTTATCATCTTTAGGATATGCTCCCTAACACCACTAACACCATCATATTTCGTCGTGGTGAACAATCTCATGTAGTTTGATTTTTCAGCTTTATCAAACTTTGCAAATTGTTTCTTAATGGCTTGCATGAAGACTTTTGCATTGTCAACTTCAGGAATACTCTGCCTAATCTGCATATCAATTGTGTACATCATGATCATCAGACAATTCCGGTTAGAGTGTTCCCAAAAGTTGTAGTAGTTTCTTTCCTCGATAGAGCTGGTCGGAGTGAGTATAGATGGTGGATCAACTCTAAGTGCCAAATCTAGGTTCATCACACCTAGGAACATCGAGAGTGACTCAAACCATTCATCAAAATTTGACCCTGTAAGGGTCTTGATTGAGGATAGTTGCAATGACATCCCAGGATTGTAGGAGGCTGCTCGAATAACATAAACAGAATTAGCATATAATACAGAAATATGCAACAAAATATATTCAAGCTATCAAAGATGTCAGATGGCATATTACAAAAGGATAAACAAAATTGATAGAATATAAAATCAAAAAATGACTTGCCATCGACAGGATAGCAAAGCCACGTTACATCCTATCAAGATCCTTTCCATCCCAAGCATCTCCAAAATTAACAAGCAATCCGACAGGGAGAGAATTATTAATTCCAGAAATCTTGGTATTTTTTTTGCAACTATCATTTTAATTTACCTTATAATAATCCAATTATTTATCACAGAAAAATCACCAGAAAATTATCATAACTAGTTCTATGACAGATAGAAACTAATCACTCTAATTAGTGATTTAATATAAATAAAAGGATTATTAAACAATAAGGTAAATAATAATAAATTATAGCATATTCAAAATATAAGTGAATTAAATTAAACATGCAATTAATTGCCAAAATTAAATAATTAAAATTAATTTAATTAACCAAAATAATTCACTTATTTTGTTCATAATTAAAATTTAATTCTCAATTAATAAATTAAGGGCTTATAATTAAACAAATATGGTGGCCCAAATTAATTACCAAGCCCATAATTAAATTTAATTAATTGGCCCATGATAAGGTAAATATGTGAGCCCAAATGAAGTGAAAAAAACGGAAAGCCCAAAAAACAATAAGACAAGTGGCCCAGAAAAAACGGGCCCAGCAGAAAAAATAACTTTTTTTTTTTAATTTCTGGTCGGGCGCGTGAAGTCCACACACCCGCACCACTCATTTCTCACGTCGGGCGCGTGCACTGCACGCGCCCGAGCTTCTTCAACCTTTCGCTATTTTTTCTCGCAGAAGCCAGACCAGTCGAGTTTTCGACCCGATTCGACGGTCTCTCTCACTACAGACCCTCATTTTGCTTCATTTTTATGCCAATATCCATAAAACATCATCCTCTACTGATATTTGGTATTATTTTGGCTCAAAACCTATCAAATCTCATGGGTTTTATGTAAAACCGAAAAACCCCAAAAAATAAAATAAATCAACATACTTCGTTTTTCCTTCAAAATGGCCAGTGGCTTTGAGATGGAGGAGCTCTGATACCAATTGTTGGAACAAAATCATCCACCAATCAAGCCACTAGCACCACAAACAAGGAAGAAACACTGACCTGGATTTTGTGAGCCAAACCCATACGTTCCAGCACCGGTTGAACTGCTACCAGCCACCATTTGTGGCGCCAATGGATGCTGTGATGGTTGTCCACCGGATCCCACATCATCTTGGTCTGCCATTATCAGATCTAGCCAAAAGCAAGATAATTTTGGTGAGTGGAAGTGAGGAACGGGAGAGCAAGGAAGCTACTGCCCTTGTTCACAATTGAGGCAAAAATGTAACAGTGTTAATGGGCCACACTATTAACAATATATATGTGCCAAGGGCAGGGACCTCCTATATTGACAATATCATGTGTTATAATCCATCCCATTATGAATTAACACATGTAAATAATGATAAATAATAATAGTATAGGTCACACTCCTTATGAATATACTACAATTAATATTGTATGATATAGATTATACTTAATTAGTCCACAATATGTAGAGATAATTCAACAAGAACCAGGTAATTTTTGTTGGATTTTGTCTCGAGAACTCTGTGTTTGTTTTGATGACGGAAGTATAGAGTACCCTTTTTCTTCTGTTGTATGGATCACTTGTAATTCATAATTGACTAGTCTAACATGGTTAATTGCAGGGATGGTATTGTGAGCTGGGTAAAGAAGTTAAGATGATGTAGAACTTATCGTGGCTACGAATTCTGTGATGGTTGTCGGATTCTTTGACAGTTTATAGATACTAAAATACAATTGTAATTTCAGCAATGATGAATTTCACAACATTTCCTTCGCAATTTTCATGAAGCCTAAATTGATTGAAGGTTACCATGTTATTTCTGCTTCGAGGTTGGCATTACAATGGAGAGTAGTAAAAAAAAAAATTACGTATCCATTGTCTGTTTTCTCCTTTTCTACAAGTCACAGTTCTATTTTAACGCGCTTAGGGTGAAGTCTTATGTTTCCTTTTTGATTGGGAGTTTAGTATATTTATAAGTGTGAGGAAAAGTCTCACTTTTGAATTAACTTTTAGGTTGTGTTTGGATGAGGAATTTCAAGGAGGGAATTCATTTTTTGTTTGGCAAAAAATTTTGAAGATTTTGAAAATTTATGAGAGATTTAAAAAGGAAATTTGAAATCCTCAAATTCCCTTTTGAAAATTCACTTAAAGAGGTAGTTTTTCAAAATTTCTTATACTCTTTCCTACTTTATTAGACATGACCCACTATTAAATATAGAGTTAAAAACAAAAAACATATTGTTTTATTTAAATTTAATATATATCTTTATTTTTTATATTATTAACAATATCTATACATTTTTACAAATCTAATGATACCCATATTGCATATTTTATTTGATATTTTTCTTTTTGTAATGTATAATATTATTATTTTTTTTATAATTATTTTTTATTTAATCAAATTTTAGTATCCAAAAATTCTTTCTAAAATTTTTTTTATCCAAACAAGTCAATTATAAATGCTAGTATTTTTAAATGATAAATTTTGAAATGCATTCATTTTAAAATGTTTCAAAATTTTAAAATTTCTCATCCAAACGCACTATTAGAGTTGAAAAATTCAATAACACATAATACTGGTATCAAAGTTCAGATTACCGGTATCTCACTATAATCCTACATGTCAGGCACAAAAATGCTCCACCAAAACTTGATGTGTGAATGGAAAGATTGTTTGAGTTTTCCAATTTGGATTGTTGAAGTGTGTGTTTGTAAGTGCGGAAGGGTGAAGTCTTATGTTTCCTTTTTGCTTGTCCAGTAACACTAAACATAATTATTCAATTTCCATTTCCAGTGTTATTGATAGAGTCCAGAGACTGATAAGCTCGTTGCAGCCTCAAAACTGCAGCCTGATGTCAACCTCTTTCTAACTGCCTGCTCTGAAGTTGCAAAGATGTTCCACATTGACCCACAAGTCAAACGCCCGGCTTTGATCATGCTGCAAAGGGACGCTAAAGATTTTAGAGTCTGTGGTTAGTTATATTCTTCACTTGTCTAACTATTTTAAGACTCCCACTAAGCTGCATGCTCAACAATAAACATTCTTTCATGTGTTCAGATGGTTCATTTACCAGATTGGCAATAGCAGACTTTGTGTACATTAATAAACCACCTTCAGTGACCATTTTTGCTGCAGAAAGTGCTCCATGGATTTTTCAAAATGCAAGAAAACAGGTAATACCTTATGTCATAACTATTTCCTTATCCTGAAAATCCAATTGTGGTTTTAACTTGTCTATAAACCTTTTCTCAGCTATGGCTTTTGGACGCTAAATTTGAATCAGAGGAGGTCAAATCTGCATTTGAAGAGGCATCGAAAGCACTTGGACAAGAGGTAACATAGTGCATTTTACAATAACCTTGTTATGGAATCATTTTGTGGTAGCCCAATGTTCTACTATTCTGAGAGAAATAATAACAAAATTAACCTTAGCTGGGAGTGAAAAGAGGGTAAATCTTGAAAGTTGAAATGATAGGACAGGTAAAAGTTAGGATGCAATAGTTGCTGGGTGCTGCTGTGATAGCAGAAAGCTGTTAATAATAAATCATGCACATCCTAGTTCTCCCCATCCAATTAGATAGGAAGGGCCAAGGCACAACACTTCATTGATGGACTGCACGCTTAACCTACATGTGTGCATCAGTTTACGTTTGAGTCAGATTGATTCAATCCATTTGAAAGGAAAAAACGTAAGTGTTTGGGTTGGCTTCTTGTGGAACAACATGTCTAGGACTTCTTATTTAAATTATCTTTTTAGAAAATAAATTTTCTCATTTAGCACAAAAGTTCAAGATGAAAACGGATAGAGTGCAGTCTGGCAAAGCTCTTGGCCATGAACAAATGGCTTTTGCCATGTTTGAGACAGCAAGGTTGAGCAACATTCTTCTGTCTGAGCTTCCCCCTAAGTGCTGCCTTAGACTTTGAGGCCGCTGCACTAACATCCATTAGTTTTCAAGTGCCTTGAGTCATTCAGCTTGTTCTTATAACCTTTAGTTATAACATTTTCATTGGTTCCTTGCAGCTTCTCTTTTGTCTATGCAGAAATAGGCCATGATGAAATAGGGAGACGACTTGCATCTTAATTTGAATTAACTAGAGATTCGCCAAGAGTGAGTTTGTTCATCCACCCTTCAGCTACCTTCCCTGACCCAACAAAATAAAATAAAAATGGTTTTGTCTCTCATGTTAGTTCTTACTTCAAGTAGTTGACAAGTGCTTTCATGTTAAAGACTAATCACGAGTAATCCGGTTTGTCCCTTTGCAGGTTATAGCCAAGAGCAGAAATGGAAAAATATATGTTTTCAGTGGTGATATAACCTCAAGCGCAATCAAGGTTTGAATCCTTATTCTCCTCGACTTACTTATTTAGCTTTATGTAGAAAACTCACTGGGAATGGCCCTTTTATTGCTAGTTTTGTTCATTCTTTTCTCCTTGTAAGCCTTGAAGATTTTTGGTATGTATTCTAGAGTCTAATTCTGTCTTCTCTAATTTTTGCAGCATTTGGAGAGGATTTCTTGGATGACAAACTTCCTAACCAGGTTGAATTGATAACAAAGCCAATTCTTAGACTTCACAACGATTTTGAAGCCTCTGATCCAGTTTCCTTTCGAGATGTGGCCTAGAACTGAGGAAGGGACGTAAAAGGAGTTATGTTTCTCAGTAATTTCGCTACTGTTCTCCTTCCCCATTATCCAAATATTATGTTCCTATTACCCTGGTTTTTTTACTGAAATCCTGTAAGAATAAAGAATCCAAAAAAATTAGAAGCTTTGGTGTTCAATTAGTTGGTATACATCCTCCACTCAGCATCTTCAATCCCCTTTTAACTGGAAGTCCTTGAAGGCTTGAGAATGTCAACGCTGAAAATGGTATAATTATATTGTATTAAACTTTCGGTTGTTCTGATGCTGCATAAGCCTACAGTTCAAACCAAATGTATGATGTTTTAATTCAAGATGTTTGAAGGCAATCTATTCTATACCTATTTAGAAATATCCTCAGATGATCAAAGAAAGCAGGTGCTGAAAGCAAAAGCTTAAAATTGCATACAAGATGCTTTTCTATTGTGGAAAAATTCACTCACCATTCAGTGCAGTAGTAACTACTGCTGATCTTGCAAATTAGCAGATCATTTAATTTGCAGCTGTAAATTAATCTGCTTATTGCTAAGTTTTTGTTTTTAACTAATTATTTATTTTTATATAATCATAGATCGTTGCTCTCTTAATTAAAGGATTAGGGAATCCACATTAAATTTCAAACTAACAGAAACCTTGGTTCTCTGTTTCTGGCTAACCAGTGCTATTGTTTTGCCACTTCCAGCCATTAACAACCAGAGTTACTGTTACTTCATAAAAGTCAAAAAGTCAAAAACTCTTCAATGTGACTAATCAATGAAACGTGTCCAATTTTTATACGTTCGTATTCTTGTTACCAATGCTTTAAACTGTTTCACATTCCAGTACATTTCACTTGCCCATTTTTGTCTATACTGTTTTTATTACGGTCACACTTCCTTAATTTCTGCTAGTTAAATCAGGTCACAGACTTTGTCACACATTTCCTTTGTTACATTCTTCTCTATAAAATAACTGTCTTTGTGTTTGTCTGAATTTGCTTTACCAATGGCTCCCATGAAAACCCTTCTCATTCTCTTGATATGTATTATTCTTCAAACCCTTTCCCAAGGATCTAAAGACTCTAAACTTGATGACCTTGAAGAAGATGTTGCATTTCTTGAGTCACAAGAAACCAATGACTCGCAACAACCCCATCAAAACTTCGAGGATATTTTGAGTGATCTACTCAAGAATTTTACCAATCTTGATGATCTATTTTCATGGCCAAGTGCTGATGAGAAAGATGTGATTGTACTAAACAAGGAGAATTTTAGTGAGTTCGTTGAGAAAAATAGGTATATCCTGGTGGAGTTTTATGCGCCATGGTGCTGGCACTGCCAGGCGCTGAGAACAAACTATGCTGCTGCTGCCACAGAGCTGAGGGGAGAAGTTGTGTTAGCAAAGGTTGATGGTACACAAGAGGACGAGCTGCTGGAAAAGTTTGATATAAAGGGGTTCCCTACTTTGTTTCTCTTTGTTGAAGGAGTTCATAAGGCTTATGATGGTGAAAGAACCAAGTAAGTTTGTTTTTTTTTTTTTCGGTGTTAACCATCCGGTATCCCCATACTTTTGGTATAGGACTAATCCGGATTCGAGCCGGGTAGGACCCAAAGGGCGGCAAAGCTCTCCCTCAAGAGTTTTAACACAGCTGCGTACCCAGGGACTCGAACTCGAGACCTCTGGTTAAGCTAGAACAGCCCCTTACCAGCTGATCTATGTGCTCTTGGGTACCAAGTAAGTTTGTTGATACGTATATAAAGTGTTTTTTTTTATTTTTTTTTATTTTTTATTAGAGATTCTCCTGTGTTTCTGAATTGGTTGATTTACAAATGCGAAATTGGCTTTAGCTTCTTTTGAATTTAGATGCTATTTGATTTGGTAATTATGCTAGTAGAGAATTTGATTTACTTGATGTGAAACTAGATGACTTGAATATAAATTACTTGGTATATTAAAAGGCTGATAGTTTTGCAGGCATGCTATTGTGACATGGGTGAAGAAGCAAACAGGACCTGGTGTTTACAACATAAAAACAACTGAAGAGGCAGAAACCATTCTGGCTACTGAATCTATAGTTGTTTTGGGATTTGTTGATTCTCTAGTGGTATTTTATTATCGATCATTCAATTAATGAGCTTTCATCAGGGTGATTCATTGATTAATGCATGTAACTTTGATCATTCAACATGGTTTTTGTTTAGGGACCTGCGACTCAGGAGATTGTCGCAGTTTCGAGATTGCAAGATGATTTTAAGTTCTATCAAACTTCTAACCCTGATGTTGCGAAGCTTTTCAACATTGAGGCCCTGGATAAACGTCCCGCGTTGGTCATGTTGAAGAAGGAAGATGAGAAATTAAGTGTTTTTGGTTAGTTTCTGATAATTCAAAAGTTTTGGACCTCAAAAGAAAATCTATTTCATGAACTCCTTGTGCAACCATTTTCATGTCTGCAGATGGTCCATTCTCCAACTCTGCAATAGCTGAATTTGTGTCAAACAATAAGCTTCCTTTGATAGTTACTTTTAACAGTGAGAGTGCTATGCTGGTGTATCATAATCCAATCGGAAAAGAGGTAAGATCTTGTGCTAATGCACTTCTACTAAAAGAAATTTCAACAGTTAACTTCTGTTATTCTGAAAATGTATACTACTTTCATTACAGTTGTTGCTTTTTGCTACTTCACATGATTACGAGAAGGTTAAACCCACATTCCTTGAGGCAGCAAAATCTTTCAGAGGGAAGGTAATACTCTTTAGTCAATTGTGCTTTGAACATTTCATGAGTAAAGAAATTTTAGTTCATTAGTTACCTTAACTGAAGTTAGAACTTTATTCCTCGAGAACTCAGTGGCTTGTCTAGACAGATAACACCATATTTCCCCAGAGAACAAATAGGCTGCATCTTTCTAAAGACTTGAGGCAACATTGCTACATCTCATTGTTAGAGTTGAAATTTTATGATCATATTTTCTCCATGATCTATGTTGGTAACAATGTTGTCATATTTTGAAATTAACATGAAAGATTTTGCCATATATGAGGTATGTCCAATGAATTTGGCTTCTGTTAGTGAATATTCTTTACAAAAAATGAACAGATTTTACCATCATTTAGGTTTATCGGTTGGCAGATAGGAAACTGAAGAAACCAAGAATGTACATTGTTAGAATTTATTATAATCTCACCAAGTCACTAACACGAAATTGAATCGCAGTAAAACTAACCTGGATGCGGGCGAAAGCTCAATCCCGCTATCTCATATTACCGCATTATTGAAGCCCTTTCCGATAGCGTTTCATTGACTGCCTTCGGACCTGAAACGAAGATAAAACGGAAGAGTGAGAGAGAGAGGTAGAGAGAGAGGGAGAAACTACTCTCATCCCTCTTCAACGAAAGTTATGAAACTTAATGGGCCAGCCTCATATATATAGAGGTTGAGAGTAGGGACCTCCCTCCATGGGATACATGTACAAACCCATCCCATTATAGGTTTATACACATATATTATATATTTAATATAATTAATTATGAGTCACACTTTATACAAAATTATACTACTAACAAAATATTATATGAAATTAATTACACTTAATTAGTCCACACAAATGGGGATATTACAACATTCTCCCACTTGGACAATTAAGTTAATTAATGAAATCATCATATAATATCATCATGTATTCATAAGCCCTCTAAATACATTGTACCGAAAGGGTACAAATGTGTAGACTCATACATACTTTAACAACAACAAGCCTTTTATAAGCCTCCAAATGCATCATACCGACAGGGTACAAATGCGTAAACTTATAAAGACTGCAACAAAATAGTAGTATTAGTGTGAAATGGAAATGATATGAAAACAGAAACAATATCCATTTCCATTAGGTCCATGCATCTAAACTGAATGATGCCTTGCTTCAACAGAAGCATATGAGACCAATATCGAATGTCTCATCCAACAGAATGCCATATTCATCAAAATGCGCGCAAACAAAAAATATGCATATATGGCAAGTAGGAATCCATTAATACAGTTATAACTGATTTCATTATACAGAGCTCCCACTCACTTAATACAGCAATGGCTCAATATGCCTCATGTAAGTGCTATGTCGTCAAAGCACTTTAGCAGCCAAACTTTCAGTTAGCCAAAACGAGCTCTTTAACCATGTGCTCTACAATCTAATCAAGTAATGGATTCCATTATTTTCTCTCTAACAAAATCGAATAATGATATCTAAATATTTAGAGTGTGAGGAACTCCTAGTATTTTGAGAGAGAAAATACTTGTTGCAACATTACCACAATACATCTCCAGGACTTCGAAATGGCAACCACAGAAAACCAGTCTTGAGACGAAATTCTGCAGCCTAAATGGCCCATCGTGTAGCTTTACAACATGCTACATATTTAGCCTCCACAATCAAGGATGCTGTAAGTGTTTGCTTTACACTTTCCACAATATAGCTCCTTTATGTCCACAAATATATATATAACCAAAATAATTTTCAATATCTGGATAGTTTGCAAAATTAACATCAGAATATCTGACCAAACTCAAAATGTCAGATTTGTCAATATCCGAATACTCTCTTTATAGCTTCCAGTTTTCTATTACAGGATCGCTCAAGTATCTCCGAAATACACCTATAACATACACAATATCCAAATGTGTATAAACTTGAGCATACAGTAATTACCCACAATAAGGCATACATCACACTCGATATGAGCTCTTTCATTATCATCTTGAGGACTTTGAGATTTTCACAATATGTCACTTTTCACTAAATGACGTCTTATTAGGAGAACAATATACAGTAAACCTACTCAACACTCAATATAGGTTCCATGAGACCAATAATGTATGCCTATTGATATGTCACAAACAATCTCAATCCTTAAAACGAAATGGAGCCTCACTTAGATTCTTCATCCTGAAGTGACATGACGACATGAAGTGTCTCATACAATAGGTCAGTGCTATAGGCTGCTATTTGACATCATCACTTAGAGCACAATTAGTACATAACTCCCACTGACCTCGCAATGGATCCAATTATCAAACGATAATGTTCTCCTCAAAGTAACAATCTCATTCTTTATATATATATATTACAATCTGGATGCCTTCTAATGTTCATAAATGAACTCCTTGAGTTCGCAAACTGTATGTTCCACCTTAGGAACTACAATCTTTTAGGTTGCTTTATTTAAAGCCTTGACCAAATTTGGCTTTAAATCATCTACCTAATATTTAGAGTCTCCCTTTTGTCTATAATGATGTGACAACTAAAATAGATCCCATGCATCCTTATGCAACATAGATGCTCACTTATCCTACGTGACTAATATCCAACTCTTAGAGTTCGGATCAGGATAGTCTCCTGACAAACATCAGAAACAGAAGACATTTCATATTCATATTCTTCTGTAAGGTCAGGTGCAGGTTCAAAATATGGTATTGGGATCAACTGTTGATTCCTTTGGTTTGTGGCTTTTCATAATCAAAAGATAACGCATATATGGGACTGGCACAACAAAATTTATTTCAATAATGACTTTGTGGAGTTCGCAACTCCCACTCTTTAAGTCATCATCTAAATGGATTGCATTGTCAGACTTAATGATTCTAGTATCATATAACGAGAAACGAGAAATGAAAATCTAAAATCTTTCTAGCCGATATAATAACCAACAGAATTGCCGTTGATAGTTTTCTAGTCAAGTTTTCTTGACTATGGGTTATAGCTCTTTTGCCTTACCTTATAACCCTAAATACAAAAAACGGCATAAAATCGGCTTAATGTCTGACTATAACTTGGGATGCATTTAGGAACTGGTCTTGCTTGGAGATCAACTTTGAATGTGAATTGCAGTTTTAATTTCACTCCACTCGAATTTTAAAGGTTTGGAGTGATTAACATAAATCGTACTAGATCAGAATGTACGATTGATTGCAACTGTAATCTCATTCTGTTTCAATATTCCAAGCACTGTACACTAGGCGTCAATATATAATCCTATAGTGCACTTAACCGAAAACCGGTATATGATTTCTCCTAGCTTCATTATACCGAACATAATATTCATCACTACTGTCTGATCATTGCCTTAAGCAGCGCAGCGGAATTAATCAGAATGCCTAAGGCCTCTATAAGATCAGATCTATTACTCCATATGACCTACATCGAAATGGTCATTAGTAAAATGATGAAACACTTATATCCACTAAATACAATATGTGAAAATGATCTACAAATGTCGGTATACATAAGTTCCTAATTATTTCAATATCTACTAATCATGTCCTTAATATTAGCAGCAAGATATCCCTTAATACAATCTCTTCATGTGCCTCGAAATATCCCTAACCCATGCCACAACCTAATAGATTTCTTATCTATCCTATCATAATCAAAATCTACAGTCACATTATTCACTATTGAAGAAAATTTGTTCGATATTGGGGTACAAATCTACTGCGTACAATCCATCACGCAAAACTCCAGAATCAATATATATATGTTGTTACTAATTAGAAATACTTTTCTATTATCGAAATGAAAAGTATAAACTGACAGTAGTTCCAAAATTGTCTTCAAAATGTAACAACAATCTGGCTATATTTTCAATATGGATTCTAACTCTATAACCCCAATTCACAACAATTTTCCCTTATTCTATCTCTGGTTGCTTATGGCTTTATCAATAATAGCACCGGTATCCAAACACCAAAAATCTTCTAGATTGGATTCAAAATGAAAGCTAACAAAATGCCTTTTGCACAACTCAATCTAGAGGACTCTTGTAATCTACCTCTTGTGCCCAGAATTATTACAGAAGTGGCACACATTGATATTTAGAGATGTTGGTGAAACTAGAATGGGAAATAGACTTGACAAATTTCTTCCTCTAAAATGACCTTTTATTGAGACCTCTTAATAATATTTCCTTTCGGCAGTAATATTGGCATGTATCATCATTATGACTGAATGAGATCTGCTAACCTGAAAGATCTCCCACTCTTGAATGACAATACCAATTTTGATATTAAAATGCCATACTTCCTTCTGCATTAAATGAGATCTTTAAAACTGGAAGATCTCGAATTCTCCATCCTAGAAGGAAGTAGTACTGAATCTGCCATATATGGAAGCAAAATCCTATAGCAACCTTTATCCATCTTATGCAAACTATTTTCTAATGGCATCCATAAATACTTCTTGGTTATTCCTAATCGGAACACTTCCTCTGATGTACTCTTTCATGGTATACCCTATATAGTCAGAGAATTCTCACTTGAGTGTTCCTGAAATTTCAAAATTTTGTCCTCAAAGAGCTCACATTTTTGGTATAGAAGATAGATTGACTCTCAGGACTATTTCCTAGTTTAATGTGTCTCTAACTGTAGAGAATAATTCATATTATCTATCTAATTTGATCCTGCTAGAAATTCGATATGTGATAGTTGCACAATATGGAGGCTAGTGGAATGACTCGATAAATTCCACAATACACTATCGAGGATAAGACAAAACTAGTTGAATACAACCTGAATGATCGCCCACCGACAGGGTAGGAAGACCGTGTCATATCCCAACCAGAATCCTCTCAATCCCAAGCATCTCTAAAAGCAACTAACAATCCGACAGGGAGAGACTAGCCACTTCTAGAGATCTCAGTAAATTAAATTATGCAAGTGCAACTATCACTATGCATTGCCTTATTATTATTATATCTTTAAAATTATCAGAATAAATCATCAAAAAATCTTCATGACTATTCCTGCGACAGGCAAGTACTAGCCAATCCAATTAATGATTTAGAATTTTAAGAATATTCATAAAATTCATTGACCGAAATTTACTACATCAAAAAAATATGCAATTTCTGAAGCATATGTAGTAATTTTAGGCCCAACATTAATTAATTAAATTAATTTCACATAAATGTGAATATTCAAAAATAAGGCAATGTTATTTTAAGAGAGTTTATTTATTTAAATAAATTATTAACTGAATGGGTAAACCATAATCCAAAATGGCTCAACAAAATACCCAAATAATTTATCTAAACTTATTTAATTAGGCCAAATATTAGTAATTTATGGGCATGAGTATATATTTCAAAATTTAAGTGAATTAAGAATTAAATGAGTAATTAAATTTCTAGAAATTACTCCAAAATTAATTCCTCCAAAATTCACTTATATTACATTAATTTTGGGCTTAACAACTAATTATGGCTATTAAATAAAATATGGCTTATGGCCAAAATTGTCCAAAATAATTAACCAAATGGCCCATAATTAATTAGTCACATTGGCCCTTAAAATCATAATCCAAAAATGACCTATTAATTAATTATGCAAAATAACCACAAATTAATCCAAATTTAATAGCCAAATGAAATTAATTAATTAAAATGACCTCTAAATTAATTAGGCAAAATGGCCCTAAAAAATTAATTAATTTTAATTGCCCAAAATTAATTATTACTAAATGGCCAATTAATAAATTAAAAAAAATGAATAATGCCCATTATTTAACAAAATTAATTTGGCCTATATAAATTAAACAAAATGGCTTAATTAAAATAAAATAAAATAGCCCTTTTTATTTCCATGATTAGTAGCCCAAAAAACTAAACAAACAAAACCCAAAATAACACAAAATTGAGCCCAAAATACAAATGGAAGGGCCCAGTCGAATGGCCCAATAAACGGTGGCCCAATGGCCCAGAAAAAAAATTTTTTTTTTAATTTTTTTTTTTATTTCTATAAGCGGGCGCGTGCATTACACGCGCCCGCATTAGAGAGGAGAGGCGCGCACCACGCGCCTCTCAGGCCATCGGGCGCGTGCAACGCTTTCTTCTCCACGAACAGACCCGTTTTTCAGAAAAACGGGTCATTCGACCCGATCCAACCGAAAATGGACTTATTTCACGCCATTTTTGCTCCAAATTAAGGGGTTTTTCACCCTTAAACATCATGCAACATGAATCTAACAATTTTAAGTCAAAAAATTGCAAGAAACGGCGTGGGTTTTAAAAAAAATCCGAAAATGCAAAAGCTCAAAATGGAGTTTTAATGGCTTCTCTCTCTAGATCTGAAGCGGTTAGTGACTCTTTGGGTGAGTGGGCTCTGATGCCAATTGTTAGAATTTATTATAATCTCACCAAGTCACTAACACGAAATTGAATCGCAGTAAAACTAACCTGGATGCGGGCGAGAGCTCAATCCCGCTATCTCATATTACCGCATTATTGAAGCCCTTTCCGATAGCGTTTCATTGACTGCCTTCGGACCTGAAACGAAGATAAAACGGAAGAGTGAGAGAGAGAGGTAGAGAGAGAGGGAGAAACTACTCTCATCCCTCTTCAACGAAAGTTATGAAACTTAATGGGCCAGCCTCATATATATAGAGGTTGAGAGTAGGGACCTCCCTCCATGGGATACATGTACAAACCCATCCCATTATAGGTTTATACACATATATTATATATTTAATATAATTAATTATGAGTCACACTTTATACAAAATTATACTACTAACAAAATATTATATGAAATTAATTACACTTAATTAGTCCACACAAATGGGGATATTACAACATGTACCTCATGTTTTCTCTCTTCATATTGGTTTTTTGTGCCCATCGGTACTAAGATTCCTCTGAATTCTCTGCAGCTTACTTTTGTCTATGTGGAAATGGACAACCAAGACATTGGGAAACAAGTTTTAGATTACTTTGGTGTTTCTGGAGATTCACCTAGAGTGAGAAATTTTTATAACAATAGTTTCCATCACATTAATATTCTTGCAGATTAGTGAAGTTAACTCTTGGATGATTGCTGCTTGTTTTAGGTTCTTGCTTTTAGAATTGATGATCACAAAAAGTACATAATAGATGATAATTTGACATTGAGCAATATAAAGGTCTGAATTTCCTCTCCCATCTCTTTTCACTTGAATTGAAGCTTCTGGTTTTCTGCATAACTATGGAATATTTAGTTTGTGTTTTTTTTTTTTTTCTGTGAGCTTGACAGATTCATGGTGTATGTTTTATTGTAGTCATTTGCAAAGGATTTCATGGAGGACAAGCTACAGCCTTTCTATAAATCAGATCCAATTCCAGAGAAAGTGAGTTGTTGGGGACATGGGATTTCATTGTTTGACTGATTGCCAAGAACTTTTATGCCTGTCAATCTAACATTCCTTTGGATCTTTCATTGAATATCAGAATGATGGGGACGTTAAAATAGTGGTGGGCAAAAGCTTTGATGAAATTGTCTTGGATGAATCTAAGGATGTTCTTCTTGAGGTAGCTTTTCTTTATCAGCAATTCAGCATTAATTAAACCGCAACTTCAGACTCATAACTCAATCTACTCCCCATTGATGTCTGGTTTTGGATCAGATATATGCACCATGGTGCGGGCTCTGCCAGGCTCTGGAGCCTATTTACGATACGCTTGGAAAGCATTTAAGAGGCATCAATTCCCTTGTTCTAGCCAAGATGGATGGAACAACCAATGAACATCCCAGGGCTAAGGTTATCTTGAACAAATTTGCAATTTTTCAAGTATTTATTATCAGAATATACATATTTTCTTTGTTTGAGTACTTTTTATCGATTTTCTAGAATTCCCACCTTACCAATTTTGTAGAAGTTGCAGATTTTTTTGGTTTGTTGAGATCTGTAACATTGATCTGTCTTCAGGCTGAAGGATTCCCTACACTTCTTTTCTTCCCTGCTGGAAATAAGAGTTCTGAGCCAGTAAGTAACAGATTTCAAATTCAACAAGTTTTTCTTTATCTTCATTTAGCTCTGAAAACAAATTGATAATGCATTATTTCATACTGCTACTTCCATCTTTTGCCTGTACAGATCAATGTAAACTGTGATCGAACAGTAGTTGCATTCTATAAGTTCCTGAGGGAACATGCATCAATCCCTTTCAAGCTCCAGAAACCGGCTGCTTCAACTGATGACCAAAAGATCAGCCATGATTTGAATTTGAAGGATGAATTATAATGTTTTTACAAGTGAACTTTTGGACATTGTCAGTATCATGTAGATGGACATTGTTCTCCTTTTGTCCATAATTTAGACTTTGATTTCTTCTCCATGATTAAAAAAAAAAAAACTTACTGCCCATGATATATGATATAAATTACACAATGATGAGCCATCTGTTTTGTTTTAGTACCTAGCATCTTTAACCTAAACCCATCCGAACATTGATTTCTTTTTTAAAAAAACAAAATTCTAGGCTTTTGATGATTGAGAAGCTATTGTGACAATGCCTCATTTTTATACATCACAATCATAAGAACAAAGTAGATTCCAAAAAAAAAAAATATTACGATTACTTATGATTAATTCATCTTTCTCTAATTTAATAATTCTTTGATTCGATAACTGATAATTCTTTATTGAATATTTTCAAATGTAAATCTTGACTTTTCTACTTTTATTAACTAAAGTCAAAAAGAATAATAAATACTAAACTTTCCCACTTTTCTACTTTCCTAAAATATCTCTAATCCATAAAATTTCTTAATTTTTTAAAAAAATTATCTTAAAATAATTTTAAAACTTTCTAATCCAAAAATATTTAAAAAATATAATTTTAATATTATCTATTTAGAAAACTAAATAAAATATTAATTGATATCTATTTATAGTTTAAAATAAATAATTTTTAATTTTAATTTATTTAAAAAATATTTTATTAACTAAATTGAAAAGTATAAAATTAAGCTATCAATATCATGTATATTATTTAAACATTTTAAATTATTATTTTTCTAAATAAATAAAATTCATTTATAAAACATATAAATTTACCTCTAATATCTTATGCAAATATATAACAGTAAACTTTCAGTTAAAAGTAAAATATCCAATTGTTTGATGAGTGTATTATTTTAAAATAAAAAATCAATTATCCTTTTTTTTTTCAATTTGCTAAAAGTCAAACATCAATATATGTTAAAATAACAAAATAAATCAACTATTTTCTTAAATCAATTATCTGTTTCAATTTTTTTAATGTACTAACTTAAATTAATATACTACCAATTATATTTTTTTTTCAATTTTTAAAAAGATAGATATCTATATATTAAAATTAAAATAATCATCAATTTCTTTACCAATCTTTTATCATTGTTAGGCAATTAATGCTTATATATGTTATTTGCAATTGCAAGAATATTTTGTTATAAAATAATTCTAACATGTAATATTTAATATAATATTATATGAAATATCAAAACCAAAAGTATTTATGGTAAAAATATATTTATTTTATTTGAATAAAATATTCTTTATTTTTTTAAATTTGTTTCACCATTAATTGATTAATTAATTATTATTAGATATGATGCTATTAAGGTTTTTGTTAAAGTTTTTAATGTGTATTATATAATTATTTTATTATTTTCATTTATATATAAATATTTGCATAAAAAATGAATAACATTAAATAAAATCATCATGTATAATATAAACAAATAATTAATTATTCCAAACATATTTTTAGTAGTTTAATTCTGTAAATATTTCAAACAAATAATATTTTTTATAATTATACGCTATTTGTTTGTCTTATAAATTTTAAATATTTGAATATGTGAATATATATGAATTTATGTATATACACATATTTTTAAATAGATAAAATTATCCATGCATGGCACGGGTCACAAGCTAGTATATAATATAAAGTCATGCAGCTTCTAACAATCTAAAACTTCTTGCTGGAATTCAATGCATACAGAAACCTTTTGGATTTGTTCTTTAGCAATTGGTACCAAAGTTTTGGAAATATTAGCTCGAAAACAAGAAACAAATACGGGAATATATATCCAAAAATAGAAAAGAGTCATAATTGAAGGACTTCGCATTTTTCGTGATTCATCTGCATTTTGATTTTTGAGTCAACAACTAATTCTGAAATAAGGCATAATTAATTAATTATACATTATAAAGCCTTGAATTTTTAAAAAAGATTAACATGTCTTAATTTCAATGTCATGTATAAATGCGGCTTAGGTATGATCTTAATCTTTTTCTTATCCACATAACCTATTAGGGCTTCTTTAATATCATCTCAAATCCACTTTAAGTTCCCCATCTCCCACCTTAACCTTACATGCTATTATTGTCCCACTCTACGGTCAAAAGTAGCAGGCTGTGGGAGTGGAGAAGGAGGTGTTTCTGGGGTAGGCTCTACTCACGGCCTACCAACATTCCTTCTAGTGTCACAAATGGCCCAATGTATTGATGGCTCAACTTCCTTTTCTTACCAAATCTCATTATGCCTTTAGATGGAGAGATTTTCAAAAATACTTTATCTCCAACTTAAAACTCCAATTCTCTTCTATTTCCAAGTTGGCATAACTTTTTTGTCTACTTTGACTTATCCTTAACTGGTCACATACCAACTTCAGGTTCTGAGAAGTTTTCTTTACTAGTTCCTGAGCACGTATCTTGCCCTTATACCCTAATAACATGTCAACAATGATCTCATACTCCAAGTCTTGAGTTGGTTGTGCCTTACCTTAAGCGCTATCTTGAGGACATCTTTCCTTTCGATTTTCAACAGAAGGTACCTTGATCTCAAATTAATCTTATAAATTACTTAGGCACCCTTTAACTCATCTAATAAGTCCTCAATCCTAGGCAGTAGTTATTTACTCCTAGTTGTCACTTGACTTAACTACTGATAATTCGTATATAGTCTTAAACTATCGTCGATCTTTTTCATCAACAATAACGGAGCCCTTAGAGTGACATACTTGGGCGTGTAAATTCCTTATCTAATAACTCTCGCAGTTGTTTTTTAAGCTCTCCCAACACTAATCAATGTCATCCCAACGATGTTTTACGATATCCCAACATATTACAACAACTATCAAAATATTTTAACACACATTCAAACTTATTCACAGAACCATTTGACCATTCTTTGACGTTGTTTCATCATTATTTCATTATCAATCCTCATTTTTTAAAAAATATCTATATAGAACAAACATATTTAACACCATTCTAAATAGATATGTACAGTATATATTCAGACAATTACAGTACTTCGGAGATGTAAATAGTTCTTGACCTACATACACTAAGCACATTAGACCAACTCCACTCTGATGCCAACTTTTGTAACATCCCAATTTACTAAAATTGGGACGAATTTTTTCTTTTTTCACTTACTTGGTTGGACTGTGCGTAGTGTCTCAGATTTATTCTTAAGCTAAATTTACATTAGTTAAATCAATATCCATTAATCACTTTGGTCCCAGTACAAATCTACTAACCAAGCATGCAATCACAATTTTTGAATCATTTTACTTAACAAAATCTATATCCACCAAAGTTGCATGCATCATTATAAACCATAAATATATTATGTACTTCCTTTAAATACATCTCCATACTATAAAAATATTGAATATAAAATGGATAACTGTACATCATATACCTTTAAGGGTGGTACAAAAGCCTCGAATGACGTGTTAAAATCCCTCATACAAAGCATCTACTGCAAATAATCTAGAATGGTGAAGAGGGGGGGGGGGAGGTGAGCTTATAAAGCCTAATAAGAAATATATATAAGAGACAAATACTAGAAATCTAAATGCAAGTTTTGTAAATCAATTACTAAATACGAAATTTTGTAGAAACACTCGGAGTTGAAATCATACGATTCAGAAATCAAATCATGCTAACGCAATACATCAAAAAAATAATTCATGTATATTATAATAAAGCAATTAAATTTGAAACATAAGCCTAAACATATATGAATTTATCACACTTAGTTTCAGTACGAATATTCAAAATAAACCATATCGATTTTGAAATCCATATATCAAATGTTCAGAATTCATATACAAAAATATGTACGAAAAAGCATACACATACTAAGCATGGAGACATATCAACGACTAAGTAACAATCATGCAGTTCGAATATTCTCATGAGGGAAAGTACAAGTCGAATAGACATATGGCTATAGTCCAAAGGGGGTCCGCAGTGAGCACTAATCAAGTGTCAACTGGACCTGCTGTGGATTGGATCAATGTTACACAGTATTTCGAAAGTTCTAATACTGCAATGACTTTAGTTAGTCATGTCTCAAAACATTTATATATATATTTTTCGAAATTCAAAATAGTATTTTCGAAACTTCACAAGGTTCACAAATGAATACACATATATTTTCTTTCAAAAGTTGATGATTTATAAATATTCATAAATATTTTGTAAAATACAATATTTTGATAATTTCCATGAAAATCGAAATTTCATATAAAAATTTCATGAATATTTCAAAATCATGCAATTTGACATTTTTCCAAAATGAAGTTTTCAAAGAAATTGCTATTTTTAAATTGTTACTTAAGACTTAGCTTAATTCGCAAAACTAATATTTTATAAAAATCTGGCAGCATAACAGCATAATTTTCTTAAAATCTCCTATAAGAAAAATACAGTTTATAAAGACCAAGGTTGTTGATTTTAAAATTATTTAGTATCTCCTACGTTCCTATATATATCTCTTACCTCAATCAATCATAATCGTAACCAAATCAAGCAGTCAGTTGTCGATATCTAATAATTGAGCTTGTATATTTTCGGTCATCAACTCACTCTCGGACTACAGAAAAATCATTTAAATAATTTAATTTCCAAAATTACCTTCACATAATATCATAAATCTTAGAGATCTTTCAAAATTCCCCTTAATATTTTCCAAAAAAATTCATATATAATTATTTCGATATCATCTCATCCCCAATATCGATAAATTCTTGTCAATCGACTATTGATCATATCCACTTATATCCATTTTCACATATACATATGCTTATATATTTGTATCCAATATAAATCCAAAATCAAAATTCATCCTTTATTATACACACATGGCTTATAATCATATATGTGTGTGTGTGTGTGTGTGTGTGTGTGTGTCCTACTAGTGCTATTATATGTTTTCACTCATGCCATGCATATGTTTGTAATAACATCCTCATAATCATCACACCTATTTATATTTCATTCTCATCATCTCAATGCCATGCATGTACACATCTTTTCTTATGTTTTTAAACCAAAAGTAAATCACCAAGTTCTAGCTCATTTACCTTTAAAATTCTTCAAACCACCATTCACCACATTTTCCTTCAACCTTTGGTAGCCTTAAACTCTCCAAGAAGAGCCACCTCACTTGGTTTTCAGCTTTTTTACTATCCACTTCGGTTTCTAACTTTCTCGCTATCACTATGGCATCACTCTTCCCTACAAAATTCTACTTCAGTCGAGATGCCTCTTATTGCCAAAAGGAAATGCAGCTTTCTTTGCTGCTTGTTGCCGAGGCCAATGGCCTATTGGTTCAACCAAGAAGCTTCACATTTACCAGCTCCCTTTCTTCAGTTCACCTATACCCTTTCCTTCCCCGTTTTCATGCCACCTTTCCCTTTAACCGAGAGGCCCATTGCATCGAAAGAGAGCTTCAGCTGATTATCCCTTCACCTGTTTTAGTTCGTTTTTTGCTATGGTAGTATGCTTCACTTCTGCCTTCACGTATTCATTGCTTTTTAGAAGATTCGAAACTGAAGCCCCTTTAGCCTCTGTTTTCTTCTACCACTCTCTTTCACTATTCCAACCTCAAGTCACTGATCAAATGAACGCCAAATGAAACACCTTCTGCCCCTTTTTTTGACTTTTGTTTCAGCTATAAATGGCCCTGGTTCTGACCGTAAAAGCCCTCTATTACAGCAGCACAAACTCAGCCTATATCATCCCCTATTTACGCCTAAAATGCTACCATTCCAACCTTTAATTGGCTTTTGTTTCAGACCTTACAACATTCAACTTCTCTAGCCTTTGGAAACTGTGATGTCCCTGTCACTACATCTTACCATCTAACTTTTTCCTTATTTCTTATTATCTTATACGACTTGATTCGATTTAGTTCATTAATGTCATTCATTCTTCTTCTTCTTAAGCTTAATATCTAATAGCTCAATATGATCAATTTACTTTCAATAAACAGAATAATGATATGTATATATATCATTCCTTACCATAGGATCTTACACATCATTCTTAACTTAAATCCCCGACATCTTATATACATAAAGGCTACTTGTACTGTACTATAGCTAAATTACAATTTACTTTACATATATACATAAGTATACCTTCAATACTAACTGGGAACCGTATCACGAAGGTACACCCTGATATCTCAAAAGCAAGCTCCTCTATTCGGAGTGGGATTCACTTCAGATAATCTGTAGGAAAAATATTCGTAAAAGGGTGAGTTTACGCTCAGTAAGAAAAATATGTAAAAAAGCGTACTATGCCTCTATATGCAGTTTTCCTGCTTGGCTCTATAATGTCATGTAAATCATTATAAAGCATGCATCATGTACTTCTTTCATATATAGTTTGCGACCATGCATATTTCTTTCAAATGGTATAGGCAAACATACTTATATGCTTTTTTAAAATAGCATACATCATATACTTTCTTCAGAACATCATACTTCATAAACTTTCTTCAAAACATACGTTAGATTCTTACTTCAAAACATACATCATATTCTTACTTCCAAAACATACATCATATAACTTTTAAATAACAGAGAGACTATTCGCATTCATCAGAATTATGCACTGAATCATGTGGCGTACTCCCGTAGGAGCCAGGAATCCTCCCTTAGCCAAATACATAACAGGAACAATTGGCCAAATGTCAGTCTGCCACAGTGAACACTAGTGAAGTGACATCTGTGGCAACTGAGGATCGGACTTAGGCTCCTCAGCCAATTTAATGTCATACCGAGGACTTGATCAGAGTTCTTGAAAATTTCAGAAGTGCATAATCATACAGTACTTAATAGTTTCAAAACATTTGTCATATAGCTATTTGCTATGACATTTATGCTTTCTCGAAAAAGGGTTTAAAACCTCTTTTCAAACAGGGCAGTCGACTGGCCTCATAGGGCAGTCAGCTGTTGCTTCATATTTTCATTTATCGAAATTATTTTCATTTAAAATTCTGATATTTTTATTTTTTGAAAACACATGGGGCAGTCGACTAGTCCATATAGTAGTCGACTGGTTTTCAAATAGAATGCTTCTTAAGAAATGGCAGTCGACTGGTCATATAGCAGTCGACTGTTTTTGAAACAGAATGCTTCTGGAAACATAGCAGTCGATTGGTCTTATAGGCAGTCGGCTGGTTTTGAAACAGAATGCTTTTTAGCAAATAACAATCGACTATCCCATATAGTAGTCCACTGGTTTGAAACAGAATGCATACTGGGAAAATAGCAGTCGACTGGCTTACATAGCAGTCGACTGGTTTGTCTCGGTTTTTGAAAAACTATGCTTTGGTTGTCTCTAGGCAGTCGGCTGCTACTTAAGGCAGTCGGCTGCTCCTAGCCTATTTGGTACTAGGAGTAAAACCCGAGAGGTAACTTTTCCTGCATAAAATCAACTGGTACTTCTCTCCAAAACACTTAAAAACATATTAAAACATGTGGACATAGCCACCTTACGTCCGTTACATAAATTCCTTACCACAATTACTTCGAGAACACGAAATCACTTGGTGACTTCAATTCCTTTCCCTCACTTCTTCAAATCTGTAAACATCATACAATTCGAATCTTTAAGCAATCACCATAAACCTACTCTACTATCATCATATAACTCCAAACCATGGACATAATTGAAAGAATCATCTTCTTCTCTTACCTTTGTCAATAACTAAAATTTTCAGACTTTGAGATCTCCTCCAATACTTGGATTCAATCTACCAAACTTCGGATATAGCTTAGTTTAGTGACAAGGATCGATTTTCGCTCAACTAACTAAAGGGATTGATGGACGAATGAGGTAGCTTGTCAAGGTGATTGGGAATGGAAACTTAGGGAAAATGGAGGAAACGTGAAGGAGAGCTGGGAGTGTTGCTGTCGTAGGGGTGATGGCTAATAAGGGTGATGACTATGCTCACTTCATTTAATGCATTAATTGCTTGCTTTATCCCCTCATCATCTCAGCCATTAACCCTCTCATTGACTAGTTGACCATTTAATTATCATTCTTCCATTCATATGCCACATATATTTAATTACCAATTAAATTTTCTGATTTTGATTCTTTTCTCATACTTAAATTATTTTCCTAATGTCAACATTAATTCCTTGACTAATTGACTTTCAATTTCTTTATTTCTTCTCATGTCCCATGCATCATTCATACATCAAACTTCTCATATTTACTTAATCATTTCTGTTTGAAATACTTTACAAACCAAATGAGATTACATGAAATTGGGGATATCACGTTCTCCCTACCTTAGAGAATTTGGTGCTCCAAATTCAAATCGGGTTATCAAGTAAACAACTCTAGATATCTCTCATTCATCAAGCTCTCTAGCTCCCATGTAGCTTCTTCCATCGTATGGTATTGCCAGAGAACTTTAACTAATGGGATCGTCTGAGACCTCAAAACTTTCTCTTTTCTGTCCAAAATCTAAATCGGCTTCTCAACATAACTCATGTCTTCTTGTATCTCCAAGGGCTCATATTCGATGACATGAGATGGATCCGGATTATACTTCTGAAGCATCGACACATGAAACACATTATGCACTCCCGATAGCTCCGGAGGTAATGCCAACCTATAGGCGACATCTCCAACTCGATCTAAGACCTCAAATGGACCGATGTAGTGAGGACTCAGCTTACCTTGTCGGTCAAATCTCATGATCCCTTTAGATGGAGAAACTTTCAAGAACATATAGTCTTCAACCAAAAACTCAAGTGGTCTTCGTCGAGCATCCGCATAGCTCTTTTGTCGACTTTGGGCTGTCTTAAGCCTTTGACAAATCATTTTAACATCCTCAGATGCTTGCTTGACCAAATCTGGGGCCAACAACTTACGTTCACCCACTTCTTCCTACCCAATCGGAGATCGACCCCTTCTACCGTACAAAGCTTCGTATGGTGCCATCCCGATACTTGCATGATCATTATTATTATAAGCAAACTCAGCCAATGGCAGATGGTCATCCCAGGAGCCTTTAAAATCCATAGCACAAGCTCTCAACATATCCTCGAGTGTCTAAATAATGCGTTCGGACTGTCCATCAGTCTGCGGATGAAAAGCTGTGCTAAAATTCAACCAAGATCCCATGGCCTCCTGAAAATGCTCCCAAAAGTGAGAGGTAAACCTGGAATCTCTATCAGATGTAATGCTCACTGGAACTCCATGTATTCTTACTATTTCTCTTACATACAAGTCTGCCAAAGCACTAAGTGTGTTCGTAGACTTCATAGGTAGGAAGTGAGTTGACTTTGTTAACCTGTCCACGATCACCCAAATACCATCATGATTCCTCTTGGTCCTAGGCAATCCCATAATGAAATCCATCGTAATGTGCTCCCATTTCCACATAAGTATAGGTAGAAGATGTAACAATCCTGCTCGTCTTTGGTGCTCTACCTTAAACTGTTGGCACGTGAGACACTTTGCCACAAACTTAGCTACGTCTCTCTTCATGCCAATCCACCAATACACCTTGCGAAGATTATGATACATCTTCGTATTTCCTGGATGCAACATGTACTTAGTGGCATGTGCTTCAGTCAAAATTAACTTTCTTAACTCTTCATCCTTAGGAACACATATACGATCCTTAAACTTCAAGATTCCATCACTACCCATATTGAACTCTAAGGTCATACCTGATTGAATCTGACTCATAGCCTCAATACATTGATCGTCTTCCTTCTAAGCAACCTGAATTCTGTCCATCAACTCTGGCTCAATCCTTAAACTAGCCATCATTCCAAATTGCTCATAAGGCATAACATTGAGGTTGAGGCTTGCAAACTGCTCAATCAGTTCATACTCTTTCACCATCATATAGGCTACCATTCCTACATGCTTCCAGCTCAGAACATCCGCTACCACATTGGCTTTCCTTGGGTGGTACAAGATTTCACAATCATAGTCCTTCAAAAGCTCGAGCCATCTTCTTTGTCTCATATTTAACTCTCTTTGAGAGAACAAGTATTTCAGACTTTTATGATCCGTAAAAATCTGAAATCTCTCACCATACAAGTAATGCCTCCATATCTTCAAAACAAACACTACTGCAGCTAACTCCAAATCATGAGTTGGGTAGTTCTTCTCATGGTCCTTTAATTGTCTAGAACCATAGGCCACCACCTTGCCATGCTGCATTAGTACACATCCAAAACCTTGTCCTGAGGCATCACTATACACGAAAAATCCTCCTGAACCACTAGGAATGGTGAGGATAGGTGCCATCATCAGCCTGCTCTTCAACTCTTGAAAGCTACGCTCACAGGCATCATTCCATTCATACTTCACTTCCTTATGTGTCAAGCGCGTCAATGGAGCAGCTAACTTCGAGAAACCCTCCACAAATCTTCGATAGTAGCTAGTTAGACCCAAGAAACTCCTAATCTCCATCACCGTTTTCGGTCTCTCCCATTGCACCACCGCTTCAATCTTTGATGGATCAATCGAAACTCCATCTTTATTGATTATGTGACCTAAAAAGGAGATATGATCTAGCCAGAAATCACACTTGCTTATCTTGGCATGCAATCCTCGATCTCTAAGGGTCTCCAAAACTATCTTCAAATGCTGCTCATGCTCCTCCCGAGACCTTGAGTACATCAAGATGTCATCGATAAAGACAATGACAAACTGGTCCAGGTACTGTTTGAACACATCATTCATCAAGTTCATAAAAGCCGCGGGTGCATTAGTTAATCCAAACGGCATCACTAGGAATTCATAGTGACCATACCGTGTCCTGAATGCAGTCTTAGGGATATCTTCACTCCGAATCTTCAACTGATGATATCCCGACCTCAAGTCTATCTTGGAAAAGACTTGGGCACCCTTAAGCTGATTAAACAGGTCATCAATCCTGGGAAGAGGGTACTTGTTCTTGATCGTCACCTTATTCAGCCATTGGTAGTCTATACACAACCTCATACTACCATCTTTCTTTCGAACAAATAGCACAGGAACACCCTAAGGGGATACGTTGGGTCGTATAAATCCCTTATCTAGTAACTCCTGAAGCTGCTTCTTCAATTCTTCCAATTCCACTAAAGCCATTCGATAGGGTGATCTCGAAATGGGCTCAGTCCCTGGCACCAAATCGATCGTAAACTCTACTTCCCTATCCGGAGGAAGTCTTGAAAGATTGTCCCGAAATACCTTAGGCAAATCCTTGACTACAGGAATTTCATGAAGTCCGGGACGTTTCATTTCTACATCTTCCACATAAGCTATGAATCCTTCACATAACCATACATACTTTTCATTACTTTCATTTGAAATCAAATTAAGAAGTAAACATACTTTTGCATTAATCACTTGCAAAATTTACAACATAGCTAACGGGTAAAGAGAAAATCACATCCTTAGCATAGCAATCTAGCATTACACGATCCTTAGCCAACCAATCCATACCTAATATAACATCAAATCCATACATATTTAATAGGATTAGGTCGGTAATTGATTCTCTTTCTCCTACCCATAGCTTACAATTTCTATACACTAGTTCCGTCATTTGTGATTCCTTAAAAGGTGTGCTGATTTGTAACAAGTGACCTAAAGGCTCAGGCTCACTAGGTATTCTCATAGCAATCATAGGTGAAACAAATGAATGCATAGAGCCTGGATCAAATAATGCAGTGACACTTATATCAAACAGATAGATCTTACCTTTGATCACCTTGGAAGAGGCATCGGTGGACTCCTCATCAATGGCAAACACTCGTCCTTGGGTCACAGCTTTCTTTCCCTTCACTACAGCAGTGGCCTTAGGCTATGGTTGAGGGGTCTTCTCTGATTCCTCAGACGTCCTCAATTTCCTCTTAGGACAATCTCTAATCATGTGTCCCTGTTCACCACATCTAAAACATGCGCCACTTGCCAACCGACATTGCTGTGATCCATGAAACTTCCTGCATTGCTCACATCTTTGCATCGTACTCTTCGGTTAGCTAGCGGTACTACCAGCTGGGTATTGGGATCTTTCATCACTTATCTTGATCCTAGTAACTCTAGGAGTTCCTGTATCATCATCATCATAACTCCAAATTCAACATGTTGCCATATAAACATTTAATTAAATTAGAAATCATCTTCTTATACTTTACTTACCTATCGAAACTCCTTTAGATCGTCTACTTCTCCTAGATGGATACCTATCATTAGAGGCTTTCTCATCCGAGTTTTGCTTCATCGGTTCTTTACCTCTACCTTTAGCTCGAAAGTTAGCGTGATGAAGGTCATAGTCTTCCTCACACAACTGAGCCTTACGGACCACCTCTCCGTAAGTGGTAATATCCATAGGGTATAGCTTGGATCTAATAGGGGACTTCAATCCCTCTATAAACCAGTAAATCTTGTGTCCTTCATTTCTTAGGACCTTTGGATCGAATCTACTCAAGGTAATGAACTTCGATTCGTACTGGTTTACTATCATCGTACCTTGAGTCAAACTCAAAAACTTGATCTTCAACCTATTCTGATCAGTGCATGGGATGTACTATTCATTAAAGGCTTCTACAAATCGATCCCACGTAACCTCATCATATCGAGCCTCCAATACTGTCCGAGTGGCCTGCCACCAATACTCGGCATTGTCTATCAACAGATAAGTAGCCAAGCCCACCTTCTCCCTTTCGGAGCAAGTCATGAACTCAAAAGACTTCATGATTGCCTTCATCCAATTCTCCGCGGCAAACAAATCTCTTTCCCCCTTAAACTTTGGCGGATCCAGTTTCTTGAATTCTTTGATCAAGGTCACACTATAGTATGCCTTAGTGTGATAACCGAAAATTTTCCTATGTTGGTATTAATTACCCGAAAATAAATAAATAAAGTTATTTATGAGGATTAGAATATACTGAATTTCAAAAATTGATGAAGTGATGAATTGAGGGAAATTATTTTGGATATTAAGTGATCCAAAATAATAAGGAATAAAATGGGTATAATTATTTCCATATAAATATAATTATAGTGTATTTATATATATTTATAAATATAAATATATATAAATTTAAATAAAAAAAAGAAAAGGAAACAGATGGGAATCGGGTATCCCGATTCCCTTTCTTTTCTCCTCTGTTTACAACAGAGGAGATCCTAGCTGAGGCCGACCCAGTCGGCCAAGAGAAGAGAAGGAAGAAGGGGAAGGGGAGGCCATCGTCGGCGAGAGGAAGAGAGAGAGAGAGACGTTCTGCGATGGGGAAAGAAAAGAAAAAGAAAAGAAATGGGACGGAAGAGAAGGAAAAACAAAAGAGAAAAAGGCGAGAGGAAAGAGGTAATGCCGGCCGATCCAGACGTTGCCATCGCTGCCATCGACGCCGGTGAGATCAGTCCAAGCGAAAGGAACGATCGGTGGTGGAAGAAGGGAGAGAAACGAGAGAGGGAAGAGGAAGGAAAGAAGACTGAAACCCACTTCCAGATTCGCCACCGCCGAAGCCGCTAGGGAAGAGAAGACCAGATCCGGCTTCGTGGCGATCCCAGGGTGCTAAGGAGTGGCCAAACCGCCGGAATGGGTGGTCGCCGATGGTCAAACCGGCCAGAAAAAGCTGAACAGACTGAACCGGTCTGACCTAACCCAACTCGGTCCGACCCGACCCGGTTTAGGCAGAAAAAAAAAGAAAAAAGAAAGAAAAGAAAAGAAAAGAAAAGAAAAGAAAAGAAAGGAAACAGAAAGAGAAGGAAAAAAAAAGAAAGAAAGGAAAGGGAAGGAGAAGAAAGAAGAAAAAAAAAAGAAAAAGGAAGGAAAGAAAAGAACAGAAAAGAATTGGTAAGAAAAAACAATAAATTGATTGATATTTATTGAATAAGTTTATTTATATATATTTTTGTAAGTGCAATTGGTGTTGTTGAAATTGTAGCGAAAGTGACAAAGACGTGATTTGGTGTTCGACGAAGCTTGGAGCTCGTCAAGGCGCTAAGTTTCAGCGTCGGGTAAGATACTTTTATAAAGCATTAGTAGCATTATATGGTATGTTTTAGGATTATGATTTTTATATGATGCATTGATGGAATGGTTTTTAAATACTAAGAGGACCCACAACTGATGGTGGGGGTCTTAGTAAGAGATAAAGGAATTGTGAGAATCAATGGCTGTGGTATAAATTGTGTTTTCCTTGTAGGAGGTTTAGTAAAAATTCAGCCGTTATGCTGCCAAAATTTTTAGGAAAATGCTTGAGGAAAAAGATTAAGTTTCTCATATGGAATCTTGGAAATAATTATTGAAAATAAACATTTAAAGGACTTTATGGTATTACTGAAAAAGTTGATATTGAAATCGATGAGAAGATGGATTGTTGAGCACGATAACGTGATGAATTATATGGTTTAAACCTTATAGAATCGATAAATCAAGTGACCTTAATATGACAAATGGTATCAAGTTGAGATTGAGGTGGAATTATTTATTAGACGGATCACGGATAAAAGTGATGATGATTATATGATATAGCTTGGAGGAGAAAATCGAAGTTGTAATTTAGATGGTTAGATGACTGAATCGCGAGATTATCAATCGAAAAATGATTTCACAATTGATAAATTCAAATAAATGGGTGTCATACATAAGACTATACAGAATTTGGTTATAATCTTAGAATGGGTATCGAAAAATATTCTCTCACAATTGAGTGACTTGGAGAAAGTTAAAGGACATGATGAATGGTTTGTCTTAGTGGTATGACTGAGATGATGATAATAAGAAAGTAGATTGTGAGATTTTTTTTATGTATTTGATGGAATACACATCTACATAAGTAGATTGTGAGATTTTTTTTATGTATTTGATGGAATACACATCTACATAAAAATGTACTTGTACATATCGATATTAATAGATGTGAATTGAAATTTTTGCAATAACATGGATAGTCGCAAGGTGACTTAAACGATTAAAATATTGTTGATAGTGGAAATTGGCAAATTCGTTTAAGTGAATAAATTGCCAACAAAAAATTGAAAAGAATGATGTCTTATAGATAATCCTAGCACGCTATTACGTTCTATAGACCATATGAAAAGTGAATTGAGGATTGTGATATGATTTTATGATAGTGAAAGAAATTGAACCTCAAGTCAAAAATTTTGAAAGTGTGCCAATAGGTCAAACCATAAATGGATTTGATAAGTGACTATTGATCTTGTGGTTTTGTGATCCTTGACGTCGACTCTGGAATAGATATCGAATGAGGATATTAGTATTGCATAATTTCAGTATCATGATGGCTATGTGGAAACATGGTATTTAAATGCTCATAGATACTAAAAGGATTCACACTGAAGATGTGGTTCTAGTATCGATAATGAAATGTACAAATGATTGCTATAGTCGATAATTATCGAAAAAGGATATTGAATACCGAATGGTTTGAATACCAAGTGATCTGATTATTGAATAATTAGAGTACTGAACAATTTGAATATTGAATGAAATGAATATTAAATGATTTGAATAGTGATTTACTGATTGGACAGAAAGAAAGTCTTGAAATCGAATAATTGATGGTGATAAAGTTAAATGAATCGCTTCACTGTATTTGATGAAAATATTACCGAAGTTGCATACTGAAATGTTTTATAGCATCGCTTTTAAGTATAACTTATTACAACTCGAGACATTATACTAACACTTATATGAATGCTATAAAAGTATAGATTAGTTTTAAAAAAAGGAAAGTATATGGTAGATACATATTTTTATATATGAAGCATCTTAAAGAATTTTACCATATGCTTTACATGATTTTGACATGAAAAGATAAAGATTTAAATGTTTTATGAGACTGTAGGCACCCTAAAAGAATTAAACTCAATAAAGCATAGTGGAAACCGCCTAATTGGAGCTTTGCTCATTACGCAGAGATGCTTGTCCGACAATAGTTGTGGATAGGTCTCAGTCACGCCTGATCAGTGAGGCTGAAAGAGATGAGGTCTATGGCCATAGATAGCGTCCTAGTTGGTTTCCAGGGGACGATGACATGATTTTCACTGCTAGTTATAGTGATTTAAGTCTTTATTGATAGAGTGATAGGGATCTAGCCTAGTCTCTAACCGATATGATATGAAGTCTAGAGTATAATTTTATTGATATGAACTCTAGACTTGACATGATTTATACAGTACATGAGACATATTTGAAATGAAATATATTTTGAAATGGTACATGTTTTAAACATGTTTTAAAAGTACATGTGATATGACTTCGGCACTTATATGATTTATATATGATTTTGTGTCGAACTCGAGATGATACGCAGTCTAGAGTATAGATTGATTTGATATGAACTCTAGACCTGATATGGCTTACAATATATGAAAAATGTTTTGAATTGACATGATATGAAAAGAGAAATGTGCACGTTTTGATTTGAAATGATATGAAAAGACATGTTTTGAATTGACATGATATGAAAAGAAAAATGTGCATGTTTTGATTTGAAATGATATGAAAAGACATGTTTTGAATTAACATGATATGAAAAGTGAAAAGGCATGTTTTGAATTGACATGATATAAAAAGAGAATTATGTATGCTTTCAACCTTAAATATGAAATGAATTGAAAATTCATATGTTGAGCATGTTCTAAAGTATATATGATATAATTTGAAATGATAGCGGTTCATACAGTGAAATTACATAAGTTACCTACTAAATCATGACATAATAGTATGCTTTTTCATAAGACATGTCATGACTTTATATTGTATAAAAACAAAGAAGAGTATATGAGGAGTATCATGACTCGGTGGTAATGATATTTCATCTACATGATGTCATGATATGATATAATACATGAATATAGAAGATACATGAATATAGAATTTATACGAAGAGAATTATGACTTCGTACCACTGTGATCATAATTTCTCTATATGGAAAGTGATATGAGACGATAGAATACAGGAGTACGATTATGAAACATAAAGTAACTTGATACGATATCTTAATTGGACATGATGTACTCTGAGATTGAGGAAAAGATGGACTAATAGTATATGATATTCAAATTGGACACGACATATTGTTGTGCGATGACTTGATAGGATATCTTAATTAAACATGATACACGATGCATTGTTGTGCGATACATCGTGGTATAAGGATAAGAAGATTGAAAATGATTATTGATTCATTTATAAGTCTGAGTGATAGACAGATGACAAGAATTGAGATAATGAAATGTTATTAATGAAAAAGGCGAACTGTAATTGCAAACTTGCAGGTTTTAAGCATTGTGGTTTAAGACAGTATAATTCTACACTTGTATTTATATTAGTATCTTACTGAGCCGTGGTTTTGCTCACTCTACTAAATTTCATCTCTTTCCAGATTATTGAAGTTACAATCTGCTATGAGAGCTTTTAAGTGGGCCTTCGAGATGGTATACAGGTTTGGCACTGACTATTATCTTGCGAATCCATTTTGTTACTTTGAGGTATACATTTTTGTAAATCTCTTGTTTACATGTACAGACTTTAATTAATATATAGTACGTACATTGTCCAGTGAGTCGGGATGTAACTTAGAAGTGTGGTAAATTATTATATGGAGAATCAGTGAAATTAGAGTAGTAACTACATTGACACTGAATACAAACCTTAAAACGAAAAAGAAAAATTTAGTCCATAAATTTGTAGACTAAGAAAAGTATGAGTATTAAGTGAATGTCGCGGTCTTCAGGTCGTAACAGATTTAATGGTATCAGAGCACGGTTTATCTAGTACGTGTCGCTGTAGTTGAGACAGTGATAGTGTTACATCCCATGTACTGTGTAGTTTCTACGTGTAAACTTGTTGGTTTTCGATCTATACCAAGATTGGTCAGCTATTGGTATGGGTGATACCAGTCGATGGCCTATTGAAACAGGCTGGGTCTTGACATAAAAGATGCCAATTGATGGCCTATCGAAATGAATTGGAAATAGTTATGGATGGCATCGATACGATATAGGAGAATAGTACACCACCTTAAAGGAATAAGATATTGAATGATCGAGAATGATTGATTGTGGCAATTTATATGGAAGATAATGGAATGATTGTATAGAATATGATCGATATGTGAATTGAAAAGGATTGAAAGAAGCAAAGAAATAGCCAATGAAAAATGATCGACCAAAAATATATGGCCTAATTGAAAGTACAATTTCACCTTAATTACGAGAACTATTGGAAACTGAAATTATGATTTTGAATTATAAGAGAACGCTTATTGCAAAAAGTGAAATGACAAAACACATTAGAAGTATAAAGAGGTCAATTTGGATTGTGAACAGAAAAGAGAAAGCTATGAGGTCAAGTCCCTCCTCCTACTGAAGGTCCTTTAGTAGCATCTCCATCTAAAGAGATTACATGGAAACTTGAGAGCTCAATGAAAGAGAAAGATTCTCATCTCTTTCAATTAAACCAAAGAAATATGATATTATGGAAGTGATTATAGACTGGTTGGTCAAATTGAATCACTTTTCCATTTTTAGACTCCTAGATTTCTTTAATGCCTTAGTCGAAATATAAATATGAAACGGAGAGAATGTATGTGAAGTTCCAGTGAGCATTACATGTGATGTAATCTTGAATTGCCATATGCTTATGGGAAATAGCAAAAGGCTTTGGGATTCCAAATTTACTGACAGCACCGTTTTGTACTGATATGAATATTCGAGCGTAAAATGTGAACGCTTACAGATATATTGAGAGCGGGTGCACTGAATTTAAAAGCTACTGGGACAATTACATACGACTGATTAAATTGTTTACATGATAGCTACCAAGCTATATCGACTTGGCACCAAATGAGAAAAAAATGGATGATGAATAGTATGAATCAGCTATGATGCAAAGAGAGATGAAATTTGTTAACTCCCAAATTTATAAGAAGTTTTAAGGAGTATAAATATATGGAGAAAAACGATATATAACGGTATAAAAGGTGATTCTAATATTGAAGGTATGCTGGCAGTATCATTTAAAAGATGATTGAAAGGACAAGAAAGATAAAAGTACAGGATGGTACCACCTTTTTAATTTAAGTTCAATTCGGATGACCAAATTTCTTAAGGTGGGGAGGATGTGATAACCAAAAATTTTCCTATGTTGGTATTCATTACCCGAAAATAAATAAATAAAGTTATTTATGAGGATTAGTGTGACATCCCCGTCACTCCATCTTATCATCAAACTTTTTCTTATTATCTTATCCGACATTATTTGATTTAGTTTATCCAGTGTCATTCTTCCCTTCTCTTAAGCTAATTATTTGATAGCTCATAAAATTTTATTCAATATCCATAAGCATAAAAATGATATATATAAATATCATTCCATTTCCACAGGATCTCATACATCATCTTATCTTACATCCCCAAACATCCTATATATACATAATTGCTACTTGTACTGTACCGTAACCGAATTACAATTTACTATATATATAAACATATAAGTATATCTTCTATGCTAACTGGGAAGCGTATCGAGAAGGTACACTGCAATCTTTCCAAAACAAGCTCTTCTAATCGGAGCGGGGCTCACTTCAGGTAATCTGTAGGAAAAATGGTTGTAAAAGGGTGAGTTTACGCTCAGTAAGAAAAATATGTAAAAGAGCGTGCTATGCCTCTATATGCATTTTTCCTACTTGGCTCTATAATGTCATGTAAAGCATTATAAAGCATGCATCTTAAACATCTTTCATGCATTGTTTGCAACCATGCATATTTATTTCAAATGACATGGCAAACATACTTTGTACGCTTCTTTAAAATAGCATACGTATAAAACATGCATCACATACTTCTTCTTCTTATACTTTCTTTAAAACATCATGCATAAACTTCTTTCTTTAAAACATCATACTTCGTACATACTTTAAAACATACATTATACACTTCTTCATACATACATCTTGTACTTTGAAATAGATGGAGACTATGTACAATTATTTAAGCGATTTCATCATCATATAAACCGTTCATTCCCATTTATATGGCTCTAATCATGCATTAGTACAGTAGTGCACTCTGAATAGGTCAGGGATTCTCTCCTGCCTTTAGTAATCCACAGTGAACGCTAGTCAGGTGTCACATGTGGGATTGAGGACCAGACTAGGGTTCCTCGCTCAACATAATAATACTGAGGACTTGATCAGGGTCTCTCAGCCATCAGAAATGCATAATCATTAAGCAGTCCATAGTCTCAAAACATTTATAATATACTTTTTCAGGAAACACTTTTGTGTTTAAATCAAATAAGCTTTGAAAGCTCTTTTCATGCATGACAGTCGACTGGCCTCACAGGGCAGTCGGCTGCTGCTTCATAACTTCATTTCTCAAAATTATTTTCATTTCGAAAAATACATGGGGGCAGTTGACTGGTCCATATAGCAGTCGACTGGTTTTTAAAACAGAATGCTTCTTGGCAAATAGCAGTCGACTGGTCATATAGCAGTCGACTGGTTTGAAACAGAATGCTTCTGGGTAAATAGCAGTCGACTGGCTTACATAGCAGTCGACTGGTTTGAATCAGTTTTTGAAAAATGGCGTTTTGGTTGTCTCTAGGCAGTCGGCTGCTACTTAAGGCAGTCGGCTGCTACTTAAGGCAGTCGGCTGCTCCTAACCTATTTGGCACTAGGAGACAAGTCTGAAAATGTCATTTTTCCTGCACAAAACAACTAGTAAATCTCTCCAAACCACATCAAAACATCATAAAACATGCGGACATAGCCGCCTTACATCTGTTACATAAATTTCTTACCTCGATTCCTTCGAGAACGTAAGATCACTTGATGCGTCAACCTTAGCTTTTCACTTCTTCAACCTAAAATCATCATATCAATTCAAATCTTTAAACCATCATCATACATATATCATACTAACTCAAAACAACTCCAAATCATAAACAAAGTTGTAAGAATCATCTTCTTCTCTTACCTTCACTAGAGACCAAAATCTCAAACTTTGAGATCTCCTCCAATACTTGGAATCAATCCACCAAACTTTGGATATCTCTTAGTCTAACGACAAGGATTGTTTTTTGTTTAATGAACTTAATGAATTGCTGGAGAATTGGGGTAGCTTATCAAGGTGTGATAACCGTAAATTTTTCCCTATATTGGAAATTAGAAATATTGAAAATAAATATTAAAGAAATTAAATAAGAGGAAATAAATAAAATTTTGCGAGAATGGGATATGGGTGAAAATCTCGAGATGTGAGGAAGTGAAAGAATCGGGAAATTGGTGTAAAGGAAATTAAATTGGGAGTGAAAATAAAAATAATAGAGAAAAAAAAGAATTAAATTGGATAAATTAAAATCCAAATTAAATAAAGAAAATGATGAAAATAAAGTATATTTATATGATTACAAATTATATAAATGTATTTTATACAAATACATATGTATTTAAAATACTATATAATATATTTTAATATACGTTGGTATATATATAGAAATATAGACTATTTCATAAAATTATATGATACACATGTATATGAACATAATATTTTATGTGTATATATAATCATATAAATACATATAGAAGAAAGGTAAATGTGATTTTATATTAAAGTTTATTTGTATAAATATTGTATTATAATATCTATATAAATTGTATATGTAAAGGCTATTTATTTTAAAATATATAAAATACATACATATATATATACACACACACACACACACACACTAGAGATATGTTTATAATATAAAATATATATAATTTATATATAATATATATTATATTATATTATGTATGAAATAATATATGTATAATATATAGTATACATTATATGCATACAATATATTATATTGTGTATAATATATAGTATACTACATACTAAAAATAGAAAATAAAACAAAAAAAAGGAAACTAAACAAAAAAAAAAGGAAAGGAAGGATCGGGCCTTCCAGCAGAGATCGGCGGTAGCAACAGCTGCCACCGCCGGCCGAGTGAGGGAAGAGAGGAGGAACGAGTGGCGTTGCCGGCGAGAGGAGAAGCGAAAGACGGCGGCCCGAGGCGGAAGGAGAAGAAAACGACGCGAAGCGAAGGGGAAAAAATCGAAAGGAAAAAGGAGAAGGAAGATCGGCGGTGCCGGCCGATCCGGGCACCGCTACCGCCACCAACGCCATCGGTAAGGACCACCTAAGGAGAAGGAGGCCACCGATGGTGAAGGAAACGGCGGAGGAAGGAGGAAACCGGGGAGAAAGAGGCCGAAACCCACGGACCCAGATCCGGCGCCGTCGCCGGTGATGGGGTGAAACGGAGGCCAGATCCGGCATCCTCGCAACGTCGGCCAACTGTGGGAGGCGTGAACCGGCGGAAAGGAGGACCGCTGGTGACCGAACCGGCTGAACCGACGGGATGAGGCACAAACCGGTTTGAACCGGTCTGATCGGGAAAGGAAGAAGAAAAAAGAAAAGAAAAAAAGAAAAAAAAAGGAAAAGAAAAAGAAAAAGAAAAGAAAGAAAGAAAAGAAAAAGAGGAAAAAGGAAGAAAAAAGAAGAAAAAGAGGAAAAAAGAAAATTTCGGGAATTTGAAAAATTCCCGGAAATTCGACAACCCGGGATTTTTACAAATTCGGTAAGAAATTTCCCGAGAATTTAATTTCAGAAAAAATTAAATAAATTATGAAAAATTCTAAAAAATTAGAATTTTAATTCCAGAAATTATTTTCAGCAATCGATAAGGAATCGGGAGAAATGGAGTGCGGGCGCGATCGATAAGCGGAATTCGCGACCCGAAAAAGGTAAGGGATGCATGTGCAGCACTGTAAGGATACTCAGTCTGCATATTTTAATTTGAAATATTTTATGCAAATATTTTATGAAAATTTTTATGATGATGCATGATTTGCTGAAAATAATTTGGGAAGAAGTACTGGCTGGAATTTAAAAACTGTGTTTTCCGTGCAGGAGGTTAGTGAATCGGCAGCCGTTATGCTGCCGAAAATTTTAGAAAAAAACTTTATAAAATCATATTAAATGATTTTATTTCCGAAAGTCGATATTAAATCACGAAACATGAGGAAATTACTAAATTTCACAAAACATGAATATAATGAGATGGAATTTTTAAAATATTGATGTATTCGAGAATGGTGATAATGAAACCACCGAAAATTCTCGGAATAAATAAATTACACGTATTACGAGATGAAAGAGGAAGTAAAATACAGTGAATAGGTTTTATGAATATTTTTATAAATATTCACTAAAAGATTTTAACCCTTATGGATTTAAATTATGGAATTGTATATTTATATAAATTCCATAAAGGTTTATTTTATGATCAAAAATACGGTTTTGATACTCGCCAGCATCCTATCATGCTGATACATGATATGTGACAAAATTAGTCCCGGTCGACACTTGATCAGTGATCCACCGAGGACAATATAGATTATGGTCATAGATTTGACCGGTTTATTCCGTTACTCTCCAGGGTTTATAGTATGATAAGATTGATGTCTATCTTAGACTCCATAAATGATAGGTGACATGTTAAAAAGGAAAGTGTTTTACATGATATGGAATATGTCAAACGGAAAATGTGATATATGAATTGTGTGATGTGTTATGGTTTCCGTATGATTACTGAATATGTTATCGTATATTATGTTTCGTATAAGCATATGTGATTTGAGTACAATATATACATATCGCTCCCGATGTTGAGTCAATGGACCCTAATTAGCACCTAGTTATATTTGTCGAAAGCTAGGAAAACAAAAGGCCAAACCAAGCAAAGACTCGATGGTTGTACTGTGGGAGCCACCTCTAGAATCCTTCGGGAACTAAGTGCTACACGAGCTTCGATGTGCTAAAGGCCTAACCGAGCAAAGACTCGATGACTTTACCGTGTGAGCCACCTCTAGAATCCTTTGGGAACTAAGTGCTGCACGTGTTCTGATGTATTAGTAAAGGCCAAACCGAGCAAAGACTCGATGACTTTACCGTGTGAGCCACCTCTAGAATCCTTTGGGAACTAAGTGCTGCACGTGTTCTGATGTATTAGTAAAGGCCAAACCGAGCAGAGACTCGATGACTTTACCGTGTGAGCCACCTCTAGAATCCTTTGGGAACTAAGTGCTGCAGTGTTCTGATGTATTAGTAAAGGCCAAACCGAGCAAAGACTCGATGACTTTACCGTGTGAGCCACCTCTAGAATCCTTTGGAACTAAGTGCTGCACGTGTTCTGAGTGTTAGTAAAGGTCTAAGTTCTGATGGGGATGCGACAAATGTCGAAGGATGAAATAGATCTTGTGCACATGACATATGATGTGTGTGATATAACGGATTTTGTTTATATATGCCACTCAAACATGTGCTACTTGAATGTTCGTCTCGTTCACACTTAATCATACTGATAAAAAGAATGATGCCTTGTGAACTTAAGAATGGAATAGATTTTAATAGCTTATTTTGCTTTTTAAAGGACGGTACTAATTAAGAGAGTACATTAGAACATGAAATGAATTTTAAAGAAATAAAATGATGATTTAACTAACATTCTTTTCAAGGAATATACGAATATTAATTATTTTATAGATATGCTTTATTTCGTAGAAGCATTAATTTGAAAAGAATATGAAAAAGGTTATGAAAGATTGAAAAGGAAAAAGGATTTATTAATTCAAAACAAAATGAAAATTTCTCTCTACAGTTGCTTCTAGGTTCCGTAACAAGTATGGTATTCTAAAATACCTACCTTACTCCATTCGGATCCCTAGCCGACTGTAGTATCCTTCCTACATGCGAGCTTAGAGCCCATAGGAAAAAAAATGAAAAAGATTTTTCAGCATATAGGGAGCTGAGTATCAAGTGAGGCATATAATTCTCTTACTGAGCCGTGGTTTTGCTCACCCCTTAATTTTCAACATTTCAGGTTGATGAATGTGAGTTCAGTGGATTGTGGATCCTGGCTGTACACGAAGGACAATGTGTCAGACCGACTGATTATTTGAGGTATGATCATTTATTCTCTGTATTTAGAAACGTCAACAGTACTACTTATCCGATTAATTACGATAGGGGATGTGTATAATATAAACAATACTATTTAAAATTTTTTACAGTCAGTATCAAGTGAAGTATCGCAGACAGCCCAACCGGTTAAGTTGTGTACAATAGGGTAAGAAATGTGGTCATGGGTCGTGACACAAGGTAACTTGAGTTGGAAACTTAGGGAAAATGGAGGAAGAACGTGAGGGAGGGCTGGAAGAGGGGGCTGACATTGGTGATGAGATGAAGATGATGAGTCATGCCATTGCATTAAATGCATGCTCATCTCATCATCTATCTCAGCCATGCTTTCCCTTGACCCCTTTGACCCATTAATTTCCTCTTTTCCTCCTTCTCATCTCAGCCATTCATCCATCTAATTACCAAAATAAAAATCTGATTTTATTTTCTTTCCTACTTCCATTATTTTCCTGACATCACATAATTTATTTGACTTATTGACATTCAATTTTATTATTTCTTCTATATTCCATACATCATTCATACATTATTCATACACCAATTTCACATCAACTTCACACTGATTTAATCATATTAGATTGAAATACTTTACAAACATGGAGGAATTACATGAAAATTGAGGATTTCACATCCTCCCCACCTTAGAAAATTTGGTCCTCCAAATTTGGCTTAGCTTATCATGTAAATAGCTCTGGATACCTTTCCTTCATTAAGCTCTCTAGCTCCCATATAGCTTCTTCCATCGTGTGGTATTGCCAGAGAACTTTCACTAGTGGGATCGTCTTAGACCTCAATACTTTCTCTTTTCTGTCCAAAATCCGAATCGACTTTTCTACATAGCTCATATCTTCCCTTATCTCCAAGGGTTCATACTCAATGACATGAGACGGATCCGGATTATACTTCCGAAGCATCGATACATGAAACACATTATGTACTCCCGATAGCTCCGGAGGCAATGCCAATCTATAGGCAACATCGCCTACTCAATCTAAGACTTCAAATGGACCGATGTAACGGGGACTTAACTTACCTCGTCGGCCAGATCTCATGATCCCTTTGGATGGAGAAACTTTCAAGAACACAAAATCTCCAACCATAAACTCAAGTGGCCTCCGTCGAGCATCTGCATAGCTCTTTTGTCTACTCTGAGCTGTCTTAAGCCTTTGACAAATCAACTTAACATCTTCTGAGGCTTGCTCGACTAAATCTGGAGCTAGCAACTTGCGCTCACCCACTTCTTCCCACCCAATCGGAGATCGACACCTTCTTCTATACAGAGCTTCATATGGTGCCATCCCGATACTTGCATGATAGCTATTATTGTATGCAAACTCAGCCAATGGCAGATGGTCATCCCAGGAGCCTTTAAAGTCCATAGCACAAGCCCTCAACATATCCTCGAGCATCTGAATCGTGCGCTCGGACTGTCCATCAGTCTGCGGATGAAAAGCTGTGCTGAAATTCAACTTAGATCCCATGGCTTCCTGAAAATGCTCCCAGAAATGGGAAGTAAACCTGGAATCTCTATCAGAAGTGATGCTCACTGGAACACCGTGTAGTCTTACGACTTCTCTTACATACATACATATCTGCCAAAGCATTGAGTGTATCTGTTGACTTCATAGGCAGGAAGTGAGCTGACTTTGTCAATCTATCCACGATTACCCAAATACCATCATGATTCCTCTTGGTTCGGGGCAATCCCATAATAAAGTCCATCGTAATGTGTTCCCACTTCCACATAGGTATAGGCAGAGGATGCAGTAATCTTGCTGGCTTTTGATGCTCTACCTTGACCTGTTGACATGTAAGACATTTCGCCACAAACTTAGCTATGTCTTTCTTCATGCCATTCCACCAATACACCTTGCGAAGATTATGATACATCTTCGTATTTCCTGGATGCAACGTGTACTTTGTGGCATGTGCTTCAATCAAGATTAACTTCTTCAATTCGTCATCATTAGGAACACATATACGACTCCTAAACCTCAAAATTCCATCATTACTAACATCAAATTCTGAGGTCATACCTGACTGCATCTGACTCATAGCCTCAATGCATCTATTATCTTCCTTTTGAGCACTTCGGATTCTGTCCATTAAATCTGGCTCAATCCTTAAACTAGCCATCATTCCCAATTGCTCATTAGGCATAACATTAAGGTTGAGGCTCGTAAACTGTTCAATCAGTTCGTGTTCTTTTATCATCATATATGCTATCATACTTACATTCTTCCGGCTCAGAGCATCCGCCACCACATTGGCCTTCCCCGGGTGGTACAATATCTCACAATCATAATCCTTCAGAAGCTCGAGCCATCTTCTTTGCCTCATGTTCAATTCCTTCTGGGAGAACAAGTATTTCAGACTTTTGTGATCCGTAAAAATCTGAAATTTCTCACCATACAAGTAATGCCTCCATATCTTCAGAGCAAATACTACTGCAGCTAACTCCAAATCATGAGTCGGGTAGTTCTTTTCATGGTCCTTTAGCTGTCGAGAACCATAGGCTACTACCTTACCATGCTGCATTAACACACATCCCAAACCTTGCCCTGAGGCATCACTATACACCGCAAATCCACCTGAACTACTAGGGATGGTAAGGATCGGTGCAGTCGTTAGCCTGCGCTTCAACTCTTGGAAGCTACACTCACAGGCTTCATTCCACTCATACTTCACCTCTTTGCGCGTTAAGCGCGTCAGTGGAGCAGCTAGCTTCGAGAAACCCTCTACAAACCTTCTATAGTAGCCAGCTAAACCTAAGAAACTTCTAATCTCCATCACTGTCTTCGGTCTTTCCCATTGGACCACCGCTTCAATCTTCGATGGATCAACTAAGACACCATCTTTACTGATAATATGACCTAAGAAGGAGATTTGGTTCAACCAGAAATCACACTTACTTAGCTTGGCATACAATTCTCGATCTCTGAGGGTCTCCAAAACAATCCTCAAATGCTGCTCATGCTTTTCCCGTGACCTCGAGCACACCAAGATGTCATCGATGAAGACAATGACAAACTGGTCTAGGTACTGCTTAAACACATCATTCATCAAATTCATGAATGCTGTAGGTGCATTGGTTAATCCAAACGGCATCACCAAGAATTCATAATGGCCATACCGTGTCCTGAATACAGTCTTAGGGATATCTTCATCTCGGATCTTCAACTGATGATATCCCGACCTCAAGTCTATCTTGGAAAAGACTTGTGCACCTTTTAGCTGATCAAAGAGGTCATCTATCTTGGGAAGAGGATACTTATTCTTGATCGTAACTTTGTTCAACCACCGGTAGTCGATGCACAACCTCATACTACTGTCCTTCTTCCTGACAAAAAGCACAGGAGCACCCCAAGGGGATACGCTGGGTCCTATGAACCCCTTGTCTAGCAACTCCTGAAGCTGCTTTTTCAGTTCTTCCAATTCTACCAAGGCCATCCGGTAGGGAGCTCTTGAAATGGGCTCAGTCCCCGGCACCAAATCAATCATAAATTCCACTTTCCTATCCGGAGGAAGTCCAGGAAGATCATCCGGAAACACTTCTGGAAAATCTTGGACTACATGAATATCCTTGAGTCCGGGACGTTTCTGATCTACGTCCTCCACATAAGCAATAAATCCTTCATACAACCATACATGCTTCTCATTACTTTCATATAAATTCAAATTAAGAAACAAACAGACTTCATATTAATTACTTGCAAAATTTACAACATAGCTAACGGGTGAAGAGAAGGTTACACTCTTAGCACAACAGTCTAATATAACATGATTATTAGCTAACCAATCCATCCCCAAAATAACATCAAACCCATACATATTTAGTAGGATTAGGTCAGCTATTGATTCTCTTTCTCCTACCCGTAGCTTACAGTTTCTATACACTAACTCCGTCATTTGTGATTCCTTAAGAGGTGTGCTTATCCTTAATAAGTGTTCTAAAGTCTCAGGCTCAACAGGTATTTTCATAGCAATTCTAGGTGACATAAATGAATGCGTAGAGCCTGGATCAAAAAATGCTATGACATTCACATCAAACAGGTAAATCTTACCTTTAATCACTTTGGACGAGGCATCGGCAGACTCTTCGTCGATGGCAAACACTCTTCCTTTCAGCTTTCTTTCCCTTCTCGGCAGCAGTGGCCTTAGGTTGCGGTTTAGGGGTCTTATCAGATTCATCAGGCATCTTCGGATCTCTCTGAGGGCAATCCCTAATCATGTGCCCCTTCTCCCTACATCTAAAGCAAGTGCCACTCGCTAAGCGACATGGCTGTGATCCGTGAAACTTATCGCATTGCTCACATCTTTGTATCGTACTCTTCGGTGAGCTAGCGGTACTTCCAGTTGGATATCGGGATCGCTCATCACTTATCTTGATCCCGGTAGCTTTAGGAGTACCTATATCATTATCATCATCATCATAACTCCAATTTCAATACAATTCCATATAACCATTAAATTAATTTAAAGATCATCTTTCTATACTTTACTTACCTATAGAAACTCCTTCAGATTGTCTACTTCTCCGGAATGGATACCTATCACTCGGAGCTTTCTCATCTGACTTCCGCTTCACCGTTTCCTTGCCTTTACCCTTGGCTCGGAAGTCAGCATGATGCAGATCATAGTCCTGCTCACATAACTGAGCCTTACGGACAGCTTCTCCATAGGTGGTGATATTCGTCGGATATAGTTTAGATCTAATCGAGGACTTCAATCCCTCGATGAACCTGTAGATCTTATGCTCTTCATCTCTTCGGACCTTTGGATCGAATCTACTCAAGGTGGTGAACTTAGATTCATACTGATTCACCGTCATCGTACCTTGAGTCAAACTTAGGAACTCGATCTTCAGTCAATTCTGATCCGTGCGTGGGATGTATTGTTCATTAAAAGCCTCCACAAATCTATCCCACGTGACTTCATCATATCGGGCCTCTAACACGGTCTGAGTGGCTTGCCACCAATATTCAGCATCATCAATCAACAGATAAGCGGCCAAGCCTACCTTTTCCCTTTCGGAGCAGGGCATATACTCAAAGGATTTTAGGACTGCTTTCATCCAGTTCTCTGCGGTTAGCAGATCTCTTTCCCCCTTAAACTTGGGCGGATCCAACTTCTTAAATTCTTTTATCAATGACACACTACAATAGGCTCTGGGATCCCACCTTTCCGTAGTTGGGACTGGTGGTGTTACTTAGTAGGGGTAACAGCAGGTGCAGTTGCTTGGGTACTTGTGGCCACATTTAGGAAGTTCGACATAAACTGGGTGAACATCGTGGCCATGTTCTCCATGTGCTTTTCCATTTTAGCTAGCCTTGTATTCGGACTATGTGGTGGAGATGGATGAGTAGACGGAACTGGGGGCTGTTCTTCATGACACCGTTCTCTTCCTCTTCTTGTACCTCTTCTTTGTGAGCTCATGCTGTAAATATAATCATCATTGAGCTCTTTAGTATAACCATAAACAGTTATACTATGCATTTGTATTCAGACAAGTACAGTACAATTGGGGATATACTCTATTTCTAACTTTTTGACACTGACAAACTACCAATCAAATCGCTCTGATACCATTCTGTGACGTCCCCGTCACTCCATCTTATCATCAAACTTTTTCTTATTATCTTATCCGACATTATTTGATTTAGTTTATCCAGTGTCATTCTTCCCTTCTCTTAAGCTAATTATTTGATAGCTCATAAAATTTTATTCAATATCCATAAGCATAAAAATGATATATAAATATCATTCCATTTCCACAGGATCTCATACATCATCTTATCTTACATCCCCAAACATCCTATATATACATAATTGCTACTTGTACTGTACCGTAACCGAATTACAATTTACTATATATATAAACATATAAGTATACCTTCTATGCTAACTGGGAAGCGTATCGAGAAGGTACACTGCAATCTTTCCAAAACAAGCTCCTCTAATCGGAGCGGGGCTCACTTCAGGCAATCTGTAGGAAAAATGGTCGTAAAAGGGTGAGTTTACGCTCAGTAAGAAAAATATGTAAAAGAGCGTGCTATGCCTCTATATGCATTTTTCCTACTTGGCTCTATAATGTCATGTAAAGCATTATAAAGCATGCATCTTAAACATCTTTCATGCATTGTTTGCAACCATGCATATTTATTTCAAATGACATGCCAAACATACTTTGTACGCTTCTTTAAAATAGCATACGTATAAAACATGCATCACATACTTCTTCTTCTTATACTTTCTTTAAAACATCATGCATAAACTTCTTTCTTTAAAACATCATACTTCGTACATACTTTAAAACATACATTATACACTTCTTCATACATACATCTTGTACTTTGAAATAGATGGAGACTATGTACAATTATTTAAGCGATTTCATCGTCATATAAACCGTTCATTCCCATTTATATGACTCTAATCATGCATTAGTACAGTAGTGCACTCTGTATAGGTCAGGGATTCTCTCCTGCCTTTAGTAATCCACAGTGAACACTAGTCAGGTGTCACATGTGGGATTGAGGACCGGACTAGGGTTCCTCGCTCAACATAATAATACTGAGGACTTGATCAGGGTCTCTCAGCCATCAGAAATGCATAATCATTAAGCAGTCCATAGTCTCAAAACATTTATAATATACTTTTTCAGGAAACACTTTTGTGTTTAAATCAAATAAGCTTTGAAAGCTCTTTTCATGCATGGTAGTCGACTGGCCTCACAGGGCAGTCGGCTGCTGCTTCATAACTTCATTTCCCAAAATTATTTTCATTTCGAAAAATACATGGGGGCAGTCGACTGGTCCATATAGCAGTCGACTGGTTTTGAAACAGAATGCTTCTTAGCAAATAGCAGTCGACTGGTTTGAAACAGAATGCTTCTGGGTAAATAGCAGTCGACTGACTTACATAGCAGTCGACTGGTTTGAATCAGTTTTTTGAAAAACGACGTTTTGGCTGCTACTTGAGGCAGTCGGCTGCTCCTAACCTATTTGGCACTAGGAGACAAGTCCGAAAATGTCATTTTTCCTGCACAAAACAACTAGTACATCTCTCCAAACCACATCAAAACATCATAAAACATGCCGACATAGCCGCCTTACATCCGTTTCATAAATTTCTTACCTCGATTCCTTCGAGAACGCAAGATCACTTGATGCGTCAACCTTAGCTTTTCACTTCTTCAACCTAAAATCATCATATCAATTCAAATCTTTAAACCATCATCATACATATATCATACTAACTCAAAACAACTCCAAATCATAAACAAAGTTGTAAGAATCATCTTCTTCTCTTACCTTCACTAGAGACCAAAATCTCAAACTTTGAGATCTCCTCCAATACTTGGAATCAATCCACCAAACTTTGGATATCTCTTAGTCTAACGACAAGGATCGTTTTTCGTTTAATGAACTTAATGAATTGCTGGAGAATTGGGGTAGCTTATCAAGGTAACTTGAGTTGAAAACTTAGGGAAAATGGAGGAAGAACGTGAGGGAGGGCTGGAAGAGGGGGCTGACGTTGGTGATGAGATGAAGATGATGAGTCATGCCATTGCATTAAATGCATGCTCATCTCATCATCTATCTCAGCCATGCTTTCCCTTGACCCCTTTGACCCATTAATTTCCTCTTTTCCTCTTTCTCATCTCAGCCATTCATCCATTTAATTACCAAAATAAAAATCTGATTTTATTTTCTTTCCTACTTCCATTATTTTCCTGACATCACATAATTTATTTGACTTATTGACATTCAATTTTATTATTTCTTCTATATTCCATACATCATTCATACATTATTCATACACCAATTTCGGATCAACTTCACACTCATTTAATCATATTAGATTGAAATACTTTACAAACATGGAGGAATTACATGAAAATTGGGGATTTCACAATTAGAATATATTGAATTTCGAAAATTGATGAAGTGATGAATTGAGGGAAATTATTTTGGATATTAGGTGATCCAAAATAATAAGGAATAAAATGGGTATAATTATATCCATATAAATATAATTATAGTGTATTTATATATATTTATAAATATAAATATATATAAATTTAATAAAAAAAAGAAAAGGAAACAGATGGGAATCGGGCATCCCAATTCCTTTCCTTTTCTCCTCTGTTTACAACAGAGGAGAACCTAGCTTAGGTCGAGCCAGTTGGCCAAGAGAAGAGAAGGAAGAAGGGGAAGGGGAGGCCGTCGCCCCAGAGAGGAAGAGAGAGAGAGACGTTCGGCGACGGGAAAGAAAAGAAAAAGAAGAGAAATGGGGCGGAAGAGAAGGAAAAACAGAAGAGAAAAAGGAGAGAGGAAAAAGGTAATGCTGGCCGATCTAGACATCGCCACCGCTGCCATCAATGCCATCGGGATCAGTCCAAGCGAAAGGAATGACCGGCCGTGAAAGAAGGGAGAGAAACAAGAGAGAGAAAAGGAAGGAAGGAAGGAAGGCCAAAACCCACTTCCAGATCCGCCACCGTCGGCACCGCTGCTAGGGAAGAGAAGAACAGATCCGGCTTCGTGGCGATCCCAAAGTTCTGAGGAGTGGCCGAACCGCCGGAATGGGTGGCCATCGATGGCCGAACCGGCCAGCAAAAGCTGAACTGACTGAACCGGTCCAACTCGACCCAACCCAACCCGACCTGGTTCAGACAGAAAAAAAGAAAAAAGAAAGAAAAGAAAAGAAAAGAAAAGAAAAGAAAAGAAAAGAAAAGAAAAGAAAGGAAACAGAAAGAGAAGAAAAAAAAAGAAAGAAAGGAAAGGGAAGGAGAAGAAAGAAGAAAAAAAGAAAGAAAAAGGAAGGAAAGAAAAGAAAAGAATTGGTAAGGAAAAACAATAAATTGATTGATATTTATTGAATAAGTTTATTTATATATATTTATGTAAGTGCAATTGGTGTTGTTGAAATTGTAGCGAAAGTGACAAAGACGTGATTTGGTGTTCGATGAAGCTTGGAGGTCGTCAAGGCGCTAAGTTTCAGCGTCAGGTAAGATACTTTTATAAAGCATTAGTAGCATTATATTGTATGTTTTGGGATTATGATTTTTATATGATGCATTGATGGAATGATTTTTAAATACTAAGAGGACCCACAATTGATGGTGGGGGTCTTAGTAAGAGATAAAGGAATTGTGAGAATCAACGATTGTGGTATAAATTGTGTTTTCCTTGCAGGAGGTTTAGTAAAAATTCAACCGTTATGCTGCCAAAATTTTTAGGAAAATGTTCGAGGAAAAAGATCAAGTTTCTCACATAAATGGAATCTTGGAAATAATGATTGAAAATAAACATTTAAAGGACTTTATGGTATTACCGGAAAAGTTGATATTGAAATTGATGAGAAGATGGATTGTTGAGCACGATAACGTGATGAATTATATGGTTTAAACCTTATAGAATCGATAAATCAAGTGACCTTTATATGACAAATGGTATCAAGTTGAGATTGAGGTGAAATTATTTATTAGACGGATCACGGATAAAAGTGATGATGATTATATGATATAGCTTGGAGGAGAAAATCGAAGTTGTAATTTAGATGATTAGATGACTGAATTGCGAGATTATCAATCAAAAAATGATTTCACAATTGATAAATTCAAATAAATGGGTGTCATACATGAGACTATACAGAATTCAGTTATAATCTTAGAATGGGTATCGAAAAATATTCTCTCACAATTGAGTGACTTGGAGAAAGTTAGAGGACATGATGAATAGTCTATCTTAGTGGTATGACTGAGACGATAATAATAAGAAAGTAGATTGTGAGATTTTTTTTTATGTATTTGACGGAATGCACATCTACATAAAAATGTACTTGTACATATCGATATTAATAGATGTGAATTGAAATTTTTACAATAACATGGATAGTCGCAAGGTGACTTAAACAATTAAAATATTGTTGATAGTGGAAATTGACAAATTCGTTTAAGTGAATAAATTGCCAACAAAAAATTGAAAAGAATGATGTCTTATAGATAATCCTAACATGCTATTACGTTCTATAGGCCATATGAAAAGTGAATTGAGGATTGTGATTTGATTAATGATAGTGAAAGAAATTGAACCTCAAGTCGAAAATTTTGAAAGTGTGCCAATAGGTCAAACCATAAATGGATTTGATAAGTGACTATTGATCTTGTGGTTCTGTGATCCTCGATGTCGACTGTGGAATAGATATCGAATGAGGATATTAGTATTGCATAATTTCAGTATCATGATGACTATATGGAAACATGGTATTTAAATGCTCATAGATACTAAGAGGATTCACACTGATAAAGTGGTTTTACTATCAATAATGAAATGTACAAATGATTGCTATAGTTGATAATTATCGAAAAAGGATATTGAATACCGAATGGTTTGAATACCAAGTGATCTGATTATTGAATAATTAGAGTACTGAACGATTTGAATACTGAATGAAATGAATATTTAATGATTTGAATAGTGATTTACTGATTAGACAAAAAGAAAGTCTTGAAATCGAATAATTGATGGCGATAAAGTTAAATGAATCGCTTCACTGTATTTGATGAAAATATTACCGAAGCTGCATACTGAAATGTTTTATAGCATCGCTTTTAAGTATAACTTATTACAACTCGAGACATTATACTAACACTTATATGAATGCTATAAAGTATAGATTAGTTTTAAAAAAAGGAAAGTATATGGTAGATACATATTTTTATATATGATGCATCTTAAAGAATTTTACCATATGCTTTACATGATTTTGACATGAAAAGATAAAGATTTAAATGTTTTATGAGACTGTAGGCACCCTAAAAGAATTAAACTCAATAAGGCATAGTGGAAACCGCCTAATTGGAGCTTTGCTCATTAGGCAAAGATGCTTGTCCGACAATAGTCGTGGACAGGTCTTAGTCACGCCTGATCAGTGGGGCTGAGAGAGATGAGGTCTATGGCCATAGGTAGCGCCCTAGTTGGTTTTCAGGGGACGATGACATGATTTTCACTGCTAGCTACAGTGATTTAAGTCTTTATTGATAGAGTGATAGGGATCTAGCCTAGTCTCTAACCGATATGATATGAAGTCTAGAGTATGATATTATTGATATGAACTCTGGACTTAACATGATTTATACAGTACATAAGACATGTTTGAAATGAAATATATTTTGAAACAGTACATGTTTTAAACATGTTTTAAAAGTACATGTGATATGATTTCGACACTTATATGATTTATATATGATTTTGTGTCGAACTCGAAATGATATGCGGTCTAGAGTATATATTGATTTGATATGAACTCTATATCTGATATGACTTACAGTATATGAAAAATGTTTTGAATTGGCATGATATAAAAAGAGAAATGTGCACGTTTTGATTTGAAATGATATGAAAAAACATGTTTTGAATTGACATGATATGAAAAGAGAAATGTGCACGTTTTGATTTGAAATGATATGAAAAGGCATATTTTGAATTAACATGATATGAAAAGTGAAAAGGCATGTTTTGAATTGACATGATATAAAAAGAGAATTATGCATGCTTTCAACCTTAAATATGAAATGAATTGAAAATTCATATATTGAGTATGTTCTAAAGTATATATGATATGATTTGAAATGATAGCGGTACAGTGAAATTACATAAGTTACCTACTAAATCATGACATAATAGTATGCTTTTTCATAAGACATGTCATGACTTTGTATTGTATAAAAACAAAGAAGAGTATATGAGGAGTATCATGACTCGATGGTAATGATATTTCATCTACATGTTGTCATGATATGATATAATACATGAATATAGAAGATACATGAATATAGAATTTATACGAAGAGAATTATGACTTCGTACCACCGTGATCATAATTTCTTTATATGGAAAGTGATATGAGACGATAAAATACAGGAGTACGATTATGAAACATAAAGTGACTTGATACGATATCTCAATTGGACATGATGTACTCTGAGATTGAGGAAAAGATGGACTAATAGTATATGATATTCAAATTGGACACGACAAATTGTTGTGCGATGACTTGATAGGACATCTCAATTAAATATGATACACGATGCATTGTTGTGCGGTACATCGTGGTATAATGATAAGAAGATTGAAAATGATTATTGATTCATTTAGAAGTTTGAGTGATAGACAGATGACAGGAATTGAGATAATGAAATGTTATTGATGAAAAAGGTGAACTGTAATTGCAAACTTGCAGGTTTTAAGCATTGCGGTTTAAGACAGTATAATTCTACTCTTGTATTTATATTAGTATCTTACTGAGCTGTGGTTTTGCTCACCCCACTAAATTTTATCTCTTTCCAGATTATTAAAGTTACAATCTACTATGAGAGCTTTTAAGTGGGCCTTCGGAGACGGTATACAGGTTTGGCACTGGCCATTATCCTGCGAATCCATTTTGATACTTTGAGGTAAACATTTTTGTAAATCTCTTGTTTACATGTACAGACTTTAATTAATACATAGTACGTACGTTTTCCAGTGAGTCGGGATGTAACTTAGAAGTGTGGTAAATTATTATATGGAGAATCAGTGAAATTAGAGTAGTAACTACACTGACACCGAATACAAACATTAAAACGAAAAAGAAAAATTTAGTTAATAAATTTGTAGACTAAGAAAAGTATGAGTATTAAGTAAATGTCATGGTATTCAGGTCGTGACACTTAGGATCCTACCTTTCAGTAGCTGGGACTGGTGGGGTAATTCTGTAGGAGGAACAACCGGTGCAGCTGCTGGGGTACTTGTGGCCACATTCGGAAAGTTCGACATGAATTGCGTGAGAATAGTGGCCATATTCTCCATATGCTTCTCCATTTTCGCTAGCCTAGTATTCGGGCTATACGGTGGAGATGGAGGAAGAGACTGAACTGGGGGCTGTTCTTCACGTCCCCGTCCTCTTCCTTTTCTAGTACTTCTTCTACGTGAGCTCATTCTGTCAATATAGTCACACTTTGAGGTCTTTAGTATAACTACAAACAGTTATACTATGCATATGCATTCAGACAAGTATAGTATATTGGGGATATACTCTATCTTTAGCTTACTGACATTGACAAACACCAATCGAATCTGCTCTGATACCAATTTGTGACGTCCCCGTCACTACATCTTACCATCTAACTTTTTCCTCATTTCTTATTATCTTATTCGACTTGATTCGATTTAGTTCATTAATGTCATTCATTCTTTTTCTTCTTAAGCTTAATATCTAATAGCTCAATATGATCAATTTACTTTCAATAAATAGAATAATGATATGAATATATATCATTCCTTACCACAGGATCTTACACATCATTCTTAACTTAAATCCCCGATATCTTATATACATAAAGGCTACTTGTACTGTATTATAGCTAAATTACAATTTACTTTACATATATACATAAGTATACCTTCAATACTAATTGGGAAGCATATCACGAAGGTACACCTTGATATCTCAAAAGCAAGCTCTTCTATTCGGAGTGGGATTCACTTCAGATAATCTGTAGGAAAAATATTCGTAAAAGAGTGAGTTTACGCTCAGTAAGAAAAATATGTAAAAGAGCGTACTATGCCTCTATATGCAGTTTTCCTGCTTGGCTCTATAATGTCATGTAAATCATTCTAAAGCATGCATCATGTACTTCTTTCATATATAGTTTTGCGACCATGCATATTTTTTTCAAATGGTATAGGCAAACATATTTTATATGCTTCTTTAAAATAGCATACATCATATACTTTCTTCAAAACATCATACTTCATAAACTTTCTTCAAAACATCATACTTCATAAACTTTCTTCAAAACATACGTCATATTCTTACTTCAAAACATACATCATATTCTTACTTTAAAACATACATCATATTCTTACTTCCAAAACATACATCATATAACTTTTAAATAACAAAGAGACTATTTGCATTCATCAGAATTATGCACTGAATCATGTGGCGTACTCCCGTAGGAGCCAGGAATCCTCCGTTAGCCAAATACATAATAGGAACAATTGGCCAAATGTCAGTTTGCCACAGTGAACACTAGTCAGGTGACATCTGTGGCGACTGAGGATCGGACTTAGGCTCCTCAGCCAATTTAATGTCATACGAGGGACTTGATCAGAGTCCTTGAAAATTTCAAAAGTGCATAATCATACAGTGCTTAATAGTCTCAAAACATTTGTCATATAGCTATTTACTATGACATTTATGCTTTCTCGAAAAAGGGTTTAAAACCTCTTTTCAAACAGGGCAGTCGACTGGCCTCATAGGGCAGTCGGCTACTGCTTCATATTTTCATTTAAAATTTCGATATTTTTATTTTCTGAAAACGCATGGAGCAGTCGACTGGTCTATGAGGCCAAATTTTTCAGACTTTGAGATCTCTTCCAATAGTTGGATTCAATCTACCAAACTTCGGATATAGCTTAGTTTAGTGACAAGGATCGATTTTTGTTCAACTAACTAAAGGGATTGATGGAGGAATGAGGTAGCTTGTCAATGTGATTGGGAATGGAAACTTAGGGAAAACGGAGGAAACGTGAGGGAGAGCTGGGAGTGTTGCTGCCGTAGGGGTAATGGCTGATGAGGGTGATGACTATGCTCACTTCATTTAATGCATTAATTGCTTGCTTTATCCCCCCATCATCTCAGCCATTAACCCTCTCATTGACTAGTTGACCATTTAATTATCATTCTTCCATTCATATGCCACATATATTTAATTACCAATTAAATTTTCTGATTTTGATTCTTTTCTCATACTCTAATTATTTTCCTAATATCAACATTAATTCCTTGACTAATTGACTTTCAATTTCTTTATTTCTTCTCATGTCCCATGCATCATTCATACATCAAACTTCTCATATTTATTTAATAATTTCTGTTTGAAATACTTTACAAACCAAATGAGATTACATGAAATTGGGGATTTCATAGAAACTTGTCCAACACCGCCACACTGCCTCTTCCTCCCTATTTTGCTCTTTAAAACCTGAAATACAGCTTCACTTCACACCTTCTCTACCTCGCGTCTCAAAGCAAGGCTGAAGCAAGGATCCCTTCACACCTTTGCCTTCCCCATTTGCTGCTCGAGTTTCTCTAACCTAGAAAAACAGCTTGATTTCACTTCCTCTCGCACGATCAGCTTCCATTTTACTCCTTACTCTCCTTTTCTTCTATTTCTTTTCCTTTCTCTTATTAATTTCTCTTTCATTCGGCTTGTAAAGGACCTCACATCCTCTGCTTCTTTTCAATTAAAATGGCAACTGCTCCCACGTTAGTTGATTGGCTTCCTAAGGAAGCCAATCAACAATTATTTTTATATATTATTATATATATTTTTATATTTTAATAATTATATTATATTATTTTATATTATATCATTTTCTTATATCTTAAGTATATTTACATATATATATATATATTTATTTATATTCTCTCTCTCTCTCTCTCTGTATATATATAAATTCTATAAGGTTATATATTTTATATTCAAATATATATATGCTCCGTTTAATTTACATATATACACACACATATATTTTTCATATATATACATAAATCTTAATCATATATCTATTGTTCTCATTAGATACACCAAATTTAATTTGTTGACTTCATCACTTCGAAATATTAAAGATTCCGAAAATACAACTCAACACTTAATTTATTCAATTTTTATAGATTCATTTACAAATTCGATAACGTAATTCAGCGGTCTTCACATTGGTGTTCATGATGCCTTATTGCATGATAAGTGGAGGGAAGTTGTATATGTTCAGTATAATGCCCTGTTGAGAAATGGTACCTGATCTATTGTTAAGCTTTCAGAAAATAGAAATGCAGTTGGGTGTGAATGGGTGTTCAAATTAAAGAAAAATCCAGATGGCTCGGTTGATAAGTATGAGGCAAGATTGGTGGCTAAAGGGTTTCATTAGGAGGCAGGTCTTGATTTTTTTGAAACCTTTAGTCCAGTTGTTAAGTTCTACACCATTAGAGTTATATTGTCCATAGCCTTGGCTATGGATGGGATCTTAGACATTGGACATCAATAATGCTTTTCTAAATGGCTACTTACATGAAGAAATCTTTATGGAACAATCTCCTGGTTTTGTTCAAGGTGGACCTCATTTGGTTTGTAAGCTTCATAAAGCTTTATATGGATTGAAACAAGTTCCAAGAGCTTGATTTGAACGGTTAAAAGGCTTCTTGGTTTCCAAAGTTTTTCATTCTTCAAATTCAGATTCTTCTTTATTTTTGAGGTTTCTACCAACTTACATAGTGTACCTATTGGTCTATGTGGATGACATTATACCTACAGGAAGCTCAAATGATGAAGTTGTGACTTTAATCTTTGAATTGAATGTTGAATTCTCCTTGAAAGATCTAGGAGAGCTAAACTACTTTCTACGTGTGGAAGTGACTAAAACTAGTAAGGGAATTTATATTTCACAAAAGAGATATATTTTAGATTTGTTAAAGAAAGCAAAGATGAGTCAGACCAAACCAATGCCTACTTCAATGCTTAGTAGTGTAAACTTGTTAGCTCAACAAGGCAGCGGCATTAACAATGCTCATGAATATAGATATATTGTGGGAGCTTTGCAGTATGTAACAATGACTAGGCCTGACATTGCCTTTAGTGTTAACAAAGCCTGTCAATTTCTACAATGTCCACTTGATACTCATTACAAAGCTGTCAAGAGAATCTTACGGTATCTCCAAGGAACTTTGGACGATGGTTTAACATTTACTCAGCCATTAAGAATGAATTTGGTTGGCTTCCCAAATGCTGATTAGGCCAATGATATCGATGACAGGAAAAATGTTACAAGTTATGCTGTATATCTGGGAGGTAATCTGGTTAGTTGTGTGACATCCCAGTCACTACATCTTACCATATAACTTTTTTCTTTTTTTTTTCACTTAAACTTGATTAGACTCGCTCGTCAATGTCATACCTTCTTCTTCTTGAACTTAGTATTTAATAGTTCATCATAAATAATTTTGACATCAATTAAACAAAAAAAATGATATATATACATATCATTCCTTCCGACAGGATCTTACACATCATCTTAACTTAAATCCCCGACATCTTATATACATAATTGTTAGCTTATACTGTACAATAGCTGAATTACAATACACTTTACATGATTACATAAGTATACCTTTAATATTAACTGGGAAGCGTATCTCGAAGGTAACTTTCAAGATCCACTAGTAGGCTCTTCTATCGAGAGCGAAGGATTACTTCAAGTAGGCTGTATAAAAATATTCGTAAAAGGGTGAGTTTACTCTCAGTAAGAAAAATATGTAAAAGAGCGTACCATGCCTCTATATGCAATTTTCCTGCTTGGCTCTATAATGTCATGTAAAATCATTATAGAGCATAATCGTATACTTTCATCAATTATAGAAAGTTCTTCATAACAGCATATGCTTATAATTCAAACAAATCAAGTAAAACAAGTAAATCATGTACTTTTTTAAAATTAGCATATGCTAACATACATCATAGACTTCTTTTAAATCATCATGTGAAAGCATACGTCATGTACTTCATTCAAAACATATTTCCTATTCTTCTTTCAAAACCTACTTCATATACTTATTTTACATCATCGTATGCAAGTAAATCAAATACTTACGATTTCTTTATTCTTTTAAAATCGCATATACATATAGCTTTTAAATAACATAAAAACTATTTGCATTTTTATGGAGTTATGCACTACATCATCATCATCATCATTGGCGTACCACGTAGGGCCAGGAATCCTCCCACAACCGAACATGTAATAAAGACAAATTTGGCCAACTGTCGGTGGCTATAGTTAACACTAGTCAGGTGTCCTTCTGTAGCGACTGAGGCCTGACTTATGGTTCCTCAAACATACATCATTTCGGGACTTGATTAGAGCCCCTACTATAAGCATAAAAGTGCATAATCTTAAAACATATGCCATACAGCTTTTTGCCATGACATTTCATAATTTCTTGAAATAGGTTTAAAAACCTCTTTTCAAAACGGGGCAGTCGACTGGCCTCATAGGGCAGTCGACTGCTGCTTCATATTTTCATTTATCAAAATATTTTTTTTTAAATTTCGATATTTTCTTTTCTGAAAACTCACAAGGGCAGTCGACTAGTCCATATAGCGGTCGACTGGTTTTCAAATAGAATGCTTTTCGAGAAATAGCAGTCGACTGTTTTTGAAACAGAATGCTTCTGGAAACATAGCAGTCAACTGGTCTTATAGGCAGTCGACTGGTTTTGAAACAGAATGCATTTTAGCAAATAGCAGTCGACTGGCCCATATAGTAGTCGACTGGTTTGAAACAGAATGCTTTTGGGTAAATAGCGTCGACTGGCTTACACAGCAGTTGACTGGTTTGTCTCGATTTTCAAGAAACGACATTTTGGGTATCTCTAGTCAGTCGGTTACTACTTAAGGCAGTCGGCTGCTCCTAGCTTAATTGGTATTAGGAGTAGAAATCGAATATGCATCTTTTCATGCATAAAACAACTGGTGCTTCTCTCTAAAACAGTCAAAATCATACCAAAACATGCGGACATAGCCACCTTACGTTTGTTACATAAATTCCTTACCTCGATTACTTCGAGAACATGAAATCACTTGGTGCGTCCACCCTAGCCTTTCACTTCTTCAAAGCTGTACATCATATCAAAGTAAACCTTTAAACAATCATCACACCTATAGTATACCAACTCAGTACAACTCCAAATCATGAACGAAATTGACTAAATCATCTTCTTCTCTTACCTTTGCAATTCACCAAAATTTCAGATTTTGAGATCTCTTCCAATACTTGGATTCAATCCACCAATCTTCGGATATAGCCTAGTCTAGTGACAAGGATCGATTTTCGTTCAACAAACTAAATGAATTGATGGCTGGACAAGGTAGCTTGTCAAGGTAGCTATGGAGGAAACTTCTGGAAACTTGGAGAAATGGAGAGAACAAGAGGGAGAGGGTTGGAAAGAGGGTTGCTGCCGACTTGGATGAGGGAGGTGATAACTCATGCAGCCTCATTAAATGCTTCCCTATCCCATACTCATCTCATCTCAACCATTGACCATGCTTTTGACCCTTTGACCTTTAATTCTCTTCTTTCCTCCATATGACACATGCTCATTTAATTACATTAAATGTCTGATATTTTATTTCTCTTCTTCTTTCATTCTCATATACCACCTACATCATTAAATCATAAGAATCTGATATTGTTTTATCATCATCCAATTAGATCATTTCATTTTAACCTTTGACCATCATTATTTGACCATTCACTTAATTGGTCTCCTTTCTTCCATATAACACTTGTCTTTACTTACACTTAATTTTTCTGATCTTAATTCTTTTCTCATGCTTCAAATATTCTTATAACACCAATTAAATTCCATGACTATTTGGCCTTCTATTTCATTACTTTTTCCATGTCCCATACATATCCATACTTCATAATTCTCATATTGATTTACTTCATTTAAGTTGAAATACTTTACAATCATAGGAAAATTACATGAAATTGGGGATTTCACATTCTCCTCACCTTAGAGAATTTGGTCCTCCAAATTCAAATCAGGTCATGTTTCAACCAATTCTGGATACTTTTCCTTCATTAAGCTCTTTAGCTCCATGTAACTTCTTCCGTCGTATGGTATTGCCAGAGAACTTTCACTAATGGGATCATTTTAGACCTCAAAACTTTCTCTTTTCTGTCCAAAATCCGAACCGGCTTTTTCCACATAGCTCATGTCTTCCCATATCTCCAAGGGTTTACACTCTATGACATGAGATGGATTCTGGATTATACTTTCGGTAGCCTTGGAGGTAATGCCAACCTTTAGGCAACATCACCAACTCGGTCTAAAACTTTAAATGGACCGATGTAGCGAGGACTCAGCTTACGTCGTCGGCCAATTCTTATAATCCCTTTGGATGGAGAAACTTCAAGAAGACATAGTCTCCAACCAAGAACTCAAATGGTCTCTGTCGAGCATTTACATAACTCTTTTGTCTACTTGAGTTGTCTTAAGCCTTTGACAAATCAACTTAACGTTCTCTTGGGCTTGCTTGACCAAATCTGGAGCTAACAACTTATGCTCGCCTACTTCTTCCCACCCAATTGGAGATTGACACCTTTTATCATATAATACTTCATATGGTGCCTTCCTGATACTCGCATGGTAACTATTATTGTATGCAAACTCAGCCAATGGTAGATGGTCATCCCAGGGGCCTTTAAAATCCATAGCACGAGCTCTCAACATATCCTCGAGCGCCTGAATAATGTGCTCGGACTGCCTATCAGTCTATGGATGAAAAGCTGTGCACAATTTCTACTGAGATCCCATAGCTTCTTGAAAATGCTCCCAAAATGAGAGGTAAACCCGGAATCTCTATCAGATGAATTGCTCACTAGAATTTCATGTAGTTTAACGACTTCTTTCATATACATTTCTGCCAAAGCACTAAGTGCGTCCGTAAACTTCATAGGTAGGAAGTGAGTTGACTTAGTTAATCTGTCTATCAATTTTGGCTCAATCATTATACTAGCCATCATTTCAATTTTACTTTGGAGGCATAACATTTAGATTAAAGCTTGTAAATTACTCAAGCAATTCATACTTTCTTATCATCATATAAACCATTATTACTTCGTGCCTCCGGCTCAAAGCATTTGCCATTACGATGGCTTTCCCTGGGGTGGTATAAAATCTCACATTCATAATCCTTCAGAAACTTGAGCCATCTCTTATGTCTTCTAATTCAATTCTCCCTAAGAGAATTTGTACTTCAGACATTTATGGTCTGTAAAAAAAATCTAAAATTTCTCACCATACAACTAATGCCTCTAAATCCTTAAAGCAATTACTGCTATAGTTAACTTCAAATCATGAGTTTGGTAGTTTTTCTTAGGGTCCTTTAATTGACCAGGATCATATGCAACTACCTTACTATGCCGCATTAACATACATCTCAACCTTATCATGAGGCATCACTATACATCGAGAATCCCACAAAACCACTAGGAACAGTGAAAATGGGTGCAGTTGTCAACTTATGTTTTAATTCTTGGAACTACACTCGTAAGTATCATTCTACTTTAATAATCTTTTTTGACATTAGCAATCTAACTTTTCATACAATAATTACACTTGTATCTTATACCATAATAAGCGATATTTACTGTTAGCAATTTCCAAACGAAACTTCTCTTTTATCTCAATTAGAATTATAATTGTAATTTATTCACAATGGCTATCCATAAATTTCTTTCTTTTGCTCTCTAAATACCCATACACTGATCACACTCTAAACTATTAGCACAGTTCTTTTTGTTGGACTATGCCCTTAGAACCATTCATTAGATGATTGACTTTGGCATTTTTTTATGTATCATGACATTTTATTTATCATAGTTCATTATTATATTTGTCTTATAACTGCGTAATATAATCTTATATAATAATGTCCTTAGAATAGTAATAACACACTATTCTTAAAATATCCCTAGTCAAGTATTATTGTGAACAAGGATAACAATGATACGATAAGACTAGTATGTGGTTGACTGATGACCATTGTCATGGATATAGGATATCAAGTCATCACATAGGTACATGTTAGAGAACTATGTACTGGATCGACCCTCCATGAGAACGCTACATGGATTGTTATATGAATGTCATAAGCGATTCTCATAGTGATGATGGTGTATGTGATCCTTTGACTTGAGATCATCAGAGATCCCAACATAGAGAATTGCATACTTTAATGCTGCTAGATGTCATTCGTAACAGGATGGACTATAAAGGTAGTAATTGGGTATGCCTTGATCTATGTAGAGGGATGTTGAGTGATCAAGATAGGATTTATCCCTCTTATATAACAAGAGTGATGTCTTGGGCCCTTTGATAGAGTGAGACTAAGAAATGCATGGCCGTGCTCGAATAAGTCAATATGAGATATTGATTTTATTTGTTTAATTAGTCTACTCAGGAATCAAGAAACGCTGATTAGACTATACAAGTGTGACACATTCCATGACTTGTGTCTAATCAAGACATCATAGGATAAAGGGATTAAACTACACGGTAACATCTATCACGAGTAAGGTTATGTCGAGTCATTGACATTCTCGTTACATGGGTAGCAATGATGTGTTGCTAGATACCGCTCATTGCCTGTGACAATTTTGTCATTGCCATTGTTTTGAGAACCTATTGGGTCGCACACTTAGAACGGATCAATGAGGAGCTTAATTAATCCTATTCTGAATTGGATTAAGGATATAACTAATCCTATTTTGAATTGGATTAGGGATATAACTAATCCTATTCTAAGTAGGATTAGAGTTCTGTTTGGCAGTAAATTTTAGGGTAAAATTTACTGCCTATAAAAGGGATGTTTTTCTAAAACATAGCCGCACTTTTAAAAACAGAAAACAAAAACATTCCTTTTAATCGAAGCTAGCAATTCGGTTATAAGGAATTAAAAAGCTCTTTAAGGCTTCTGATCGTGAGACGTTCAAGAGTCGTGAGATCCGTTCGTGTGGATACCGTAGAGGCAGGAACGAAAAGTTGCTGCTTGTGACTCGACCAACGACAGAAAATTTAGAGAAAACCTCAGGTAAAATCTCGAAACCCTAATCAGGCAACTCTCCGAATCGATCTTGGTGGAGGCCGAATGATTTAAATTCCGCTGCGTGTTGTTTCGGTTTCCTTCACTTTTAACTCGTATCCAAAATGATTCCTTCCCATAGCATCAAATATGCCAAATGAACAGACGTCCTCATTTCCTTATGGAGCTCTAGGGACCAAACAGGAAGGATACTATAGTTGGCTAGGGATCCAGATGAGTAAGGAAGGTACTTTGAAATACCTGTCTTGTTCCGAAACCTAGAAGCGACTATAGGGAATAATTACCATTGTTGAGATAACTGATCTTTCATATAAATTCTTATTCTTCTCAGAGTGATGCTTTCATAGGATAAAGCATTTGAGTAAAATAAACTAATATTCATATATAAAATTTAGTTTAGGTCAAGCATCATTCTCATTTAAACTCATTTCACATATCACTATACACATCATAAAACCTCATACCACTGAGTACTTCAGAATTCCAACCATCTTTTCTTGTCAATTATTGTATTTCATTAAGTTCAGGACTTTTCTTTGCTACTTCCACAATGTAAGCTAAAAATCCTTCACCTAACCATACATACTTTTTATTAACTTCATTTATAATAAGTCAGGTAATACAACATACTTTTGCATTATACATCTTCAACATTTACATCATAATTAACGGGTGTCTTTCCCTTCTCTTCAGTTGTGGCCTTACGCTGGGGTTGAGGGTTCTTCTCTGATTCCTCAGAAGCCCTTAGGTTCCTTCTGGGACAATCTTTAATCATGTGTCCCTGTTCACCACATCTGAAGCATGCGCCACTTGCCAACCGGCATGGCTATAATCCATGGAACTTTCCGCAATGTTCACACCTTTGTCTTATACCCTTAGGTGAGCTAGCGGTACTACCTGCTGAATGTCGGGATCTCTCATCATTTATCTTGATCCTGGTAGCTCTAGGATTCCCTATCGAGGCTATTTCATATGGCCTACTTCTCCCATATGGGTATCCATCTCTCGAGGTTTTCCTTTCTGACTTCCGCTTTATCGGTTTCTTGCCTTTACCTTGGGCTCGGAAATCAGTTTGATGAAGCTCGTAATCCTACTCACACAACTGAGCCTTACGGACTGTCTCATTATAAGTAGTGATACCCATAGTATACAACTTGGATCTGATAGTAGGTTTCAGTCCTTCTATAAATCTGTATATCTTATATCCTTCACTTCTGAGGGTCTCTATATCGAATCCACTTAGAGAAATGAACTTCGACTCATACTGATTAACTAACATTGTCCCCTGAGTCAAGTTCAAAAATTCAATCTTCAACCTAGTCTGATCAGCGCGTGGGATGTACTGTTCAGTAAAGGCCTCTAGAAGTCTATCCCACTTAACCTCAGTATATCGGGTCTCCAAAATAGTCCGAGTGGCCTGCCACCAATACTTTGCATCGTCTACTAATAGGTACGCAACCAAGCCTACCTTCTCCTTTTCGGAGCATGACATATACTCAAAGGATTTGATGATCGCCTTCACCCAATTATCTAAGGCCAACGTGCCCCTATCCCCTTTAAACTTTTACGGATCCAGTTTCTTTGAATTCCTTAATCAAGGTCATATTGCAATAGGCCGTGAGATCCTGCCTTTCAGTAGTTGGGACGTGTGGGGTTAACTCTGTCTGTACTGGTGGGGGTTGTACTATCAGAGTATCTACTTGTGCACTAATGGCAACGTTCGGGAAGTTTGCCATGAACTGTGTAAACATAGCGGCCATATTTTCCATATGCTTCTCCATTTTAGCTAACCTAATATTCGGGCTATGCGGCGAAGATGGAAAAGGAGACTGTACTGGGGGTGGTTCTACATGACCCCTTCCTCTTCCTTCACCAATACCCCTTCTACTTGGGCTCATTCTGTCGATAAAATCACAAAATTGAGCTATTTAGTATAACTTCAAACAGTTATACATCGTATATGTATTCAGACATGTACAGTATATTGGGAATATACACTAACTCTAACCTATTGACATTGACAAATCTCAGTCTAATCAACTCTGATACCAATCTGTGACATTCCAGTTACTACATCTTACCATATAACTTTTTTCTTTTTTTTTTTCACTTAAACTTGATTAGACTCGCTTGTCAATGTCATTCCTTCTTCTTCTTGAACTTAATATTTAATAGTTCATCATAAAAAATTTTGACATCAATTAAACAAAAAAATGATATATATATATATACACATATCATTCCTTCCGACAGGATCTTACACATCATTTTAACTTAAATCCTCGACATCTTATATACATAATTGTTAGCTTGTACTGTACAATAGCTGAATTACAATACACTTTACATGATTACATAAGTATACCTTCAATATTAACTGGGAAGCGTATCTCGAAGGTAACTTTGAAGATCCACTAGTAGGCTCTTCAATCGAAAGTGAAGGATTACTTCAAGTAGGTTGTATAAAAATATTCGTAAAAGGGTGAGTTTACGCTCAGTAAGAAAAATATGTAAAAAAGCGTATTATGCCTCTATATGCAGTTTTCCTGCTTGGCTCTATAATGTCATGTAAAATCATTATAAAGCATAATCGTATACTTTCATCAATTATAGAAAGTTCTTCATAACAGCATATGCTTATAATTCAAGCAAATCAAGTAAAACAAGTAAATCATGTACTTTTTTTAAATTGGCATATGCTAACATACATCATAGACATCTTTTAAATCATCATGTGAAAACATACGTCATGTACTTCATTCAAAACATACTTCCTATACTTCTTTCAAAACCTACTTCATATACTTATTTTACATCATTGTATGCAAGTAAATCAAATACTTACGATTTCTTTATTCTTTTGAAATATCATATACATATAGCTTTTAAATAACATAAAAACTATTTACATTTTTATGGAGTTATGCATTACATCATCATCATCATTGGCGTACCTCGTAGGGCCAGGAATCCTCCCACAGCCGAACATGTAATAAAGACAATTTTGGCCAACTATTGGTGGCTACAGTTAACACTAGTCAGGTGTCCTTCTGTAGCAACTGAGGCCTGACTTATGGTTCCTCAGCTACAACATACATCATTTCGGGACTTGATCAGAGCCCCTACTATAAGCATAAAAGTGCATAATCTCAAAACATATGCCATATAGCTTTTTGTCATGACATTTCATGCTTTCTTGAAATAGGTTTAAAAACCTCTTTTCAAAACGGGGCAGTCGACTGCTGCTTTATATTTTCATTTATCGAAATTATTTTTATTTAAAATTTCGATATTTTCTTTTCTGAAAACTCACAGGGGCAGTTGACTGGTCCATATAGAGGTCGATTAGTTCTCAAACAGAATACTTTTCGGGAAATAGCGGTCGACTGGTACATATAGCAGTCGACTGTTTTTGAAATAGAATGCTTCTGGAAACATAGCAGTCAACTGGTCTTATAGGCAGTCAGCTGGTTTTGAAACAGAATGCATTTTAGCAAATAGCAGTCGACTGGCCCATATAGCAGTCGACTGGTTTGAAACAGAATGCTTTTGGGTAAGTAGCAGTCGACTAGTTTGTCTTGATTTTTGGGAAACGATGTTTTGGGTGTCTCTAGGCAGTCGGCTGCTACTTAAGGCAGTCAGCTGCTCCTAGCCTAATTGGTACTAGGAGTAGAAACCGAATATGCATCTTTTCCTGCATAAAACAACTGGTGCTTTTTTCCAAAACAGTCAAAATCATACCAAAACATGCAGACATAGCAGCCTTACGTTCGTTACATAAATTCCTTACCTCGATTGCTTCGAAAACATGAAATCACTTGGTGCGTCCACCCTAGCCTTTCACTTCTTCAAAGTTGTACATCATATCAAAGTAAACCTTTAAACAATCATCATACCTATAGTATACCAACTCAGTACAACTCCAAATCATGAACGAAATTGACTAAATCATCTTCTTCTCTTACCTTTGCAATTCACCAAAATTTCAGATTTTGAGATCTCTTCCAATACTTGGATTCAATCCACCAAACTTCAGATATAGCCTAGTCTAGTGACAAGGATCGATTTTCGTTCAACAAACTAAATGAATTGATGGCTGGACAAGGTAGCTTGTCAAGGTAGCTATGGAGGAAACTTATGGAAACTTGGAGAAATGGAGAGAACGAGAGGGAAAGGGCTGGAAAGAGGGTTGCTGCCGACTTGGATGAAGGAGGTGATGACTCATGCAGCCTCATTAAATGCTTCCCTATCCCATACTCATCTCATCTCAACCATTGACCATGCTTTTGACCCTTTGACCTTTAAATCTCTTCTTTCCTCCATATGACACATGCCCATTTAATTACATTAAATGTCTGATATTTTAATTCTCTTCTTCTTTCATTCTCATATACCACCTACATCATTAAATCATAAGAATCTGATATTTTTTATCATCATCCAATTAGATCATTTCATTTTAACCTTTGACCATCATTATTTGACCATTCTCACTTAATTGGTCTCCTTCTTCCATATAACACTTGTCTTACTTACACTTAATTTTTCTGATCTTAATTCTTTTCTCATGCTTCAAATATTCTTATAACACCAATTAAATTCCATGACTATTTGGCCTTCTATTTCATTACTTTTTCCATGTCCCATACATATCCATACTTCATAATTCTCATATTGATTTACTTCATTTAAGTTGAAATACTTTACAATCGTAGGAAAATTACATGAAAATGGGGATTTCACAAGTTGGGTATCCAAGAAGCAACATGCAGTCTCACATTCTAGCACTGAGGCTGACTATCGGAGTCTAGCACACTTGACAGTAGAGTTAATCGGGGTAGAAGCATTGTTATCAGAATTGCGAGTGAAATTTTCTGAGCAACCAAAAGCATGGTGTGATAATCTTAGCTCTATAGCTTTGTATGCCAATCCAGTGTATCATTCCAGGTCTGAACACTTTGAGCTAGATCTGCATTTTATTCGAGAAAGAGTTATGGAGAAGAAGTTAATTGTTGGCCATGTTCCATCTATAGAACAAGTTGCTGATATATTGACTAAGGCTTTATCAGCAAATCTGTTTGACAAGTTCAGAAGTAAATTGAAGATTGAACCACTGAGATCACATCAGGAGCTAAATGAGATGCAAATAGAGGGAGTTTAATTTGAGGGAGCGAGTTGGAGAAATATTAGTTAGATATTTTTACAAGTTTGTTATATTTTCTATTATGTTAGTTACTGCAGACAACACACTATAAATACTACTCTATTGTATTACATATTTTAGCTTAATGCACAATTCATTTTTCATCCTCTTCCATATTCTTCTACAATCTTTCTCTTCAGATCTGAATGCCATAGCATCTTAAGAGTACTAATGAAGCCTCTTGAAGCTCGTATGCTCACAACAGAGAGTATTGTAATTGGCTGTGGAAAGAGGGCTTTTCTACATTACAGATTACCCCCTACAGGAACCTGATCTCCGTGGCTCGCTATTAACTACTCAGTTCTCAAAAAAAAATTTCAAGAAATATACAATCTTTCCCCTTTTGTTTTTGTTATCTTTTTCTACTTTCAATAAATTTAAAGATTGTATGTACGAGACGTTCTAATTGTTTAAAATTTATAATTTAGAGATCTCATTATCCAATCTTACTGTTGTTGCACAAAACAACAATAAATGGTTGTTGACGTCTATATCTCTCTTTTGCCTCCATGTGTCTCCAGAAAGTTTCTGTAAAAATAAAAAAAGTCAGAGGAACGCAGGGGGTGTTTCCCTGTATAGGCACTCCGATGCTTAAGTCAGCCAAAGATTCTTGAGTGTTGGGAAACGTAAAAGCCAGAAGTCAAAAATTAGTGCGTAAAGTAATACCTATGGCCTATTTATAGGCGAGTAGTAATTACTCGGAGGATAATTTAGTCTTTTTTAGAAGAGTTTATTCCCAATGCGGCACAAACATAACCAATCTTGGAGTGACAGAGGCCTGTTGCTAAGCGGGAGGCCATAGACAGAGGCCACATGCGTCAGGCAATAGACTATAAAGCGGATGACCATTGGATATCTGTCATGGGCGAGCAATAGAGGTCTGTCACTAGGCGGAAGCTACAAATGAAGACCACACTTATGTAGTGGCAAGTCATTAGGTTAGCATGTGGGAGAATGCTTGGCGATCTCCCGCATTTGGGAGAGTTTTGGGCGATCTCCCGCTTTGCGGGAGATCTCTTATAGGGAGTTCTAAGAGAGCTTTTACATGAGAGTGTTGGGCGATCTCCTGCTTTGCGAGAGATCTCCTATGGGAGAGTTATGGAAGGTCTCCCGCTTTGCGAGAGAGCTCTTACGGGAGAGTGTTGGGCGATCTCCCGCTTTGCAAGAGATCTCCTATGGGAGAGTTCTGGGCTGTCTCCCACTTTGCGGGAGATTGCCTGACGCACTCTCCCTCAAATAGGAGTGCACGATGCACTCTCCCGCACGAGAAAGTGCTCTCCATTTATTGAAATTAATAATATCAATATTAATAGTAAAATTATTATTATTTTCCATTTGCCCTTGGTGTAACCCATATAAATTGCTCCCCAATCCTTTGTAAAAGAACTCAGTTTTTTGCAGAGAACTTTTTAACGGTTACACATTTATCTTGCATGTATTTAAATTCTCGTGCTGCATATGCGCAACTTACGTCTTGACTTTTTTGTACCATGCCTATGCACTTTTTCATCTTTTACATATGCAGCTTACGCCGCTCAGTTATTACTTCAAGCCCACGTGTGGCCTAATCCGCGTATTTTTTGCTTCAAGCTTTTTTCTTCGAGTGCATGGCTTACCTGGCACCTTTTTTTGCTTCAAGCCCAAGCACTTTGTTCTTTATGCATGACTTGGTTTACGCACTTTTTACTTCAAGTACATGCGTAGCCTACATCGCGTATTTTTCGCTTCAGGCTCTTTTCTTTGAGTACGTGGCTTATCTTGCGTATTTTTCGTGTCAAGCCTTTATACTTCATGCATGACTTACATCGCGCACTTTTCACTTCAAGTACATGCGTAGCCTACATCGAGCATTTTTCGCTTCAGGCTCTTTTCTTTGAGTACGTGGCTTACCTCGCGCATTTTTCACTTCAAGCCTTTATACTTCATGCATGACTTACATCGTGCAATTTTCGCTTCAAGTACATGCGCAGCCTACATCACACATTTTTTTTCCTTCAGGCTCTTTTCTTTGCCCGTCTCACACATTTTTCGCTTAGGGACTTTTAGTTTGCCCGTCTCGCACCCTTTTGTGCTTAGGGACTTTTCATTTGCTCATCTCGTGCATTTTTCGCTTGTGGACTTTTAGTTTGCCCAACTCGCACCTTTTTGTGCTTAGGGACTTTTTTGTCTTCATGCATGGATTACATCACGTACTTTTTGCTTCAAGTCTATGCATAGCCTACTTCACGCATTTTTCGCTTTAGGCCTTTTTCTTCTCGTGCATGCTTACCTCGTGTTTTTTTCGCTTCAAGCCCTTGCACTTTCTATCTTCATGCATAACTTACATCGCGCACTTTTCGCTTCAAGTCTATGCATAGCCTACATCGCGCATTTTTTGCTTCAGGCCTAATATGGTTTTTGTATTCCTGTTGCAAGATATGCAATCATGATGAGAAAATAAATTATATTACTTTATTGCATACTACCGATAATTAACGACAATATGAAAATATAAAGGCAAAATGTTCAAAATAACATGTCTGATATTAATTGAAACTTTAAAATACTAAGGCCTCAAATCTTCCTTATTTATCTTCATATATGGGGGTCAATCTTCCTACGTGGGGGCACCAAAGCAATTGTGGTATGGGTTTCTCCAATCATTCCTTGTTTCATCATTCCTCCTTTTATCTGCTCCCCCTTCGCTTCTGTTATTGTCATATTGTCTATTTTGCGGCAAGTTATTTCTCCGATTGCATGGAGAATAGTGGGCATTTCCATTCCTCCGAAGGTATCTGTCTATTTTTCCTTCTCGAGCTAGTTTCTCAAGTTGATTCAGTAGCTCTCTACATTTCTCAGTCGAGTGCCCATTTGTGGAATGAAATTCACAATAAGAATCTGCGTCTCCTCCCATACTTCCCGTTGCTCTTTTAGGAAATTGTAGCAATCCTGTCTCTTTTATAGTTGTAAGAATTGAGGCTCTAGGCTCATTAAGTTGAGTGTAACTATCAAACTTCAATTTTAGAGCCTTGTTAGACTTATCTCTACTTTTGTCAACAGATTCTCTTTCCCGTTTCCTTCCTCCTTCGAAATCGTTAGTTTGTACCATTTCCAACACTTCTTCCTGAGTGATATATTTGTTAGCTCTGATGAATAATTCCGAAAGTGTTGTTAGCTAATCTAGAGAGAACGACTCTTGTAGCTTCTCGGACCTAGTCCCTTGCAATATTGCTGCTACTGTGAACCGACCTGTAAGTCCTTAACTTCCAAAGTTGCATCTCGGAATTGATACACATAGCTTTTTAGTGATTCCTTACTTCCTTGTTTAAGTGTAAGTAGAAAAGTAGGTTCTTTCTTCCTTTAGCTGTTAACTATGAAGGCTTTTAGAAATTCGCTTCGCAATTGGTCAGAGGAAGAGATTGATGCCTCAGCCAGACCATTGAACCACTTCATAGCATGTCCAGTCAAGATGAGTGAGAAAGCTCTACACATGATCTCGTCTTCCCACCCATGTAACAACATCAAGGCCCCATATTTTTGCGTATGGTCGTAGGGGTCTTCCCGTGTACGCGGTCATCTGCGGCATTTTGAACTTTGGAGGTAATGGTTTTTGTAGGATAGCTGTGCAGAATGGCACTCTCCTCCTTTGGCTCTCTTTTGCGGACACTAACTTCTTCTCTTCCAATACTTGTTCTATCATTTTTTCATATCCACAGAGGGAGCGAGTTGATTTCTATCCCTTTCAGCATGGGACGAATCAGGCAGGTCTTCAACCATAATTTCCTTACCCTTCCTTCGAGGTGCATTTCCTCGCGTCATTTGTGTGCACCAGGTGGGGTCAAACTCCGACTTGGCTCCCCAAGTGCTTTGGTAGTCACCATCATTCTTTCCAACACCTCCGACACCATATTCCAAGTTAGTACCAGCAAAGTTTGACACACTCTAGCGATGGACGGAAGACCCTGCCGCAGCTTCGGCACCCTGCCGCCTAGTACTCTGTTGCCCTGCCTCAGGGGCCTATCACTTGAAACCTGTCTCCAGCCCATGGTCTGTCGCTGCCTGATACTCCCGCGGGGATCGTGCAGCAGGGTTCCCATATCCAAGCCCTGCCGATTATGGACATCTACTGCATGAGGCACTTCTTGTGCTACCGAGGGGTCTGTCGCCACATGATTAGCCTGTCGCCTAGCCACCTGCTGAGGCACCCCGTCGCTCCTCTCTCCTACGAGGTTTTGTACGGCTGGTGGCATATTCAACTGCTGAAGAACTCCTTTAAACAAGTCCACCATGGCTTTGAGCGCCTAAGTAGTCTCCTCACTCTGTCGCCTCATAGCTTCAAACTCTGCCATGGTTACAGTCATTCTTCCTTCTTCCCTGTTCTCTTGGTGAATCGGTTGTTCGAGAGAACTCACGGAGTTTTCATCACTTCCAGCTCTCAAGTTGGTTGATCTTGTTCTCACCATCTTAGAAGTTTTGATTGAGAACAAGATCAACCAATGTGAGAGCTGGAAGTGATGAGAACTTCATGAGTTCTCCCGAATAACCGATTCGCCAAGGAACCCAGGAGAATAGGGAAGAAGGAAGAACAACTGTAATCATGGCAGAGTTTGAAGCTCTGAGGTGACAGAGCGAGGAGACTACTCAGGTGCTCAAAGCCATGGTGGACTTGTTTAAGGGAGTTCTTCTGCAGTTGAATCTGCAGCCGGCCGTACAAAACCTCATAGGAGAGAGGAGCTGTAAAAGCCTCACCCGTTCTAATCGACCGTGGCTCTTACAATAAAAACGTGCGTTTTTATTGTAAGAGCCTCACCGGTTCGAATTGGTCATCGGCGAGCATCCCCTAGGCTTTCTCATTGCCCCAGGTTTACCCTTACAATCGTTAAGGCCTCGCCCATTCCAATAGGCCGTCGGCAAGCATCCCCTAGGAGTCCTACACTCCCTAGGTTTGCCTTGACAGCGAGAGTAGGCGGTCGCCCAACACTCACTAACAATGTATTGTCCTCTTTGGGAGGTCGCCCACCCTCACAACTTTGTCTCAAGCCTCCTGAAGAACTCAGGATAATACCTTGAGAGCGTTTGCTGAGGCTCGAACCCTAGCATCCTTAGATACTCGAGCCTTGCACTCATGTTACCATTGAGACAACGTTTTTATTGTAAGAGCCTCGCCCGTTCGAATCGACCGTCAGCGAGCATCCCTTGGGCTTCCTCATTGCCCCAGGTTTACCCTTACAATCGTCAAGGCCTCGCCCGTTCTAGTGGGCCGTCGACGAGCATCCCCTAGGAGTCCCAAACTCCCCAAGTTTGCCTTGACAGCGAGAGTAGGCGGTCGCCCAACACTCACTAACAATGTATTGTTCGCTCTAGGAGGTCGCCAACCCTTACGGCTTTGTCCCAAGGCTCCTGAAGAACTCAGGATAATGCCTTGAGGGCGTTTTCTAAGGCTTGAACCCTGGCATCCTTAGATACTCGAGCCTTACACTCATGTTACCATCATGTCTCAATGGTAACATGTCTCAATTGTAACATGAGTGTAAGGCTTGGGTATCTAAGGATGTCAGGGTTCGAGCCTCAGCAAACGCGCTCAAGGCATTTTCCTGAGTTCTTTAGGAGCCTTGGGACAAAGCTGTGAGGGTGGGCGATCTCCATGAGCAGACAATACGTTGTTAGTGAGTGTTGGGCGACCGCCTACTTTCGCTGTCAAGGCAAACTTGGGGAGTGTGTGACTCCTAGGGGATGCTCGCCGACGGCCCACTGGAATGGGCGAGGCCTTGATGATTGTAGGGGTAAACCTGGGGCAATGAAGAAGCCCAGGGGATGTTCGTCGACGATCGATTCGAATGGGCGAGGCTCTTACAGATAGAGGTGGCAAACGGGCGGGTTCGGGCGGGTTTCGGTCCAGGTTTTTTCGGTTACGGGCTTTTTCGGTTACGGGCTTTTTGGTTGCGGGCTCTCTCGGTTGCGGGTTTTTTCAGTCTCGGGTTTTCTCGGTTGCGAGTTTTTTCGGTCTCGAGTTTTCTCGGTTGCGGGTTTTCTTGGTTTCGGGTTTTTTCGGTTACGGGTTTTCTCGGTTTCGGTCCGGTTTAGGTTTGGTGCGGTTTCGGGTTCGGTCCGGTTTTAATCGGGCAGGCTTAGCGGGCTTAGTCAAAGTATTTTAAAATTTTATAAATTATAAATATTTATAATTTTGAATGTAATAATTAATTTAATTTTATATAGTTAAATAAAAATATAATAAAAATGCTAAATTAAAGTCAAAATTTAATAAATGGAATTGTAATATATATATATATATATATATATTGAGAAATTTGGTTGGGATGATTTTGAAAACATTGGGAGTGGACCAATGAAGAATATAGTTATCTATAATAATAAAAGAGAACATATCATATATAACTATTACATTACAATTAATTAATCAAAATTTAAAGTCACGTGAGATCTATCAAAATAATACATAAAGTTTCCACTTGTAAATGATGAACCAATACATAATTTTTTAATTATAATTGATTAATTATCATAAAAAGAATTACAAGTAAAATGCTCGAAGACGTAAAAGACATTGAAAAAGTTTTAAATCTTGCATTGCATTTGCAAGAAATGAAAGCACTTCTGCTATTGTAAACTTCTTCCTTGGAAGCATCTGGACTTTTGTACTAATTAATTTTTTTGTCCACAAACTCCAACTACTAAAAATCATCTTTGAATTGCTAACAACCTCTTGCCCTAGTGGTTAAAGATGAGTTGTGGCATATTGTAAGTCTTGGGTTTGAATCCAACACCCTCATCCCCAGTTATTTAATATTTTCCTTGTAATAAAAAAAATCATCTTTGAATTTCGATTATAATTAAAACGATTATAATAGACATTACATTATATTAGACTTAATAATTCGTATATATATATATCTATATTTTGTATTCGTATTGTATCAAATATATTTGTATCATATAAAATATAAAAATTATTGTATTAAAATTTATATTAATATACCAAACACAATTTTTTTTCTAATTTTTATCAAAATTTGATCCAATGTCACGTTCTTTTTTTTTAATTATCATATTTACATTGTATGACAGTATATTGAGATAAAGATTTTCAAAATTTGCTTTTGAAGATTTTTCATGTGATTCTCAAGGGAGGGAAAAGGCATAATCCCAAAGAATTTGAAATTTTTTGGTAATGTGGGAAAAGCTTGTTTGGAGGGAATTGAAAAATGAAAATCAAACAGATCTCCTTTCACATGAAACTCTCATAAATAAAATATTATTATTCATTATTTTTAATTTCTTTTGTTGTTTTGACTAAATTTATATAAATATAAATTTTTACATTTTAATGTTTTTATTACTTGATAATTATTATTTTTTTTAATTTCCTGTGATATTTACATTTGTTATAAAATATATAATTATATATTAATAATTATATAAAAATTTATTTTTTAAATGAGCCAAATATATATAGTAAAACTAAAAGAAAGTGAAAATTCAAAAGTATTAGCTATACAAATAAATAACTAACAAATTATAAATAAATCATACTAAACAATTAAACATTTATATAAATAGCTTTATACTCTTAACAATAACTTATTGAGTCATTGTGTTTTTTTTTTTTTGGGTCAATATTGGGTCATTGGAATGAAAAATGTCTGAAATTAAAACTATAATATGCTATGAGAGATTGTTTAATTTATTCTATATTACATGGTAAGAGATTATTATAATTTAACATACAAATCATTATGATAAGATAAACATATTAATAATCTATTTTATATAATTAAGAGCTTGTATAGTTGATTATATATCACATGATAAGATATTATTTTTAAAGTTATAATAATATACAAATCATTATGATAAAGCGTTATTTATTAACTATATTATGTATTTTATTTGCTATCAAAAAACTATTCCAAATTGAGTACTAATTTTTTTTCATATTCACATTAACATAATAATATTAGATTAACATAATAATATTAGATATACACCAATTGATTGAATATCTAATTAAAATGTTAAATAATAGATATTACTAAATTAATTAATATAATGCTAGTTATTTAAATATAATTAATAATAATATTAACAAAGTATAAAAAATAAATTTTATTAAAATTACCACTTACATAGTAATACAACTCTAATATATTATTAAATTACACTTTAATTTACTATTAGAATTATTATTTTTATCCACACTTTAATTTTACATTTAATAGATAATAAATAAATTATTTTTAATAAATACTTAATTCTATCAAAATAATACTTACACACTAAGAGATTATATAATTTATTCTTAAAAGATTATTATAATATAATATACAAATCATTATTATAAATGTGAAGACCGAGAATTTTCTAAATAAATAAAGGTATCCGGAAAATTTAATTTGGACAAATTAAAATCCAAATTAAATAAGAATGAAAGTGAAGAAAATAATTTTTGGATATTTAGAAATCCAAAACTTAATAAGAAATAAAAATATGTAATTTTATATATTTATATAAGGTTATTATATAAATATATTTTTAAATAATATATATGAAATATATGCACATATCGTACGTTGAAAATACTCTTTGATACCATAGAATGAATACGTATGTATTTTATTATACATTTACGTATATATATGATATACATATATAAAATATATATGTATAATATTTTAAAATAAAGTGTGTATATATATATTTTTATATGAAATATGTATTTACATATATAAATATAAAATATATGAAATATATATATAGTAAATTAAATTAAAGTGTATATATACAAATGATTTGTATGATATATAAGTATTTATATAAATATATTTAAATTTGTAATATATTTATATAATTAAAAAAAAAACTGAAGTGGGAATCGGGAAACCCGATTCCCACACTTCTCTTCTGTTTACTAAAACAGAAGAGAAGCAAATAGAAAAATGGAGAGCCGACCCTTGTTGGCTTACCGGAGAAGGAGCGACGCCGCCGGCGAGCCGTGATGGAGGAAGAGACGCCGACGCCGACGCCGACGGCGGGGAAAAGAAAAAGGAAACAGAAACGAAGCGCAACAGAGAAGAAAAGAGAGGGAAGAAAGGAAAGAAGACAACGGCGGTGCCGGCCGATCCGGGCACCGCCGTACCCACCATGACGTCGGCGAAGGTAAGGGGAACGAGAAGGAAGCCGACGGTGGAAGGGGGAAAGGAAAGAAGAGGGAAAAAGAGAAGGAGGAGACCGAACCTTCCGCCTCCAGATCCGGCGCCGTCGCCATCGATCTGGAGAAATGGAGGGCGGATCTAGTCTCGTGGCCATCTCCGCCAGCTGAAGAAGGGCTGAACCGGTGAAGGACCGACCGCCGGAGGCTGAACCGGCCGGTGAGTGTTGAACCGGCCTGAACTGGTCCGAATCGATTCAGGCTAGGAAAAAAAAACAGAAACAGAAAAGAAAAGAAAAAGGAAAAGAAAAGAAAAGAAAAGGAGAAAGAAAAGAAGGAAGAAGAAGAAGAAGGAATGGAAAAAGAAAGAGAAAAAAAAATGTGGTAAGGAAAATTTAAGTCTTTTCGCCATATGTCTATTGGATTTATTGGAAATTTTCGGATTATTTTCTAAATGAAAATATATGTTAATTTTTGAAATTGTAGCAAAAATGGAAATGAGACGAATGGTGGAGTTCGGCAAGGCTCGAAAAATCGGAAAGTGCGCTAAGCTTGGCGAATAGATAAGATACTTTTATAAAGCATTAGTAGCTTTATATTGTATGTGGGAATTATGATTTTATATATGATGCATTTATTTAATTGATTTTAAATGGAATTATGATTTTTATATGATGCATCGATTTAAATTGATTTGCTAAAAATGCTAAGAGGACCCACAACTGATGGTGGGGGTCTTAGTAAGAGGTAAAAATTGGTGAGAATCAACGGCTGCAAGTATAAATTGTGTTTCCCTTGCAGGAGGTTAGGGAAAATTAAGCCGTTATGCTGCCGAAATTCTTAGGAAAACGTTGAGGAAAAGATTTAAGTTCTCACGTAAATGGAATCTTGGAAATAATTATTGAAAAATATACATTTAAAGGACTTTATGATATTACTGGAGAAGTTTGATATTGAAATCGATGAAAAGATAGATCGTTGAAACACGATAATGTGATGAATTATATGGTTTAAACCTTAAGACTCGATAAATCCAGTGATTTTAATAGCACAAATGGTATCAAGTTGAGATTGAGGTGGAATTAATTATTAGACGGATCACTGATACAGTGATGATTATAGAATTGATAAATTCAAATGAATGGACCGTTTTAGTGGTATGATTGTGATATCGATGTTAAATAGATGTGAACTGAGATTTTTGCAATAATATGGATAGTCGCAAGGCGACTTAAATGATTGAAACACTGTTGATAATTGAAATTGGCAAATTCTTTTAAGTAGTAAATTGCCAATCAAAAATTGAATTAAAGATGTCTTATAGATAATTCTAGCATGATATTACATTCTACAGACCATATGAAAAGTGAATTGAGGATTGTGATTTGATTTTACGATAGTAAATGAAATTGAACCGCAAGTTGAGGATTTTGAATATGTACTTATAGGTCAAACCATAAATGGATTTGATAAGCGATTATTGATCTTGTGGTTCTATAATTCTCGATGTCGACTCTGGAATAGATAACGAATGAGGATATTAATATTGCATAATTTCAGTATTTTGATGGCTATATAGTGACATGATATTTAAATATTTATGAATACTAAGAGGATTCATGCAAGTGATGTGGTCTTAGTATTAATAGTGAAAGGTAGAAATGATTGGTATAGTTTATAGCTATCGAAAAAGGATATCGAATACTGAATGACTTGAATACTAAATGATCTGATTATTGAATAATCGGAGTACTGAATAAGTTGAAAACTGAATGAAATGAATATTGAATTGATTTGAACACTGATTTACTGATGTGTCAGATGGATAGTTTGAAATCGAACGATTGATAGTGATAAAGTTAAATGAATTGTTTCACCGTATTAGAGGAAGGTATTACTTATATTGACATTTAAAACTATTACTAAAATTACATACGGAGATGATTTCATAGCATCGCTTTTAAGCATAATTTGCTATAGTTTCAGATGTTATAATAGCATTTATATAAATGCTATAAAGTATAGATTAGCTTTAAAAATAAAGTATATGGTATATATACGTATTTTTATATACGAAACCTCTTAAAGAATTTCACCATATGCTTTACATGATTTTAAAACGAAAAGCTAAAGATTTAAATGTTTTATGAGACTGTAGGCACCCTAAAAGAATTAAATTCAATAAAGCATAGTGGAAACCGCCTAATTGGAGCTTTGCTCATTAGGCAGATATGCTTGTCCGACAATAGTCGTGGACAGGTCTCAGTCACGCCTGATCAGTGGGGCTGAGAGAGATGAGGTCTATGGCCATAGATAGCGCCCTAGTTGGTTTCCAGGGGACGATGACATGATTTTCACTGCTAGCTACAGTGATTTAAGTCTTTATTGATAGAGATGATAGGGATCTAGCCTAGTCTCTAACCGATATGATATGAAGTCTAGAGTATGATTTTATTGATATGAACTCTAGACTTGACATGATTTATACTGTACATGAAACAGTTTTGAAATGAAATATGTTATGAAACAGTACATGTTTTAAACATGTTTTAAAAGTCCATGAGATATGATTTCGACACTTATATGATTTATATGTGATTTTGTGTCGAACATGGCATGATATATGGTCTAGAGTATAGTTTGATTTGATATGAACTCTAGACCTGATATGATTTACAGAATATGTTTTAAAAGTATATGATAAATGATTTCGACACTTACATGATTTATATAGGATTTTGTGTCGAATTTGAAATGACATGCGGTTTAGAGTATAGACTGATTTGATATGAACTCTAAACCTGATATGATTTATAATATATGAAAAATGTTTTAAAACCGCACATGTTTTAGACATGCTCCGAAAACGAATACATGAACTGAAAATGAACATGTTTCTATCATGTCTTAAAGGCAAATTTGCAATGAATTGAAAATTCATATGTTGAGCATGTCCTAAAGTATATATGATATGATTTGAAAAGATAGCGGTTTATACAGAAAAATTTCATGAATTGCATAATAAACCCTGATATGATAATATGCTTGGTATATGAGAATTCCATGAGGAATGTCATGACTAGACGTTAATGATGTTTCATCTATACGATGACATGATACGATATGATATATGAACATAAGATTGATACGAAGAGAATTCTGATCTTACTCTATCGTGATCATAAATTCCCAAACGATAAGTGATATGAATTGATATAAGACGGGAATATGATTGTTAAATGTAAAGTGAATTCGATAGGATATCTGCATTAAATATGGAGAATATATGAGGAGTGTCATGACTCGGTGGTAGCGATATTTCATCGATATGATGTCATGATATGATATGAAACATGAATATAGAAATACACGAAGAGAATTATGACTTCGTACCACCGTGATCATGATCCACAATATTAGAATTGATAAGAGATGATATGAGAATTAATAAGAGATGATAGAATACAGAAATATGATTATGAAATGAAAAGTGAAAAAGAAGTAATAATGAGATGTGTCGATGAGAAAGGATTAACTGTAATTGCATCATTGCAAGTTTAAGCATTGCAGTTTAAGACAGTGTAATCCTACTCCTGTATTTATATTAGTATCTTACTGAGCCGTGGTTTTGCTCACCCCACTAAATTTCATCTCTTTCAGATTATTGAAGTTAACATCTGCCGTGTGAGCTGCTAGGTGGGCATCGGAGACGGTGTATTGGTACTAGTTTCCGGAGGTATATGGAACTTATAAAATACTTGTTTACATGTATGACTTTAATTGATGCACAGTACATATTTTGTTTAACAAGTCGGGATGTAACTAAGAACCGTTTCCGTGTTTGTTTAATATTTAAATGGGATGACTATAAGCCACCTAGATAGTATAGTAACTACACTGACACCGAATACAAACCTTAAAATGAAAAAGAAAAATTTAGTCCATAAATTTGTAGACTAAGAAAAGTATAAGAATCAAGTGAAAGTCGCGGTCTTCGGGTCGTGACAATAAAATACCAAATTAGTTTATTCATGTATAAGATTATTATAATCTAATAAATAATTAATTATCACTAGCTTGATTTTTTAATGTCTTTTGTTTTAAGGCTAAAAATAAAATTACCACTATAATTTTCTCTTTTAACGATACCCAAGTATAAAAAAATTGTGCTTGTATTATTTAATTTAATTACTTAACTTTTTCTAATCTTAAAAACTTGAATTTTAATTTTAAGATTAGGTTTTTTTTAATCTAAATTTAATATCTTTCTATACTTGAAACTTTAAGAAAATATAGTTTAAATTTAATTTTATTAAAAATATTTTTAATGTGTTGCACAAAATATCAAATTCAAAGTTTCAAACAAATATTGAAATTATATAATTTTTATATATTTGATTTATTATTGTATTAAAATTAAAATTTTATTATAAATAAAAATAATAAAATGTTAAAATGATTTTTATAATAAAATCAAATGTCAAATTAATAATATATTTATTATTATAAATGCAATAAGGATAATATTAAAGATTATTTGATGATATCATATATTATATTATATATTATGGTGTTTTAAATTAATTTAATTAAAAAGATTCAATATTTATTTTGCTTGTAATATATAATTGATAAAATTGTATAATAAATAATAATTGTTTTCAAAATTTTAAACTTTTTAATTAAAAAAGTGTTTCAATTATTTATTTATTTTTAAATAATAATTATATAATTATAATTCGGGTTTTTTCGGGTTATAAATTCGGTTTTTTTCTGTTTTCGGTTCGGGTCGGTCTCGGTTTCGGATCGTATCGGGCTCGGGTTATGTCGGGTTCGGGTTGTGTCGGGTTCGAGCTTTTTCGGTTTCGAGTTTTTTCGGTTTCGAGTTTTTTCGGTTCCGGGCTTTTTTGGTTACGGGCTTTTTCGGTTACGGGCCTTTGACTTTTTTGGTCAATTCGGGCTGGTCCCGGTTCGGTTTCGGGTTGGTCTCGGTTCGGTTTTGGGCGGGTTTTCGGGCTCAGGCCAATTTTTGCCACCTCTACTTACAGGAGCGACGGGGTGCCTCAGCAGGCGACTAGGCGACAGGCTAATCATGTGGCGACAGACCCCTTGGTAGCATAAGAAGTGCCTCATGCGGAAGATGTCCATAATCTACAGGATGCGGTAGGGCTTGGATATGGGAACCCTACTGCACGGTTCCCACAAGAGTATCAAGAGGCGACAGACCATGGGCTAGCGATAGGTTTTAGCCGACAGGCCCCTGAGGCAGGGCGACAGAGTACTAGGCGGCAGGGTGCCGAAGCTGCAGTAAGGTCTTTCGCCTATCGCCAGAGTGTGTCAAACTTTGCTGTTACTGACTTGGAATATGGTGTCGGAGGTGCTGGAAAGAATGGTGGTGACTACCAAAGCACTTGGGGAGCCGAGTCGGAGTTTGACCCCACCTGGTGCACACAAATGACGCGAAGAAATGCACATCGAAGGAAGGGTAAGGAAATAGTGGTTGAAGACCTGCCTGATTCGTCCCATGCTGAAAGGGATAGAAATCAACTCGCTCCCCCTGTGGATATGAAAAAAATGATAGAACAAGTGTTGGAAGAGAAGAAGTTGGTGTCCGCAGAAAAGTGCCATTCTGCACAGCTATCCTGCAAAAACCGCTACCTCCAAAGTTCAAAATGCCGCAGATACCACGTACATGGGAAAGATGGACCCCTACGACCATATGCAAAAATATGAGGTCTTGATGTTGTTACATGGGTGGGAAGACGAGATCATGTGCAGAGCTTTCTCACTCACCCTGACTGGACATGCTACGAAGTGGTTCAATGGTCTGGCTGAGGCATCGATCACTTCCTTCAACCAATTGCGAAGCGAATTTCTGAAAGCCTTCATAGTTAATAGCCAGAGGAAGAAAGAACCTACTTTTCTACTTACACTTAAACAAGGAAGTAAGGAATCATTAAAAAGCTATGTGGATCGATTTCGAGATACAACTTTGGAAGTTAAGGACTTATAGGTCGGTGTCACAGTAGCAGCAATATTGCAAGGGACTAGGTCTAAGAAGCTACAAGAGTCGTTCTCCCTAGATCAGCCAACAACAATCTAGGAGTTATTCACCAGAGCTAACAAATATATCACTCAGGAGGAAGTGTTGGAAATGGTACAAACTAACGATTTCGAAGGAGGAAGGAAACGGGAAAGAGAATTTGTTGACAAAAGTAGAGATAAGTCTAACAAGGCTCCAAAATTGAAGTTTGATAGTTACACTCAACTTAATGAGCTTAGAGCCTCAATTCTTGTAGCTATAGAAGAGACAGGACTGCTACAATTTCCTAAAAGAGCAACGAGAAGTATGGGAGGAGACGCAGGTTCTTATTGTGAATTCCATTCCACAAATGGGCACTCAACTAAGAAATGCAGGGAGCTAATGAATCAACTTGAGAAACTAGCACGAGAAGGAAAAATAGACAGATACCTTTGGAGGAATGGAAATGCCCACTATTCTCCACGCAATCGGAGAAATAACTTGCCGCAAAATAGACAATATGACAATAATAGAAGCGAAGGGGGAGCAGATAGAAGGAGGAATGATTAGAGAAACCCATACCACAATTGCTTTGGTACCCCCCGCAGGAAGATTGACCCCCCAGATATGAAGATGAATAAGGAAGATTTGAGGCCTTAGTATTTTAAAGTTTCAATTAATATCAGACATGATATTTTGAACGTTTTGCCTTTATAGTTCCATATTGTTGCTGATTATCGATAGTATGCAATAAAGTAATATAATTTATTTTCTCATCATGATTGCATATCTTGCAACAGGAATACAAAAACCATATCAGGCTTGAAGCAAAAAATGCGCAATGTAGGCTATGCATAGACTTGAAGCGAAAAGTGCGCGATGTAAGTCATGCATGAAGACAGAAAGTGGAAGGGCTTGAAGCGAAAAAAGCGCGAGGTAAGCATGCACTCGAAGAAAAAGGCCTGAAGCCAAAAGTGCGCGAAGTAGGCTATGCATGGACTTGAAGCGAAAAGTGCGTGATGTAAGCCATGCATGAAGACAAAAAAGTCCCTAAGCACAAAAGGGTGCGAAACGGGCAAACTAAAAATCCTTAAGCAAAAAATGAGCAAGACGGGCAAAGAAAAGAGCCTGAAGCAAAAAATACGCAATGTAGGCTACGCATGTACTTGAAGCAAAAAGTGTGCGATGTAAGTCATGCATGAAGTATAAAAGGCTTGAAGCGAAAAATGCACGAGGTAAGCCATGTATTCAAAGAAAAGAGCCTGAAGTGAAAAATGCGCGATGTAGGCTACGCATATACTTGAAGCGAAAAGTGTGCGATGTAAGTCATGCATGAAGTATAAAGGCTTGAAGCAAAAAATGCGCGAGGTAAGCCACGTATTCAAAGAAAAGAGCCTGAAGCGAAAAATACGCGATGTAGGCTACGCATGTACTTGAAGCGAAAAGTGCGCGATGTAAGTCATACATAAAGTATAAGGCTTGAAGCGAAAAATGCGCGAGGTAAGCCATGTATTCAAAGAAAAGAGCCTGAAGCGAAAAATGCGCGATGTAGGCTACGCATGTACTTGAAGCGAAAAGTGCACGATGTAAGTCATGCATGAAGTATAAGGCTTGAAGCGAAAAATGCGCGAGGTAAGCCACGTATTCAAAGAAAAGAGCCTGAAGCGAAAAATGCGCGATGTAGGCTACGTATGTACTTGAAGTAAAAAGTGCATAAACCAAGTCATGCATAAAGAACAAAGTGCTTGGGCTTGAAGCGAAAAAATACGCGAGGTAAGCCATGCACTCGAAGAAAAAAGCTTGAAGCAAAAAATATGCGAAGTAGGCCACACGTGGGCTTGAAGCAATAACTGAGTGGCGTAAGCCGGATATGTAAAAGACGAAAAAGGGCATAAGCATGGTACAAAAAATTCAAGACGTAAGTTGCGCATATGAAGCACGAGAATTTGAATACGTGCAAGGTAAATGTGTAACCGTTAAAAAATTCTATGCAAAAAAACTGAGTTTTTTTACAAAGAATTGGGGAGCAATTGATATGGGTTACACCAAGGGCAAATGGAAAATAATAATAATTTTACTATTAATATTGATATTATTAATTTCAATAAATGGAGGCCACTTTCTCGTGTGGGAGAGTGCACCGTGCACTCCCATTTAAGGGAGAGTGCGTCAAACAATCTCCCACAAAGTGGGAGATCGCCCAACACTCTCCTGAAAGAGCTCTCTCACAAAGTAGGAGACCTCCTAGAACTCTCCCATAGGAGATCTCCCGCAAAGTGGGAGATCGCCAACACTCTCACATAAGAGCTCTCCCGCAAAGCGGGAGACCTCCTGTAGACACCATTTTTGTCCGGTTCTTTTTCAAAACATTCTTAATTAATTAGTTTGTATATATTTTATTATTGATTTTTAAATTTTATTTCTTTATTTTTTTTTTTTTTTTTGTTTTTTTGTATTTAGATATAATTTTCGGATTTTGATTTTGATTTTTATAGAATAAAATAAAAAAAGAAGAAGGAAATCTAAATTAATTTTGATAGGAAAGTAAAATTAAATGAAACCATTAAAAGATTGAAAATTAATTTGAATTTGGAATTGATATTAAATTTAAGATTAGATTCTTGAAATATAAAATTTCCTAAAAAAAAAAAAAATTGATTCTAGGTTTCCAATTATTACCAAAAATAAAATTAAAAAAAATATAAAAAAAAAAGGAAAAAACCTAGGTCTATAAAAGGAGAAGGAAACTAGGGTTTTAGGGGGAGGAGGAAAACACAAAGAAAAAAAGAAAACCCTAGAAGAGAAAAACCCTAGACAACACACAGGAAAACCCTAAAAAAAAAAACCTAGAATAAAGCTAGAAAAAGGCTAGGAAAAAGGGGCTGGCCACGAGGGGGAATAGACGGAGGAGAAAAATAGAGAAAACCCTAGAGGAGAAACCCTAGGGGGAACCCTTGAAAAAAAAACCTAGAGAAAAACACAAAGAAGACGAAAAAAGAAAAACCCTAGAAGAAATTTTCTACTGCTCTTAGCCACGACAAACCCCTATGCACGGCAACCACTGCCATTGACCCCTGCCTTCACCATCATCTAACCTCGCATGGGCAGCATCATCATCTCGTTCCAGCCTTGAGATCCCGTCACTACCACCTTGTTTCCGCCAATCATTGCTGTCCCATTTTCATCCATCGTTCCTGCCATTCTTGCCACCACCGTATCTCTACTGCACTGCCTCCAGTCCAGCCACCATGCCTTCCCTTCTTCCATTTGTTGCAGCCACGTTTCTAGCCTTGTAAAGAACGTAAAGAGGTCTACCATCCTAAAGCTTCATTGCACCAGCTACGTCCTTGCTGTGGTGTGTCACCTCGCTATGGTTGCTTCATCTCGTTCCAGCCATCATCGTGTGTCCTTACTTGCATCGTTCACGTGCCATCTTCCCTGCACTACCGTCCTTGCTTGCCTCTTTGCTTTGCTGTCCACTGTAGGATAAAGGTTTACCCACGCCATGCTTTATTGCTGCTCCGTTTAAACCATCACTGGACATCTCAACAAGTTCTGCATTGTAGCATTGTATCCTCTCTAGCTGCTGCACTTTCACGCCACTCCTGCACTGCTGCGTTTCTGGTTCTGTATTGAGGGCCATTACGAGCTGGTACTCTACCGTTTCTGTCCAGCCCTGTTACCATCTTCGCTTGATGTTCGAAATATTTTTTGCAAGCCACGTGAAATCAAAGCAAAGGAAAGGAAAAGGAAAGGCGTGAACTGCAGTTAATAAAGAAGAAAAAAGGCAACTAAAAAACCAAGGCTAGTAGTGAAGGAGAAAATTACAGAGGCAAGTCTTTCCACATGTACGTCAATGGTGAAAGAACAAAGGTAACTGTAGCTTGTATTTCTTTGGTTATTTTACTTTATTTGTTTGTTAAGCTAGTTCCAAATCAATTGATTAATTCTAGTTTCAAATGAATTGATTAACTCTTGATGTCTTTAGGTAAGATTAAAATTAATTGATTAATTAATTAATTGGTCAACTTGGGTAAGATTAAGATTAATTAATTAATTGATTAGTTAATTTAGATATTCATAATTTGTAATAATGAAATAACTCTTTAGGATGATAAAAAAAATAATAAATGTAAATATGACAAAATATAAAGTTAAAATAATAAAATAATGATAAGATTCAGTAAATGAAAAATATAAAAAATGAATATGATTACTTTGATGATGAAAAATTAAGAGGATTATGCTTAAGTAATTTTCTTAAAGATTTCCAGATGAGAAAGTTCTATTCAAGGCCTCACCAGCTTAATGGAAGGTCTAAATAGGATTTCAATAAAAAGTAATTTATATCCATTTTTATAAAATTAAAATATGAATAATCAGTAGATTTATCATTAAATTAGAGCAAGAATAATTATTTATAAAATTAGAAACAATATTAATGATCCATGATAATATAATGGAAATAAGAATGAGTAGCAAAACAAGGAATGGAATAAATAAAATTAGATATTAAAATTATAATAAAAAAGGGAATATGAATTACTCCAATGATGAAATATCGAGAGAATTACGCATAAGTGATTTTCTTGAAATTTTCTAGGCGGGAAAATTATTTTCAAGGTCTCACCAGCTTAATGGATGGCCTAGAGATAGTTTTTCAATAATAAATGATTTTTATTCATTTTTTAAGATTATAAAATAATTGATTTCTTTTTTTATTAAATTAAAATTAAAGTAATTAATTAAGAAGATAAAAAACCTTTTCAATAATTCCATTAACTATAATAATAAAATAACAATAATAAATAGTAATGAAACTTGATGAGATAATAAAAGGCAATAAAAAATAGGAGTTATTGAGAATGAATATTGATTATTCCTATGATGAGATTCCAAGTAGATTTACGCTTAAGTAATAATTTGGAAATCTTTAGGTAAGAAAATTTCTTTTAAGTCTCACCAGCTTAATGGAAGATCTAAAAGGAATTTTTGATAAAAATAATTCATATTCATTTTCGCATAAAAATAAAATTAAGAATTAATAAATAATAGGATGGTAAGAATAAATTGGGTAGAAGGAGTCAAAGTTTGAAATTTCTCATAAAATATTAAAATGAATCCGACGACGGAGCCTCTTCAAGCAAGTCACATAGTACTACTTGAATACTCTTGAGGTGAGGAAGATTTTTTAAGTTGTCCCACCAGCTTAATGGAGGATGCTTAGAAATATTTTTCAATATTTAATTATTAAACTTAAGATTAACTAAGGCAAATTTGAGATAACCTAAAATTAGTTGGTACCATTTTAAGATGGGCGTTGTGAGGGTGCTAATCCTTCCTCACACGTAACCGTACCCCCGAACCCTAAATTTGAGATGTAGACCAATCCTTATCCATAGTTTGAATAGGTGACCAATCACACTTAGGTAGAATGGTTGGTGGCGACTCCATAGATTTTGTGTCTAGCTATTAGGTTTTTATCCAAAACCTGATAATACGTTACGACAGTTTGGCGACTCCACTGGGGACTTGAGAGAGTCAAGCCAATACTTAGTTTTAGGTTAACTTAGAATTTACTGAAGAGATCTTATTAGAAAACGAACATTAAATAAAACATTATTCCTTCATACACACACATCACTTTGCATTAGCATACATAAGCCCTCGACCCGGGCTCGATCCTTTTAGGAGGGAGTAAAGTACTACGCTCTCGTGAGGTAATACCTCCGCAATGGCTAGCGAAATACTCCCACTCAAATAGAACCTTTCCGTTTGTAACCTGTGATGGGTGAGGATTGGGTGCCTTACTAGTCCTATGTGGACGATAGTGAGGAACAATTTGAGAACCTTTAGAATTCTTACTTATCCAAACCAAGCATATAAAGAAACCTAAGAGACCAACTTAAGTTAGAGCCATGTCAACTCATCATGTAAAGATAACCAAGATTAGGACATATGAAGGAAATTTTTTTCTTTTCAAAAAAATATAATATAAAAAATCAAAATAAAGAAAATAAAGAGATGAAATGTGTCTGTTCATCACATGAGGCTTTCCTTTGAATTTGATGCATGAACATCCATTTGAACATTGCACCCATACATTAGACATTTTTGGTCATACATAAATTGAGCATGCATCTCATGCATAGGTTTGTATGTGCGTATCATGGCATCTTGATTTAGACTATGGTAACAAAGGTGAGAAGATAGCTCGGCCGTCAAAATTGCCAGTCACCCATACGATACTTGCTTGCGGACAAGAGTAATGGAGAATGAACAATTGGCACGAATTGATGGAATTGAAAAGGTGCAACAAGAGATTGTCAGAGCCCAAGAAGAGTCTAAGGAACAAATGGCCAAGATGATGGAGATGATGATGAGCTTGGCAAAAGAGAAGGGAGTTGATGAAGACACTAACGTTAGAGTGGAGCCACAAATGAGGGACCCCATCAAGCAAGAGAAGTTTAGGAGGGAAGCGATTGAACTAGGTTCTCATGAGGGGATGCATCGTATGTGTGATACGTTAGAGGAGAGACTAAGGGCCATCGAAAGGAGCACTATTTATAGAAGCATTGATGTGAAGAAATTGAGTTTGGTTCCTGACTTGGTGTTACCCGTGAAATTTAAGGTCCCCAACTTTGAAAAATATGATGGAACTAAATGCCCATTAGCCCATATTACAATGTTTTGTCGAAAAATGGCAGGGCATACTCATAATGAAAAGTTGCTCATTCACTGTTTTCAAGATAGCCTTACTGGGTCCGCAGCAAGGTGGTATGTCCAATTAGATAGAGAACGCATCCATTCATGGAAGGATCTTGCGAGGGCCTTCATAGTTCAATATCAACATGCAAAGGATATGGTGCCAGATCGATTGTTCTTACAGAATATGGAAAAGAGGGCTACCGAAAGCTTTAGAGAATACGCTCAGAGATGGCGAGACATTACTGCTCAGGTTCAGCCTCCCCTTACGGAGAAAGAGATGACATTTCTGTTTGTCAATACACTTAAGGCTCCATACTACGAGAGAATGATTGGAAATGTCACCAAAAACTTTGCAGATATAGTACTCTCGGGAGAGATGATTGAATATGCTGTAAAAAGCGGGAAGATCGAATGGGCAAATACAATGAGAGGTACAACATTCAATAACGAAGGTCAAGATGTTCAAGTTGTGACTAATGAAAAGCAGTATGAAAGTTATACCCCATATCACCCATACCCCATGCAAGAAACCCACCACTTTTGTCCACATCCTTACCAGTCAATTCCTCAAAATGGTTTTCAGCCTAATTTTTGTCCTCAATCACTCCCCGCCCCACCAAACAATCCAAGAAGGCCAAGAAACAGTGTGGAGAGGTTGCCAATTCCAATTCCTAAACTATTGCCTTTACTAATAAAAAACCAGTATCTGGTGCCTATGCCTTTGAAAACAGCTCCAAACCCAGCAGCAAGGAGTTATGAACCAAATAGCAAATGTGAATATCACATGGGGGCAATTGGGCATTCAACAGAAAAGTGCAGGCAATTGAAGGAAAAGGTTGAAGAACTCATCAGCAGTGGTGCCTTGACTCAAGAGCTTATTGAACAATGGAAGTTTGCTTCTCCATAAGCCAAGTTTCCTATGTGTTATTTATGGACGTGAGATGTTCTCAAGATTCTTGAAATTTGCATCAAGTTGTTTTGAAAGCTTTCCATATTTTTCCTTTCCAAGTAGATGAAATAAAATAATTTTGAAAACATTGGTGATTGTTATTGAGAAATTACATTTCCAGTTTACTTTCCAATTGAGTGAAAACTTGGAATCCATAGAGACACACAAGCTTGAAATTCAATCATTTTTGCTTACCATGGTGAACTTTTGAAGTCAATGATCTTCGTTAAGGCAATGAGCAATGAAATGATTGATGAATTTACAAAACTTTTGAATTGTTTTGAAAGACCAATACATGAAGCATTCTCTTAAGGACTTTGTTTTTGGAATTTTGATAGATGTTAAGGCCAAGCTAAGAGTCCCAAACACGTCAACCCAAATTTCTTTCTCATGACCTGAACTTTCTGACTCAAACCATCTGTTGCTATATCTTGAGGCAAAATGATTGAAAGAGCCAAGCTTTTGATAACCTCAACATCTTTTAACGACCATTCTTAATTTGATTGATATCCTTTTTCCTATCTTAAACCATGATAATGAAGATTGTTGCATATGGCCTTCATAAAGTTGAATTGATACATTCTAGGCATGAGTTGTGAAAAAAAAAACAAAGAAAAAGGAAGTAAAAAAAAAAAAGGAAAAGAAAAGAAGAAAAAAAATTGATTGTGAAACCATGCACGAGGGATATTCAAATGATTTCAAAAGCTGAATTTTCATCTTGAGGATTGGTTTTCAATAGAAGTGTCAATATTTGATATGACAGATGGCCATCTTTCATATTCCTATTACTGAAACGAAATCATCCCTTTGTTACCCCTTTTGAGCTTATTGATTTCTTTTCTAAATGAACCTTGACCAAGGATCACCCTCCACATTGGAGAGGCAAATACATCAGAGGAGTTTTAGAAGCATTAGTGATTGGTCTTATGTCAAATGCAAGAAAATGATGCCTTTGTTAAGGGGCAAATGTGAGAAGAAAGATATGTGAAGATGGAAATCAATATGAAAAAAAAACAAAAAATGAAAAAAGGTAGATGAAAAAAAAAAGAAAAAAAAAGAAAGAAGAAAAAAGAAGAAATGAATGAGAATAAAATGTTAGACAAGAAAAGAAAAATGCTTCGAAGAGTGAGAAGGACAGATGTTCACAATCGAAGAAATGATCCTTTGTTCGATAAACCTTGAAAACACTTATTTTGGGCCTATTTATCCGTTCTTTGAAAACCCTAAACCTTGGCCTACGTTACGTGCCTAAAAGTCCATTTTGATCAAATAGGGATGCTTGTATCGAAAAGCTTTTCTCTGAGAAATCATCATCATTATTTGGCTTGGAATGAAATTTGAATTCTCAAATGCATGGTAGAATAATCAAAAAAAAAAAAAAAAAAAAGAAAGAAGAAAAAAAGAGAATGAAGCTCTAGGGTGAAAACCCATGAAAGGGCAGTCTAGAGCAAATTTGAAACAACTCAAGGCCATTGTTTGTGACTATGCTAAGGCAATAACAAGGAAGAAGAAAAACCAGAGGAGTGATGTTTTTAGTCAAGACCTTTTGCGAGATTCAAAAAAAAACATCACCTTGAAATTTTGACTTGAGAATTGTATCTTTGGTTTCCTTATCCCGAAATTTGAGCCATCACAACTAGTCTTGACATTTGTTAAAGTCCACGTATCAAGAAATTAAGAGAATGCCAAAATGGATTGTGCTCTGTGAAAGTTACTTTTACAAAAAGAATAATGATTTTCAAGAAATTTGTTTCATTTGTGAGCCAAGATGAAGAGACATTGATAAATAAAACCTTTCCTGATAACCAAACATCGTTGATGCACCAAATCAACACATTTATTCATATAGACCAAGTCGTAACTCGTTCTATTTGTTCTCAATAGTAATCACCAATTTTTAAGAGATTTAAAAGTCAAATGTTTTATCTTGGAAAATTATTATGTGAGGCAATTTTCTATTTTCAAAAAGAAACTTAAAGAAGTGAAAAATGAGAGTTTTGTGATTTTATGGGGGCAAGTTCTTAAGACTATTCTTGGGGCAATCTTTGGTTGATTTGAGAGCATGAATTTTCTTGAAGATATGAGAAGTGGTGAAGTGTTCTTGTGAATAGTTTGGGATGATTTTGTTGTTATAATTTGGATAGATGAATTTTAATTTGGTAAGAATTGTGGGGTAAGAAGAAAACTAAATGAATGATGATGATGGGGCAAATGATTTTAGGATTGCTAAATTTAAAGAAAGGAGAATTGTGGGGCAAGAAGAAGACTGAATGAATGACGATGATGGGGCAAATGATTTTAGGATTGCTAAATTTGAAGAAAGAAGAATGATGAGGCATTGAAAGATTGAATGATAAGGTAAAGAGAAGATTGAAGGATGACAAATTTTTGAAGAAAGGAATAAGGTAGGCTGATGATGTGACTTGGTAAGGCATTGTTTATCATTGCATTGCATTCTTGACATGCATGGCATTGCATTCCATTACATGCATTCTGAGACAAAAAAAAGGAGAGTTTGTTTGTTAAGACAATAGGATAAAAAAAAAAGGGTTTTGGAAGACTAGATGACTAAAAATTTGGAAAATCTTAAAAAAGAGAGAGAGAAAAAAAATCAGAAAATGTGAGAAAGATTGGGAATAAGATGTGACAAAAAAAAAGGTATGAAGTTTTGAAACAAAAATGTTAAAATTTGGAAAGAAAGAGAAAATTAAAAAGTTATGGATATGATGGGATAATGAAAAAGGGATTGAAAGATGTGATGAGATGAAAAATGTGATATTTAGATAGAAAATAACAAAAAGAAGAAACTGGAATGATAAGATGATCTAGAAGATAGAATTGAAATGATGAGATAAGATTAAAGCCTCCGGGTACAATCTGTAAGACCTCCGGGCATGATTCACTAAGACCTCCGGGCATGATTCATTAAAACCCCTGGGTACAATCTGTAAGACCTCCGGGCATGATTCGTTAGAACTTCTAGGTACAATTTATAAGACCTCCGGGCATGATTCATCAAATCCTCTGGGTACAATCCGTTAAACCTCCGAGCATAATTGAACACATTTAGATGAGCAAATTTAAAGTTTCAGGGCCTTCCTAGTCGAAGGAGCATTCTAGAGATGAGAAAATTTAAAGTTTCAGGGCCTTCCTAGTCGAAGGAGCATTCTAGAGATGAGAAAATTTAAAGTTTCAGGGCCTTTCTAGTCGAAGGAGCATTTTACAGAGGAGAAATTTTAAAGTTTCAAGGCCTTCCTAGTCGAAGGAGCATTTTGGAGATGAGAAATTTAAAGTTTCAGGGCCTTCCTAGTCGAAGGAGCATTTTGGAGATGAGAAAATTTAAAGTTTCAGGGCCTTCCTAGTCGAAGGAGCATTTTAAGATGAGAAAATTTTTAAAGTTTCAGGGCCTTCTTAGTCGAAGGAGCATTTTAGAGATGAGAAATTTTTTAAAATTTCAGGGCCTTCCTGGTCGAAGGAGCATTTTAGAGATGAGAAAATTTTTAAAGTTTCAGGGCCTTCCTAGTCGAAGGAGCATTTTAGAGATGAGAAAATTTAAAGTTTCAGGGCCTTCCTAGTCGAAGGAGCATTTAAGAGATGAGAAAATTTAAAGTTTCAGGGCCTTCCTAGTCGAAGGAGCATTTTGGAGATGAGAAAATTTAAAGTTTCAGGGCCTTCCTAGTCGAAGGAGCATTTTAAGATGAGAAAATTTTTAAAGTTTCAGGGCCTTCTTAGTCGAAGGAGCATTTTTAGAGATGAGAAATTTTTTAAAGTTTCAGGGCCTTCCTGGTCGAAGGAGCATTTTAGAGATGAGAAAATTTTTAAAAGTTTCAGGGCCTTCCTAGTCGAAGGAGCATTTTGGAGATGAGAAAATTTAAAAGTTTCAGGGCCTTCCTAGTCGAAGGAGCACTTTTGAGATGAGAAATTTTTAAAAGTTTCAGGGCCTTCCTAGTCGAAGGAGCCTTTTTAAAGATGAGAAAATTTAAAGTTTCAGGGCCTCCCTGGTCGGAGGAACATTTTCATGATGAAAACCAATTTCTTTTAAAATAAGTAAATATCAAAAAAAAAGAAAACAAAAAAAAAGAGAGGAAAAACTTTGAAAAAGGAAAAAAAATAATAAAATGGACGCGGACAAAATGGATGTCTATGTCTTTGCACAATTACTATTTCATAGCAAATGTACAAAGAGGGGCAACTGTAGACACCATTTTTGTCCGGTTCTTTTTCAAAACATTCTTAATTAATTAGTTTGTATATATTTTATTATTGATTTTTAAATTTTATTTCTTTATTTTTTTTTTTTTTTTGTTTTTTTTGTATTTAGATATAATTTTCGGATTTTGATTTTGATTTTTATAGAATAAAATAAAAAAAGAAGAAGGAAATCTAAATTAATTTTGATAGGAAAGTAAAATTAAATGAAACCATTAAAAGATTGAAAATTAATTTGAATTTGGAATTGATATTAAATTTAAGATTAGATTCTTGAAATATAAAATTTCCTAAAAAAAAAAAAAAATTGATTCTAGGTTTCCAATTATTACCAAAAATAAAATTAAAAAAAATATAAAAAAAAAAGGAAAAAACCTAGGTCTATAAAAGGAGAAGGAAACTAGGGTTTTAGGGGGAGGAGGAAAACACAAAGAAAAAAAGAAAACCCTAGAAGAGAAAAACCCTAGACAACACACAGGAAAACCCTAAAAAAAAAAACCTAGAATAAAGCTAGAAAAAGGCTAGGAAAAAGGGGCTGGCCACGAGGGGGAATAGACGGAGGAGAAAAATAGAGAAAACCCTAGAGGAGAAACCCTAGGGGGAACCCTTGAAAAAAAAACCTAGAGAAAAACACAAAGACGAAAAAAGAAAAACCCTAGAAGAAATTTTCTACTGCTCTTAGCCACGACAAACCCCTATGCACGGCAACCACTGCCATTGACCCCTGCCTTCACCATCATCTAACCTCGCATGGGCAGCATCATCATCTCGTTCCAGCCTTGAGATCCCGTCACTACCACCTTGTTTCCGCCAATCATTGCTGTCCCATTTTCATCCATCGTTCCTGCCATTCTTGCCACCACCGTATCTCTACTGCACTGCCTCCAGTCCAGCCACCATGCCTTCCCTTCTTCCATTTGTTGCAGCCACGTTTCTAGCCTTGTAAAGAACGTAAAGAGGTCTACCATCCTAAAGCTTCATTGCACCAGCTACGTCCTTGCTGTGGTGTGTCACCTCGCTATGGTTGCTTCATCTCGTTCCAGCCATCATCGTGTGTCCTTACTTGCATCGTTCACGTGCCATCTTCCCTGCACTACCGTCCTTGCTTGCCTCTTTGCTTTGCTGTCCACTGTAGGATAAAGGTTTACCCACGCCATGCTTTATTGCTGCTCCGTTTAAACCATCACTGGACATCTCAACAAGTTCTGCATTGTAGCATTGTATCCTCTCTAGCTGCTGCACTTTCACGCCACTCCTGCACTGCTGCGTTTCTGGTTCTGTATTGAGGGCCATTACGAGCTGGTACTCTACCGTTTCTGTCCAGCCCTGTTACCATCTTCGCTTGATGTTCGAAATATTTTTTGCAAGCCACGTGAAATCAAAGCAAAGGAAAGGAAAAGGAAAGGCGTGAACTGCAGTTAATAAAGAAGAAAAAAGGCAACTAAAAAACCAAGGCTAGTAGTGAAGGAGAAAATTACAGAGGCAAGTCTTTCCACATGTACGTCAATGGTGAAAGAACAAAGGTAACTGTAGCTTGTATTTCTTTGGTTATTTTACTTTATTTGTTTGTTAAGCTAGTTCCAAATCAATTGATTAATTCTAGTTTCAAATGAATTGATTAACTCTTGATGTCTTTAGGTAAGATTAAAATTAATTGATTAATTAATTAATTGGTCAACTTGGGTAAGATTAAGATTAATTAATTAATTGATTAGTTAATTTAGATATTCATAATTTGTAATAATGAAATAACTCTTTAGGATGATAAAAAAAATAATAAATGTAAATATGACAAAATATAAAGTTAAAATAATAAAATAATGATAAGATTCAGTAAATGAAAAATATAAAAAATGAATATGATTACTTTGATGATGAAAAATTAAGAGGATTATGCTTAAGTAATTTTCTTAAAGATTTCCAGATGAGAAAGTTCTATTCAAGGCCTCACCAGCTTAATGGAAGGTCTAAATAGGATTTCAATAAAAAGTAATTTATATCCATTTTTATAAAATTAAAATATGAATAATCAGTAGATTTATCATTAAATTAGAGCAAGAATAATTATTTATAAAATTAGAAACAATATTAATGATCCATGATAATATAATGGAAATAAGAATGAGTAGCAAAACAAGGAATGGAATAAATAAAATTAGATATTAAAATTATAATAAAAAAGGGAATATGAATTACTCCAATGATGAAATATCGAGAGAATTACGCATAAGTGATTTTCTTGAAATTTTCTAGGCGGGAAAATTATTTTCAAGGTCTCACCAGCTTAATGGATGGCCTAGAGATAGTTTTTCAATAATAAATGATTTTTATTCATTTTTTAAGATTATAAAATAATTGATTTCTTTTTTTATTAAATTAAAATTAAAGTAATTAATTAAGAAGATAAAAAACCTTTTCAATAATTCCATTAACTATAATAATAAAATAACAATAATAAATAGTAATGAAACTTGATGAGATAATAAAAGGCAATAAAAAATAGGAGTTATTGAGAATGAATATTGATTATTCCTATGATGAGATTCCAAGTAGATTTACGCTTAAGTAATAATTTGGAAATCTTTAGGTAAGAAAATTTCTTTTAAGTCTCACCAGCTTAATGGAAGATCTAAAAGGAATTTTTGATAAAAATAATTCATATTCATTTTCGCATAAAAATAAAATTAAGAATTAATAAATAATAGGATGGTAAGAATAAATTGGGTAGAAGGAGTCAAAGTTTGAAATTTCTCATAAAATATTAAAATGAATCCGACGACGGAGCCTCTTCAAGCAAGTCACATAGTACTACTTGAATACTCTTGAGGTGAGGAAGATTTTTTAAGTTGTCCCACCAGCTTAATGGAGGATGCTTAGAAATATTTTTCAATATTTAATTATTAAACTTAAGATTAACTAAGGCAAATTTGAGATAACCTAAAATTAGTTGGTACCATTTTAAGATGGGCGTTGTGAGGGTGCTAATCCTTCCTCACACGTAACCGTACCCCCGAACCCTAAATTTGAGATGTAGACCAATCCTTATCCATAGTTTGAATAGGTGACCAATCACACTTAGGTAGAATGGTTGGTGGCGACTCCATAGATTTTGTGTCTAGCTATTAGGTTTTTATCCAAAACCTGATAATACGTTACGACACCTCCCAGAACTCCCCATAGGAGATCTCCCGCAAAGCGAGAGATCGCCCGAAACTCTCCCGAATGCAGGAGATTGCCAAGCATTCTCTCGCATACGAGCCTAATGACTTGCCGCTGCGTAAGTGTGGTCTTCATTTGTAGCTTCCGCCTAGCGACAAACCTCTATTGCTCGCTCGTGACAGATATCCAATGGTCATCCGCTTTGTAGTCTGTCGCCTAACGCATGTGGCCTCTGTCTATGGCCTCCCGCTTAGCGACAGGCCTTTGGCGGTCTGAGATTGGTTATGTTTGTGCCGCATTGGGAACAAACTCTTCTGGAAAAGACTAAATTATCCTCCGAGTAATTACTACTCGCCTATAAATAGGCCACATGTATTACTTTACGCCCTAATTTTTGACTTCTGGTTTTTACGTTTCCCAACACTCAAGAATCTTTAGCTAACTTAAGGATTGAAGTGCCTACGTAGGGAACCACCCCCTGCGTTCCTCTGACTTTTCTTATTTTTACAGAAATTTTCTAGAAACACGTGGAGGCAGAAGAAAGATATCGACGTCAGCAACCATTTATTGTTGTTTTGTGCAACAACAAAATTAAAAGGGATGGTTATTTGAGATACCAAAATATTCACTTATATGCCCTTTTTAATATCATCTCTTTGAATTTAATCATGATCATATCTTCATTTTTGTTTTGATGAGAACGCTACCACTCATAATGGTGAGATCAGTACATACTGATGAGTCTCAAGGACTTAGTCTTAACACCTTATTTAATGTAAACTATGTGTCTATATGTATAGACAGAGAGAAAATAATTAAAGGTATGTTTGGTTTACGGTTTTTGTTATTTTAGATATTGCTTTTGAAGAAAGGAGGGACGTCTTGAATGCAATATATTTCTCTAAAAATCATGTATAGAATATGCAATTTTTAAGATGATTAATGCATGATTTACATTTCTATAAACTAATTATGTTATACTTAATCTTGCATTGTAATTATTTGACAATCAAATTATATGTGATATTATTTTTCAATTTTTTTTTAACTCGGGAAGAAACTTTTGAAAAAACAAAAAATTGGTAATAAAATCATCACTAAAGTAAAAAATAAAAAAGCCTTACAGATTGAAAATTACTGTCTTGATCCTTTTGAAATTATTGGTATTCATTTTGTTTTTAACAGATTCAGCACTCTGATCTCTTTACTGATCTAAAGCCAAGCGGGCAAAGTCCTATTCTTTACATTTCAACCATCCATCGTCAACGTTTTCGGCGTCGAAGTCGTAACTTAGAATATGGAAAATAGAGAAAAATCAAGAAAATGTACGAGAAATTGTATGGTAATTTCGTTATCCAACTCCTTGAAAACTTGTATATAACCAAGTCCTGCTACTTGCTTTTCTATCATTCAACCCTCAAAAATCGAAGCCTAGCTAGCTACAGCAGCTGCAGTTGTGAAGCAAATATCGTACCTAGCTAATTCCTCATTAGTTCTATAATCCAAAACAATGAAAACCTTGTTCCTTGTCAAAGTAGTTGCTTTGGCTTTACTCCTAATTTTTATACTAACGAAGCCTCTTGAAGCTAATCGGGGTCCAATGCCACCTATAGGCTGTGCTCGACTACAACGCATTCCCGGTAATTCTCCACTTTGCAAACCACCTCCATGAACCTATCTCGTGCCCTATGTTAGCTGCTCCTATTCTCAATTTTTTCAAATATCCGTTGGGATGGCTGATGTTCTGGCAAAAACAAGGATTGAGCAAATTGAGATATTTATGGCTTGGTGATGATTGGCGGCGTCAACTATAGGTGGATGAAATTCTGTTTTGTTCTGCCTTTTTATTATGTTAAGTTACTTTAATTGGGTTCCATGAGATGTTCATTCATCAACTGTACTCTCTTTATTAAAATAAAAGAACCTCACTTAGCAAATAATAATAATAATGGATTTTTTATTGATTTAAAATTTTTAATTATCACTCCACCGTTGACTATTATGTAAAAGTTCTAAGAATTATCCAGCATCCAACAACTCCAATAAGAATTAATCCTCCGAAATCTTCGCCGGTAATTGTTGACTACAACTGACTGAGCCAGGTCTTGCATAAATATATGGTCTTCACACGCTATTATGTAGATGTGGAAAAGATACCCTTAATATGAAGCTTCGCCATTGTAAGAAATAAACAAATTTTTACTTGCAATTTACATTATTGAAAACAATTAAAGTTATGTTTGGTTGGCGGTTTTGTTATTTTGCCTTTTGCTTTTGAAATTAAAAAAAAAAAAAAAAGAAAGAAAGCAAAAAGCACGTCTTGAATAAATAAGTTTTTTTTTTCTTTTTCGAAAGATCATGTATAAAATATGTAATTTTTAAGATGATAAAGGTATGATTTTTTTTATATAAACTAATTATGCTATACTTAATGTTGCATTTTAATTATTTTGTGATTAAATCAATTGTGATATTAATTTACTGTGTAGGAAAAATTTTCTATTGTTTTTATGTGATAATCTAAATTCTCTTATTTTGGAATTAGGGTTATATAAATTGAACTTCCAATGTTAATAGATAAAATAATAAATAATAAATAAATTTATGGTGAGATTAGAAGATTTTGGAGTATGATATCGGATTAATTGACAAATTATAGATTTAATATGTGGGAATTTAATTTGGATGTTAAGAAACTTAAAAATTTAAATAAAATAATAGTAAAATGTGTATATATACATATATAATATATTATTATATATTTATGTATGTACAAATATATATATACATATATATATAGTTGGTTGTTAATAGAAAATATATTCATTATATATTGATATTATAAATAAATAAACAAAATAAATAAAATAAAAATCTGATTTGGACATAAAATACACTGTGCAGTGGCATACCATGTAAATAGTTGAGTTTTTGAAGGGTATTTTGGGCTTTTAGGGTTCAATCCGAATTACTCCCTCCGTCCCAATAAATTTGTCACTTTTGACTAAATAAATTGTTCCATTAAAAATATCATATTGAAAAAAATAACAAATTTTAATACTATATTTTCTCTTTTACCTTTTATTATACTTCAGTTTTAATCATTAAAAAGTTTAATACCTACCACTTTTAAGGATAATTTGGTCAAATTGAGTCATTTATATGATATGACATAAAAATTCTTTAACTTCCTAAAATTACATGTTTTGTCAACAAATGACAATTTTAATGGGACATAGGGAGTAATAAAAATTAATATAAAATTTACACCATTAAAATTATGACACAACAGCCACCTTCTGCTAGTTTCTTGTAGAGGTGGCAAACGGGCGGGTTTCGGTCCGGGTTTTTTCGGTTACGGGCTTTTTCGGTTGCGGGCTCTTTCGGTTACGGGTTTTTTCGGTCTCGGGTTTTCTCGGTTGCGGGTTTTTTCGGTCTCGAGTTTTCTCGGTTGCGGGTTTTCTCGGTTTCGGATTTTTTCGGTTTCGGGTTTTCTCCGTTTCGGTCCGGTTTCGGGTTCGGTCCGGTTTTAATCGGGCGGGCTTAGCGGGCTTAGTCAAAGTATTTTAAAATTTTATAAATTATAAATATTTTATAATTTTGAATGTAATAATTAATTTAATTTTATATAGTTAAATAAAAATATAATAGAAATGCTAAATTAAAGTCAAAATTTAATAAATGGAATTGTATAATATATATATATATATATATATATATATATATATTGAGAAATTTGGTTGGGATGATTTTGAAAACATTGGGAGTGGACCAATGAAGAATATAGTTATCTACAATAATAAAAGAGAACATATCATATATAACTATTACATTACAATTAATTAATCAAAATTTAAAGTCACGTGAGATCTATCAAAATAATACATAAAGTTTCCACTTGTAAATGATGAACCAATACATAATTTTTTAATTATAATTGATTAATTATCATAAAAAGAATTACAAGTAAAATGCTCGAAGACGTAAAAGACATTGAAAAAGTTTTAAATCTTGCATTGCATTTGCAAGAAATGAAAGCACTTCTGCTATTGTAAACTTCTTCTTTGGAAGCATCTGGATTTTTGTACTAATTAATTTTTTTGTCCACAAACTCCAACTACTAAAAATCATCTTTGAATTACTAACAACCTCTTGGCCTAGTGGTTAAAGATGAGTTGTGGCATATTGTAAGTCTTGGGTTTGAATCCAACAACCCCATCCCCAGTTATTTAATATTTTCCTTGTAATAAAAAAAATCATCTTTGAATTTCGATTATAATTAAAATGATTATAATAGACATTACATTATATTAGACTTAATAATTCGTATATATATATATATATCTATATTTTGTATTCGTATTGTATCAAATATATTTGTATCATATAAAATATAAAAATTATTGTATTAAAATTTATATTAATATACCAAACACAATTTTTTTTCTAATTTTTATCAAAATTTGATCCATTGTCACATTCTTTTTTTTTAATTATCATATTTACATTGTATGACAGTATATTGAGATAAAGATATTTCAAAATTTGCTTTTAAAGATTTTTCATGTGATTCTCAAGGGAGGGAAAAGGCATAATCCCAAAGAATTTGAAATTTTTTGGTAATGTGGGAAAAGCTTGTTTGGAGGGAATTGAAAAATGAAAATCAAACAGATCTCCTTTCACATGAAACTCTCATAAATAAAATATTATTATTCATTATTTTTAATTTCTTTTGTTGTTTTGACTAAATTTATATAAATATAAATTTTTACATTTTAATGTTTTTATTACTTGATAATTATTATTTTTTTAATTTCCTGTGATATTTACATTTGTTATAAAATATATAATTATATATTAATAATTATATAAAAATTTATTTTTTAAATCACCAAATATATATAGTAAAACTAAAAGAAAGTGAAAATCCAAAAGTATTAGCTATACAAATAAATAACTAACAAATTATAAATAAATCATACTAAACAATTAAACATTTATATAAATAGCTTTATACTCTTAATAATAACTTATTGAATCATTGTGTTTTTTTTTGGGTCAATATTGGGTCATTGGAATGAAAAATGTCTGAAATTAAAACTATAATATGCTATAAGAGATTGTTTAATTTATTCTATATTACATGGTAAGAGATTATTATAATTTAACATACAAATCATTATGATAAGATAAACATATTAATAATCTATTTTATATAATTAAGAGCTTGTACAGTTGATTATATATCACATGATAAGATATTATTTTTAAAGTTATAATAATATACAAATCATTATGATAAAGCGTTATTTATTAACTATATTATGTATTTTATTTGCTTGTTTGGAGGGAATTGAAAAATGAAAATCAAACAGATCTCCTTTCACACGAAACTCTCATAAATAAAATATTATTATTCATTATTTTTAATTTCTTTTTTTGTTTTGACTAAATTTATATAAATATAAATTTTTACATTTTAATGTTTTTATTACTTGATAATTATTTTTTTTTAATTTCCTGTGATATTTACATTTGTTATAAAATATATAATTATATATTAATAATTATATAAAAATTTATTTTTTAAATGAGCCAAATATATATAGTAAAACTAAAAGAAAGTGAAAATCCAAAAGTATTAGCTATACAAATAAATAACTAACAAATTATAAATAAATCATACTAAACAATTAAACATTTATATAAATAGCTTTATACTCTTAACAATAACTTATTGAATCATTGTGTTTTTTTTTTGGGTCAATATTGGGTCATTGGAATGAAAAATGTCTGAAATTAAAACTATAATATGCTATGAGAGATTGTTTAATTTATTCTATATTACATGGTAAGAGATTATTATAATTTAACATACAAATCATTATGATAAGATAAACATATTAATAATCTATTTTATATAATTAAGAGCTTGTACAGTTGATTATATATCACATGATAAGATATTATTTTTAAAGTTATAATAACATACAAATCATTATGATAAAGCGTTATTTATTAACTATATTATGTATTTTATTTGCTTGTTTGGAGGGAATTGAAAAATGAAAATCAAACAGATCTCCTTTCACACGAAACTCTCATAAATAAAATATTATTATTCATTATTTTTAATTTCTTTTTTTGTTTTGACTAAATTTATATAAATATAAATTTTTACATTTTAATGTTTTTTTACTTGATAATTATTATTTTTTTAATTTCCTGTGATATTTACATTTGTTATAAAATATATAATTATATATTAATAATTATATAAAAATTTATTTTTTAAATGAGCCAAATATATATAGTAAAACTAAAAGAAAGTGAAAATCCAAAAGTATTAGCTATACAAATAAATAACTAACAAATTATAAATAAATCATACTAAACAATTAAACATTTATATAAATAGCTTTATACTCTTAACAATAACTTATTGAATCATTGTGTTTTTTTTTTGGGTCAATATTGGGTCATTGGAATGAAAAATGTCTGAAATTAAAACTATAATATGCTATGAGAGATTGTTTAATTTATTCTATATTACATGGTAAGAGATTATTATAATTTAACATACAAATCATTATGATAAGATAAACATATTAATAATCTATTTTATATAATTAAGAGCTTGTACAGTTGATTATATATCACATGATAAGATATTATTTTTAAAGTTATAATAACATACAAATCATTATGATAAAGCGTTATTTATTAACTATATTATGTATTTTATTTGCTTGTTTGGAGGGAATTGAAAAATGAAAATCAAACAGATCTCCTTTCACACGAAACTCTCATAAATAAAATTATTATTCATTATTTTTAATTTCTTTTTTTGTTTTGACTAAATTTATATAAATATAAATTTTTACATTTTAATGTTTTTATTACTTGATAATTATTATTTTTTTAATTTCCTGTGATATTTACATTTGTTATAAAATATATAATTATATATTAATAATTATATAAAAATTTATTTTTTAAATGAGCCAAATATATATAGTAAAACTAAAAGAAAGTGAAAATCCAAAAGTATTAGCTATACAAATAAATAACTAACAAATTATAAATAAATCATACTAAACAATTAAACATTTATATAAATAGCTTTATACTCTTAACAATAACTTATTGAATCATTGTGTTTTTTTTTTTGGGTCAATATTGGGTCATTGGAATGAAAAATGTCTGAAATTAAAACTATAATATGCTATGAGAGATTGTTTAATTTATTCTATATTACATGGTAAGAGATTATTATAATTTAACATACAAATCATTATGATAAGATAAACATATTAATAATCTATTTTATATAATTAAGAGCTTGTATAGTTGATTATATATCACATGATAAGATATTATTTTTAAAGTTATAATAACATACAAATCATTATGATAAAGCGTTATTTATTAACTATATTATGTATTTTATTTGCTATCAAAAAAACTATTCCAAATTGAGTACTAATTTTTTTTCATATTCACATTAACATAATAATATTAGATATACCCCAATTGATTGAATATCTAATTAAAATGTTAAATAATAGATATTACTAAATTAATTAATATAATGCTAGTTATTTAAATATAATTAATAATAATATTAACAAAGTATAAAAAATAAATTTTATTAAAATTACCAGTTACATAGTAATACAACTCTAATATATTATTAAATTACACTTTAATTTACTATTAGAATTATTATTTTTATCCACACTTTAATTTTACATTTAATAGATAATAAATAAATTATTTTTAATAAATACTTAATTATATCAAAATAATACTTACACACTAAGAGATTATATAATTTATTCTTAAAAGATTATTATAATATAATATACAAATTATTATTATAAAATACCAAATTAGTTTATTCATGTATAAGATTATTATAATATAATAAATAATTAATTATCATTGGCTTGATTTTTTAATGTCTTTTGTTTTAAGGCTAAAAATAAAATTACCACTATAATTTTCTCTTTTAATGATACCCAAGTATAAAAAAATTGTGCTTGTATTGTTTAATTTAATTACTTAACTTTTTCTAATCTTAAAAACTTGAATTTTAATTTTAAGATTAGGTTTTTTTTAATCTAAATTTAATATCTTTCTATACTTGAAACTTTAAGAAAATATAGTTTAAATTTAATTTTATTAAAAATATTTTTAATGTGTTGCACAAAATATCAAATTCAAAGTTTCAAACAAATATTGAAATTATATAATTTTTATATATTTGATTTATTATTGTATTAAAATTAAAATTTTATTATAAATAAAAATAATAAAATGTTAAAATGATTTTTATAATAAAATCAAATGTCAAATTAATAATATATTTATTATTATAAAATGCAATAAGGATAATATTAAAGATTATTTGATGATATCATATATTATATTATATATTATGGTGTTTTAAATTAATTTAATTAAAAAGATTCAATATTTATTTTGCTAGTAATATATAATTGATAAAATTGTATAATAAATAATAATTGTTTTCAAAATTTTAAACTTTTTAATTAAAAAAGTGTTTCAATTATTTATTTATTTTTAAATAATAATTATATAATTATAATTCGGGTTTTTTCGGGTTATAAATTCGGTTTTTTTCTGTTTTTGGTTCGGGTCGGTCTCGGTTTCGGATCGTATCGGGCTCGGGTTATGTCGGGTTCCGGTTGTGTCGGGTTCGAGCTTTTTCGGTTTCGAGTTTTTTCGGTTCCGGACTTTTTCGGTTACGGGCTTTTTCGGTTACGGGCCTTTGACTTTTTTGATCAATTCGGATCGGTCCCGGTTCGGTCTCGGGCGGATTCGGGCGGGTTTTCGGGCTCGGGCCAATTTTTGCCACCTCTAGTTTCTTGAATCTTCTTAGTTCTTACACCGCCTCACCATTTTCTCCCCTGCAGCTCACGTTCTTCTTCCTTTTCTCTTCCGTTTCTCACGTTTTAGCCATGGGAACACCTCTATTTCATCACCAATTCACCTAGACTTTTTCACATAAATTAATCCTCATCTCCATAGCTCCTTAGTCATCAAAAAATTTCAGCCAAAAAGCATCAAAACCAATCTCCCCTGCTGCTGGACAGTAACGGGTTTGCACAGGTAAAATTCCAGCCTTCATTTTATTCACTTTCTCCTTTTGTTTGTGGTTTAATTGGAGGTGTAAATGATAGATATGATTATAGTTTAGGACAAAAACATGTAGATAGCTCTTTAGGCTGATCGGTCATGGTGTTTGAGAAATTTAAATGTTGGCTGTTGTGGCATTAATAACAGGAAAACAAGGGCTGCTTTTTGTGTTGGTTGATTTCGTGAAGATGAAAAGCTGACCATGAGCCAAACTAAATGTGATTATAGGATTTATTTAATCAAAACATGAACTAGGGTGTATGTTACTGCCGGTAGTAATGGAAATAAAGGAAAGATGATGAAGGTAGTGGCGTGAAAGGTAAAAATATAGGGGCTGGAAATTCTGCTGCTAGTAACGTGAATAACAAAAAAAATATGGACTGATTTAGGTGCTGATGGCCTGAGGGATAGGGAATTGGAGAAGAAAGTCTAACGATAAATTAAATATAGTCAAAATAATTAATTGACAAAGAAAAAAAAATGACATAAAATGGTATAGTGTAGCCGGCTAAGGAAGGTCAATATTGGAGTGCTTATGGTGATTGGTGTGGTGTAAAGGTCAAAAATAGTGGCTGGTAATGGAAAAAAAAAATAGCCATAGAAGTTAATAAATAAAAACATGAATTAAGTAATATTGTACAACCGGTTGAAGAGAAAAATGAAGGAAAGAAGTGTTGACTTTGATGCCTAAATGGTGGAAAAACATGGGTAGGAAGGCAGCACATGTACTTAGGTTCATACTAAAATGAACCAATAAATTGATTTACATAAGGGCCATTCGGTCATAGACTATTTAATGGGATTTTGGTGGTAATGGTGGCGTGAATTGGTGCATGATAATAGGAAAATTGATATAAGAAATTAGTAAATAATATTCATGGAATTAATAATTGAAATAAGAGGTGTGGAGAACCATGGAAGTCTAGGTCATGGGCTGTCCATGAGGGAGTTAAAGTGATTTTAAGGTACTAATAATAGAAATAATAATGATAATGAATAATGTAATGAAACCTAATCATGCACCTAAATTAGTTAAATTGTAGTCCAAGCATGTTAAAGCATTATTGGTAAGAATAGATTCTTGATAAAAAGGTGATGATGGTATAGTTGATATGAGGTAAAATAAATATGTAAGATTTTAAAATGAAAAGAAAATGAGCTTAATGGTCATAGCCATATCCGGCTAAATAAAAGTCATGAGGAGTCCATAGTGTTTTCTAAGGGTTGGTGACTAAAATGGGAATAATTCATGAAGTTAAATTGGGGAAGAATCGATATAAGGCAAAATGAAGCTTTCGGCCTAAGGAGATTCATAAGAATTCCAAGCTACTTTCCTAAGTATTAATGGCTAAGAAGGAAGACAAGTAGAGGTAGAGAAAACTTTATAAGTAAAAGAGCATGAATTTAATTAATTCAATGTTATTTTGCAGTTGGGAATTTAGAAGAAATAAGTGGTTCAATGGTGCTATTGGATTTTATTTCGTGCTGCAAAGTGAGGTAAGGAATAGCATATAGAAGTAGTGTAGGAAATACTATGCTTGCATGTATGAGAATTGGATGATTTGAATTACTGATCACGTGATTTTTTTGAAAGGGGCTAGGATAGAAATCAAATTGAAATGTTATCAAGAATTTTAAGAAAATTCACCCCTAATCGCACCCATGCCCAGTTTTATAAATAAATATTAAAGTAATTATTTATGAAATATTAGTTAGATATTTTTACAAGTTTGTTATATTTTCTGTTATGTTAGTTACTGCAGACACCACACTATAAATACTACTCTATTCTATTTTTTTATTTGGTTATACACTATAAATACTACTCTATTCTATTACAGATTTGAGCTTAATGCACAATTCATTTTTCATCCTCTTCCGTATTCTTCTACAAACTTCCTCTCCAGATCTGAATGCCATAGCATCTTAAGAGTACTAATGAAGCCTCTTGGAGCTCGTAAGCTAACAACAGAGAGTACTGTAATTGGCTGTGGAAAGAGGGCTAACAACCTGATCTCCGCGGCTCGCAATTAGCTGCGCAGTTCTCAATAAAAATTTCAAGAAATATACGGTCTTTCCCCCTTTGTTTTTGTTATCTTTTTCTACTTTCAATAAATTTATAGATTGTATGTACGAGACGTTCTAATTGTTTAAAATTTTTAATTCAGAGATCTCATTATCTAATCTTACAAAAGAGAAAATGTGATTTTTTGTTTTTGAAATACGGTTAGGATCCTTTTTTGAATGATCTTAAAGTATATTAACTTTGTTCTCGAAATACTTGTAGCAAAAATTAAATCTGCACTACTTTCTCGGCTAACATATGTACCTAGAACCAGACCCATGGATCAGCCTGGCTAATTTAGTAAAGTTTAGTCTTTATTGTTGAAGTCTCTTAAAAAAAAAAAGAAATTTTTTTAGCTCGATCCATTTAAATCCGATCATTAATGGATTTGGATCGGACTTAAATAAACCAGTTCATTTAATCCTTTAATATTTTTTATTATATTTAAAATTTATATTTTTATAATTTATTTATAAATTTAATCCTTGTCAGTTTTTATATTGTGGTGCTGTAGTGGTGCCCTTTGTCGATGACTTTGACTAAAAAACTGATTGAGTCAAGTCTTCCTTAAAATAGATGGTCTTCAAACGCCATGGTAATGGTACACTACACACGTGAAAAAGGTGCTGCCATGACCTCCAAAAGAAATTAATATTTTTATAATTTATTTATAAGTTTAATTCTCGATAGTTTTTACTTTTTATATCGCCTTTTAGGAAATGATGACTTATGATGTTGAAGGACATGCAATCTACTATCTTTGTCATTATGTTTGTGGTTTTTATTATTGCTGAGACTTGTTGTTATGTTTTTTAGTTTCTAAGGATCGTTTGGTATCATTTTAGCTTTGTTTTCAGTTTTTCTAAAAGTAATTAAAAAACATGTTTGATATTTACCCTAAGCAATTATACATTACTAAGTAAACAAAATGAAGATGTGATAGACTTGTGTCAACAATCAACATTTCGTTTATAAATTGGAAAGATCTCCGTCACCCCTATACTAGATAATAATTTATATATGAAGATGAGCACCAGGTTGTTTTGATAGAAGCTGCAGATTTGATCAAGAACTGGTTCGTTCCCCATTTTCTTACTATTTCTATGCGGTATTTAAGTCATATATAACAGTGATTGATCGATGCATAATTACAAATAGAAAATCAAATGGTTCCATATTTCCATTCTTGTGGTTTTTTTTTTCTCTGCTTGACTTGCCAACCTTGTGGCTAAAACGGCAATTAGTCCTATAGGAAACCAATTGGTCTTTCGTATATCACATGCCTCTGAACCATTTGGCCATGATTTATAGTTTTTCGGATTTAGAATTTAAAATTTAGTATTCATGATTTTTGGATTTAAAAATAGTGAAAGGGAAAAAAAATAGATATTTTGAAATTAGAGGGGAATTAGTATCTTTTTGATATTAACATAAAGGGTTTATGAATTTCACCCCAAATTAATTCCGCTGAGACCAACATCACCATATCTAATTATACAGCATCAGACAAAACCCATCATAGTTAATCCTCCAAAAGAAAATGCGCCCGTAATTTTTGACTAGAACTGAATAAGCCGGGTTTTATAATTTTCACCAAAAAAAAAAATAAGCCGGGTTTTTCTTTGGTCTTTAAACTCTACAATACACTTGTGGAAAAGATGCCCTTTGTTCATGACTTTTCGGATGGTAAGATATCCTTAGTTGATGACATGTTGGGACGGTAGGTGTTGATGTAAAAATGTCCACAAAGATATGTCAAAGAGGCGACGTTAAATATTTGAATTTCGAAACACATTTTGACGTCAAATCAATAATATATACAATCAAACAAAAAAAAAATAAAAGAGATGGTTATTTGAGATACCAAAATATTCACTTATATGCCTTTTTAAATATCATCTCTTTGAATTTAATCATGATCATATCTTGATTTTTGTTTTTGATGAGAACGCTACCACTCATAATGATGAGATCAGTAAATACTGATGAGTCTCAAGGACTTAGTCTTAGCACCTTATTTAATATAAACCATGTGTCCATATGTATAGACAGAGAGAAAATAATTAAAGGTATGTTTGGTTTACGGTTTTGTTATTTTGGCTATTGCTTTGGAAGAAAGGAGAATTCAAAAAGGACGTCTTGAATACAATATATTTCTCTAAAAATCATGTATAGAATATGCAATTTTTAAGATGATTAATGCAAGATTTACATTTCTATAAACTAATTATACTATACTTAATCTTGCATTCTAATTATTTGACAATAAAATCATGTGATATTACTTTTCATTTTTTTTTTTTAACTTGGGAAGAAACTTTTGAAAAACAAAAAATTGGTAATAAAATCATCACTAAAGTAAAAAATAAAAAAGCCTTACAGATTGAAAATTATTGTTTTGATCCTTTTGAAATTATTGGTATTCATTTTGTTTCTAGATCCCTAGCAATTGATAACATTAATGAACAAACTACAGAATTGGCACAATTATAGCTTTTAACTACAGATTCAGCACTCTGATCTCATTACTGATCTGAAGCCAAGCGGGCAAAGTCCTATTCTTTACATGTCAACCGTCTATTGTCAACGTTTTTGGCATCGAAGTCGTAACTTAGAATATGGAAAATAGAGAAAAATCAAGAAAATGTATGAGAAATTGTATGGAAATTTCGTTATCCAACTCCTTGAAAACTTGTATATAACCAAGCCCTGCTACCTGCTTTTTCAATAATTCAACCCTCAAAAATTGAAGCCTAGCTAGCTATAGCAGCTGCAGTTGTGAAGCAAATATCGTCCCTAGCTAATTCCTCATTTGTTCTACAATCCAAAACAATGAAAACCTTGTTCCTTGTCAAAGTAGTTGCTTTGGCTTTACTCCTAATTTTTATACTAATGAAGCCTCTTGAAGCTCATCGGGGTCCAATTCCACCTATAGGCTGTGATTGACTAAAACACAGTCTCGATATTTCTCCAATTTGCAAAACACCTCCATGAACCTATCTCGTGTTGGGAAAAATATCCCTAAAACCAAACACCCACAAAAGTGGAAGAAAACAAAAATGAACACAATAACTTTTAATGTGATTTGGCTCAACCAAGTTAGCCTATAACGACCTAACCAAACTAATAATCAATCAAACATAACAAGAATCCAAAGCCCAACTACATCCTTCTAATAGCCCAAACACTAGTTATTTTATTGGTGTCTACAACTTTTTAGGGTACTTTACAAACCAAGTCTGACACATTATTTATAAGGGAAGAGCCCTTATAACTTCTCTTACACTTTCTATGTGGGATTCAAGGCAAACCCTAACAAATTCTCCCTTGACTTGAATCCCCAAACTCCCCAAACTTGTGAAATCCCCAATTTCCTATAATTTTTCCATAATTGTAAAGTGTTTCAAGTTGGAATGAAGTAAATATATATATATATATGAAAATTTTGATATATGAATGATATATGGGATATAGAAGGAATAATGAAATTGAAAGTCAAATGGTCAAGAAGTTAATTTTGATAATTGGAAAATATTTGGAGTATGGGAAAATAAATGTAAGAAATTTAGTGTAAATAAAGGACATATATGGCACATGGCATATGAAGAAAGGAGGATAATTAAATGGTCAAAGAAGTCAAAGGGGGTCAATGGTCGAATTGATGAAAGGGATAATATGGCATTAAATGAAATTGTATGAGTCATCATCTTCTCCCATCATCAAAGTAGGCAGCCACATTTTCAGCCCTCCCTCTCGTTCGCTCCAAGTTTTCCATCTTAGCTACCTTGACAAACCTTCATTTCCTGACATCGAATCGTTAAGCTTACTTAACAAAAAACGATTCTCATCACTAGCTCTAACTATGTTTGTATTATGAAAGGCTGAAACAAAGTAATTAAGGAGATCTAATTTGCTGTTATTTTGATGATTAGCAAAGGTAAGGGATTTAAATAGTTTTAGCTGATTTTGTCCATAGTTCAAACCTATGTTGAGTTGGTATGATATGTTTATAAAGGTTTCTTAAGGGTTTGAATTTGTGATGATGTTTACAGCTTTGAAGAAGTGAAAGGTTAGGGTTGATGCAACCAAGCTAAGGCATTAATTGCTAATTGAGGTAAGGAGTGTATGTAACGGACGTAGGGTGGCTATGTCCGCATATTTTTAATTGTTTTGGAGAGAAGTACAAGCTGGTTTAAGTGCAGGAAGTGTTCATTCCGAGTTTTACTCCTAGTTACCAAAATGCTAGGAGCAGCCAACTGCCTAGAGACAACCAAAGCTTAGATTTTCGAAAACCGATGAAAACCAGTCGACTGCTATTTTCCAGAAGGCATTCTGTTTCAAACCAGTCGACTGCTATATGAGCAGGTCGACTGCTATTTACTTGAAAAGCATTCTGTTTGAGAAACCAGTTGACTGCCATATGACCAGTCGACTGCCTTGTTTTCAGAAGCATTCTGTTTCAAAACCAGTCGACTGCTATATGGGTCCAGTTGACTGCCCTATGTGTTTTCAGAATTTTGAAATATCGAAAATTTAAAAAGAAAATAATTTCGATAAATCAAGAAATGCTTTAGCAGCCGACTGCCCTATAAAACCAGCCGACTGCCCCCTTTGAAAAAGAGGTTTTTAAAGCCTATTTCAGAAAAGTATGATTGTCATTGCAAAAAGCTATATGACAAATGTTTTGAGACTATGAAGTATTTGATGATTATGCACTTCTGTATATGTACTTGGCTGGGGAGCCTTAGTCCAGTCCTCAGTGCCACAGATGTCACCTGACTAGTGTTCATCGTGGCCCATCGACATTTGACCAATTGTCTCTGTTATATGTTTGGCTAGGGGAGGATTCCTGGCCCCTACGGGGGTACACCACCTGATCTAGTGGATAATTCCGTTGAAATGCAAATAGTCTCCCTGTTATTTGCAAGTATTTGAAGTATTTGAATTACTTGAAAGTATTTGAATATGTGATTTCAAAAGAGTAAAGAAATCAAAAGTACTTATATTACTTGATTTTACTTGTATATGATAGCGACTTCAAAGAATTGAAGAAATCAAAAGTATTTGAATTACTAGTATACGATATTTGAAGAAAGTATACGATGTATGTTTGCATATGCTATTTGAAAGAAAGTATATGATATATGCTTTATAATGATTTTACATGACATTATAGAGCCAAGCAGGAAAACTACATACAGAGGCATAGTACGCTCTTTTACATGTATTTCTTATTGAGCATAAACTCACTCCTTTACAACTATTTTTCAGACTATCTGAAGTAATTTCTCGCTCTCGATAGAAGAGCCTATTGGATTTGTATTCCTTCGAGGCACGCTTCCCAGATTTCTTGAAGGTATACTTATGTAAGCATGTAAATCAGACAGTACTACAGTACATTGATGTACATACGATTTATTTTGGGGATTTAGGTATGTAAGAGGTGTAAGATCCTGTGCTTTGGAATGATATGTGTATATATCATTATTATGCTTTATTTGAAATTAAAATCTTTATGATAGACTATTAAATATCAAGCTTAATAAGAAGAAGAAGGAATGACATTGACGAATGAGTCTAACCAAGTAATAAGTGAAAGAAAAAGTTATAGGCAAAATGGGTAGTGACGAGGATGTCACAAAACTGCTCGACAACATTTGGAAAACTAACATGCCTCTAAGTCTTCTTATTCTTAGGAACAACCTTATCCTTTGCATTATCAAGCAAATATAGTTGTTTCTTATTCATCTTTCCTTGCAAAACTAAATTATCATTCTTGTATACTTTGCAGCAATCATCATTATCAACATATGTGTACTCACATGAAGCTAACTTACCCAAAATCAAATTATAGCTAAAACTGTGAAATCCCCAATTTCCATGTAATTCCTCCATGTTTGTAAAGTGTTACAAGCTGAAAGGAATAAAATAAATATGAAGTTTGATGTATGAATGATGTATGAATGATGTATGGATCATGAGAAGGAATAAAGGAATTGAAAGTCAATTAATCAAAGAATTAATGTTGATATCAGGAAAATGATTAAAGTACGAAGAAATAAAATCAGATTTTTATTGGGTAATTAAATGGACAAGTGGCTGATATGAGAAAGAGGAAAAGAGAATTAAATGGTCAAAAGGAGGTCAAAGCATGGCTGAGATGAATTAATGGGATAACGAGGTATTTAATGCATGTAGCATGACTCATCATCTCTTCCCATCACCCCTACGCCAGCCCCTTTCCCAGCCTTCCTTCTCGTTCCATCTCCAAGCTTCCAAGTTTTCATTTTGTCACCTTGACAAACCACCTTGTTCCCCCATCGATTCATCGAGTTTGTTAAATGAAAATCGATCCTTGTCACTAGACTAAGCTATATCCGAAGTTTAGTAGATTGAATCCAAGTATTGGAGGAGATCTCAAAATCTGAAAATTTGGTTAATTGTAAAAGGTAAGAGAAGGAGATGATTTAGTCAATTTCGTTTATGGTTTGGAATTGTACTGTGATAACCGCAAATCCTCCTATTTTTGGAGTTATGTATCTATAAAATTTAATTTTTAGATGTTAATAGATTGGTTGAAACAAATAAATTTATTAAAAGATTGGAATATTTTGAAATTGTAATATTTGATCAATCGATAAATTAAACTTTAATAATTAAGAATTTAATTCAAGTATAAAAAAAAAATATGTGTATATATATAATTATATATATATATACAAATATAAAAGTGTATATATATAAATAATAAATGTTATTTTGAATTAAAGTATATATATTAATAAATAAAATAAAATCTGAAATCTAAAAGCAATAAAATAATTTAGTGGTAAATGGTGTAAATACTAGGACTTTAAGGGGCCAATTTGTTCTTTTTCTATATCAGATTTTTAGGGAGTAAAATATATATTTTATTATGTTAAAAATGAAACAGAAAAGAATTATCTGGAACTTCTCTGCATCGACTTTGTTGCTGTACGTTTCCGTTGAGAATTTCCAAGCTTCCCTCATGTTGCTCTTGTGATTCTTCACCCTCTCTTCATCAATTCACAAAACCCACTTCACAAACCTTGTTCCCTACCTCAACAGTCCCCTCATCGTCCCAATTTTATAGTCAAAAACCGAACAGAACTCAGTTGTTTTGTTACTGGCAGTGTCGATTTCCAGGTAAGAAAGTATGGTGTTGAGATTTTCCTTTAGTTTTAGTCATGTTAGGGGATGATATCATGAATGGGAAATATATTTATAATTTTAGTTTGAATGAAATCTATTTGTAGAAGAAGAAGTACTGTTCGACAGTAAAGAAGAAAGGAAGGAAACCTGGAAATTCTGATGTATGTGAGACAGACAATAAAAATTGGAAATTGGATAAATGTGGTAAAAACCATAAACCAGTTAAATTAATCTTGTAGAGCCAAAAGGAGTATATCTATAGCCTGGATTTGGAATAGAATTAAGTGTAGAAGAAAAATGGGTCTCGAGCATGACGTGAAAACAGGGGAAGTTTTTTTGTAATTCTGATGTAGTTTGGGTAGGAATTAGAAGGAATGATGAATAAAAATCTGTTTGGAATCTGTTTGGAACTTGCTTGAAGACTGAATTAAAGGATAATTTTGTTGAATATGAAAATGACGTGATGAGGGTGATGTTCGGCAAAACAGAGAGCTGACTTATAGTGATGAAATCTTAGTGAATTGAAGGTGTTTGAGGGAATTAGCAGATGAGTAGAAGAAGCCTAGGGAACTAGAATTGATTTAAGAAAAGAGAACACAAAGAATGGATTCATATAAGGGCTCTCGGCAATGAAAAAAAAAAAATAAATTTATGTTTGGTCAAGACTAAATGGGTGAGATGTTGATGAAATTATAGTGAATGAATGGTGTAAAATAGATGTCTTGTAATAAATGAGAAACATTACATAGTGAAATTTAAGAAAGAATGGGAATTTAATTGAACTTATATTTTGTGTATTTAATAGAAGATAAAACAAATAAATTATTGAGAATGATAATTAGAAAGTTATGAAATATTTATTAGAATTATAATATAGAACTTTGAATGTAATTTAGAATTGTTGTGCAGTGTGAAGTACGAGGAATAAAGAGGCGTAAATGAGGTTACCGGATTTACTCTACACGGAAATTGAGGTAAGGAATGGTATATGGAAGTAGTGTAGGAAATACTGTGCATGCATGTGGGAAATTTGGGTGATTTAGAAATTATATATCGAAATTTATAAAAGGGGTTAGAATAGAAATTTACCAAAAGGTTACCGAAAATTATAGAAAATATCCCTTAATTATTTACATGCTCAGTATCTTAAATAAATAGTATTTTTATATAGTTTGAATATTTGAATACATGAAATGATGATAATATGTTTTATTAGTTTTATGAGATTTATTTAGAATATATAAAGTGTTGATTTGTTTACATGAATAGAAATCGATTGAAATAGTTTACATGAAAATTGATTTAATGTGATTTTAAGATATATGAAAATGATTTTATAAGAGTGTTAGCTCCTTGTGGATTCATGCATACAGATTGATGATTAGGGCTGGGAGACCGTAGCTAAGTCCCCAGTACCTTCCCTTTTATCCGATCACAGTTGTCACTGACGAGTGTACACTGTAGATCTTCGACAATGGCCATTGTTACAGGTAGGAACGGCTTAGGGCTGGATGCCTGGCCCCACGTGGGTACGCCTAATCCTATACAGGTCCCTGTAGGGATATAGTTCGTGCATGGGTTTCTTGGATGCTCACACTCTATTGTTTTACACAGTATATGAAATGATTGATTTACAGATAGATGACAGATTTGATTGAAATGATTTGAAAAGTGAACCGTGAAAGAATATATGAACAGTATATGAACAGTGATTGAATTAAAGATAGATTGATTTTAAATGATTTGAACAGTGAATATTTATATGAATAGTATATGTTTTAAAAGAGTTTTCAATAAATGTTTACATGCACCCATATGCATTATTTTATTTATAAAGTTTAAATTTATGATTTTTATTACATATAGTGGCATAGTACCACTCTTTTATATGCTTTTTCTTACTGGGCTTTTCCCAAAGCTCACCCCCCTTACTTACCATCCCAGATAAATCATCCATGCATGTGGTTACAGAAGTTACAAGGTAGTGGAAGAGATCACTAAAAGTGATATGTCAGGAGTACAGGTACATGTGGAATTTTATGTTTATATTCAGACTAATAAAATAAATGCACAGCAGACACATTTGTAAGTGGAATGAAATCAGTGTAGTGTCCAATAAAAAAAAATACATGATCTAGTGGGATGTAAATTTATATTGAATTGTTATAAATAGAACTATAAATATTATATCTTAGTTTTGTTATAGAATCGAACTTACATCGACACCGAATGCAAACCAATCGACATCGAATAATTGAATGAGAAAGATAGAAGAAAAAAGAAAAATTTGATTCGAAATTTTATAATTTCGGATGTTACAAAGATTATAATTTCGGATGTTACATGTACTGAGTTGTATAGCATGTGTATGATGATTATTTAAAGGTTTGAATTGTATGATGTTTACAGATTTAAAGAAGTGAAAAGCTAGGGTTGACACGCCAAGTGATTCTGTGTTCTCGAAGAAATCGAGGTAAGGAATTTATGTAACGGACGTAAGGTGGCTATGTCCACATGTTTTAACATGTTTGTATGTGATTTGGAGAGAAGTATCAGTTGTCTCTTTGCAGGAAGAGTTACATTTTCGGACTTTACTCCTAGGGCCAATTAGGCTAGGAGCAGCTGACTATCTTAAAGGGAAGTCGACTGCCTAGAGACAACCAAAACGCCGTTTTTTGAAAACCGAGAAAAACCAACTGACTGCTATGTAAGCCAGTCGATTGTTAATTACCCAGAAGCATTCTGTTTCAAACCAGTCGACTGCTATATGGGACAGTAGACTGCTATTTGCTAAAATGCATTCTGTTTGAAAACCAGCTGACTGCCTATAAGACCAGTCGACTGCTAATTTTCCAAAAGCATTTTGTTTCAAAAACAGTCGACTGCTATATGACCAGTCGACTACTATTTCTTAAGAAGCATTCTGTTTAAAAACCAGTCGACTGCCCTTATATGTTTTCAAAGATGAAAATATCAGAATTTTAAATGAAAATAATTTCAATAAATGAAGTTATGAAGCAGTAGCGGACTGCCCTATGAGGCCAGTCGACCGCCCTATGAGGCCAGTCGACCGCCCTATATGAAAAGAGATTTCAAAGCCAAATCGGTTTAAATACAAAAGTGTTTTCTGAACAAGTATATGATAAATGTTTTGAGACTATAGACTACATTATGATTATGCATCCCTGTATTTAGTTGAGAGACTCTAATCAAGTCCTCAGTATTATTATGTTAAGCGAGGAACCCTAGTCCGGTCCTCAAGGCCATGAGTGACACCTGACTAGTGTTCACTATGGATTACTAAAGGCAGGACAGAATCCCTGACCTCTACATGGTGCACCACTGTACTAATACAAGATTAAAGTCACATAAATGGGTATAAATGATTTATGTGATTAGAATCATATGAATAAGTATAAATGATTTATATGATGATGCAATCGCTTGAATAAATGTACATAGTCTCCATCTATTTTAAAGTATAAGATGTATGTTTTGAAGTAAGTTATGAAGTATGATGTTTTAAAGAAAGAAGATGATGCATGTTTTATAGAGAGTATGTTTGCTTATACCATTTGAAAGAAATATGCATGGTTGCAATCGATATATGAAAAAAATACATGATGCATGCTTTATAATGATTTACATGACATTATAGAGCCAAGTAGGAAAAATGCATATAGAGCCATAGTACGCTCTTTTACATATTTTTCTTACTAAGCGTAAACTCACCCTTTTACGACCATTTTTCCTACAGATTACCTGAAGTAAACCTCGCTCCGATTAAAGGAGCTTGCTTTTGAAAGATTAAAGTATACCTTCACGATACGCTTCCCAGTTAGCATAGAAGGTATACTTATGTGTTTATGTATAGTAAATTGTAATTCAGCTATGGTACAGTACAAGTAGCAATTATGTATATAAGATGTCGGGGATGTAATGTAAGATGATGTGTAAGATCTTGTGGAATGTAATGATATTTATACATATCATTATTATGTTTATGGAAAGTAAATTAAATTTTTATGAGCTATTAGATATTTAGCTTAAGGGTAAGGAATGAATGACACTGATGAACTAAATCAAATTAAGTCGTATAAGATAATAAGAAAAAAATTAGATGGTAAGATGTAGTGACGGTGACGTCACAAAAACTGGGCACATACCTCACATTACAAAGAGTCTTGACACTACCATTATGAAGCTTGAGTTGAGCACTCCCAATACCTTCAATCTTCATTCTATTACCATTCTCAACTGCAATATTATCAGAATTTTCATCCTCTTTCAAATCATCGAAGCGATCTTTATTATTGCAAATATGCATCGATGCAACTGAATCCAAAACCTAACCTTTTTCACAAGTATGGGGCTCATCTAAACAACTTGCCAAAAACAAACCATCATTATCAGAATCAGTCACAGTAGCACATTTCTCATTCTTCTTTCCATCTTCCGTAACACCTTCGGAAGCTGGAATTTTCCGGCTAACTTTTTCCTTTACTTACTAGGTTTGGCACTCGCTCAACGTAGCTAAAACCTAATAAGTAGATTACTACTTGTTTATTTGTTTAAGACTAATTGTCTAAGGCCCATTCAGTTGCCTCGTTATGTGTGCCAAAATCGAAATTGAAAGACTTTGTCCCCTTATATATACTTATTGTCCAACCACACTCTATAACACAACAATAATTCCAACCTGTGGCACATTAATCATCTCAAGAAAACATTCAAAGTATCATATTTTCATCAAGATATACTATCGAGATACTATTCATTACAAGGCACAATTATATATAATTCTCGATACTGTCTAGTACTTACATCTCTATCCATGTACACTGTGTATACCGAAAAGAATCTTATTGTCTGGGATATAAACAAAAGTAACGAAAGGTTATACCTTAATATAAAAAGCAGTAATTAACGGCACATAAGTCGAGCTTTTAGTGCAATACTCTCGCACTGGAGTCTATCTGAAGTAACCTATGAGGTGGAAGAGGGGGGTGAGCTAATGCCTAGTAAGAAAAATATACGCTAAGTGATGTTAGGCTCTTACTATGCTTAATGCATGTTTATGCATAAACAAATGCGCAAAGCTTATGTTTCAATGCATTTTATTGAAAATAGTGCAAAGTCAATATGCCATTGTTTATAGGTTATAAAACACTATACCGAGTAACTTCCAAACATATTAGTGCTCACGCATTTATAAAATCAAGATACAGTAGAAATAGAAATGATACATTCATTCATTTTTGTAACAGTATCGAAATATACATTTCAAAACATTTTCATGAGATAGGCATCCATTTATGAGATTTGGTAACGTAACCGGGTTCTTTGGAAATATAACCAATAAGCTTTCTACAAAAGCATCCACTGTAGCTAGCAGTGGTCACAGTCCCATACCAGGGCTCTATCCATGATCATGAATCATCCCAGCACCAGTGATCATCTAATAGCTGAGGTACAAGTCACGACTATTTGTTGGACGCTTGGAAGATCACAAAGCATCCAGGATATTTCACAATTCATATATATACATAGATATCCATCAACACACAGGAGGAATCTGAATTGTGTATATATACATAGGTGCTTCAATGCCACACAGGCATAATTAAACGCCACACAGGCGAGTTAAGTGCCACACAGGCATTATAAATTATCACGTGTCTCATGAGTCAAAACTCATTTAGAAATAGAACTTACAATATAAGTTGAGTACCGAAGGCATGAATCGTTTTAAATACTTATAGTTATGAAAACTTCATCGTACGAAATCATGCTTAAAAACTATTATCTTGATAACAAGTAACGATGCTTAATATGCATGAGGTTTTAAAAGCATTTTATAAATCTAATTTAATACCAAGAAATTTACTTAAACATTTTCTAACGAAATTTCGACATTATGACAGCATAGGTAGAACACTACCTAGCATCATAACCATAATCAAATACCTGCGAAAAAACTCAATTAAGCAATATATATTTAATACACTAATCCAACACAATTCAAATCTCAAACATTTTGTACTTTAAGCTCAATCCAATATAATTTGAAATTTAACCAAGAATACATTTAAATCCATAAGTAGTAAATAACATTAATTTAGACATACAAAAGCATAACAGACTAACAAGCATTTATCGTATATTCCCTTACCTCCTTATGCCAAGTTTAATGCTTGGCAATACCGTTCTCATGCACTTTTAGCAAATTGTTAAATTCTTTGCCCCTTGAAAGTTTCCCTCTTTGAAAGTCTTCAACTCAAACTCTTTGCCAATATTACTCAAGGCTTCGACGTAAACCTTGGAAATCCTCTCCTTTTCTTTCGAGATTCCTTTTCCTTGATATCTTTTTCTTACTAAAATCACCACATCAAATAACATTTACCATACTTTAACAAATATAGGTACATAAAACCCTTATATCATATACATTAAGTTTAAACTAAAACATGGATTCTTACCTTTACTTCCACTTTAGTCATAATTTGGAAATCTTTCTTCTTTAGCATTTTCCTACAACCCACCACCAATCCATGGTTAATATCACTCTCACAACATCAAGTTACCAATATATTGATCATATATATTTTATCTAAACAACTTAGATAAACCTTACCCTCATTTTCCATGTTAGCCGAACCCTCATTGTGATTTTCCTTCATTTATTTTTTTGCTGCTCTCTACTCCTATCTCTTTTTCTTTCCTGCAATGATCTTCTCGGCCAAAATACCAAGCCTCATGTCACATTTGGTTTTGGCCTAGAGAACCCCTGTTATAGCCCCCACAAACAACTTTCTTCTTTAGTGGCTGTCTCAGTTCAGCCTTAAATTTACGCTTGAAATGGTGGACAGCTTTAGTACTCCACTTTAAAATTATTTGCTTCAATTCTGACCTCTTCCCTCATCATTGAAACAGCCCTTCAACCCCCTTCAAAATTCCAAAAATGCAATGCCTTGGCTGTTTTATTTTCTGGACTGAGAGATCCTTCTCGTAAGATACTTCTTCAGCCTTTTACCTTATTTAATTCAACTAAACTCCCAACCATTAGACAGTAGCACTCGATCCTTCCTTCTCCTCTCTTTCTTGGTTCAGTGCAAATAATAAGCAATAGCAGTGGTTGACATTCTAGTTGTTGCCTCGCGATCCTTCTCTTCTGTTGCCTTTCTTTTCTTCACCTGACACTAGCAAAATGGTCCTCTATTTTCAGCTTGCAAAAATCTAGAATGAAGCTTCTCCTTGGCTCAACCCTTGTTGCCTCTTCTCTCTTTCGATCTCGTCACTCTGTCTTGGTCTCTCTTCACTGATCTCTTCCATTTGGTTGGCTACACTACCATCTTCTATTCTAATCAAGGCAAGAAAATGAAGTAATTTTTTTTTCTTTATCGCAACTCTCTTCTTCTTCTCCACACTTTCTCTTCTCTCTTCCCCGCTACTTCACTTGTCCCACTTTCTAGCCATACCCAGTAGTGTTTAGCCCCTCATTTTCTTCTCTGTCTCTCGATCTTCACTACCGACCCAAAAGAAATGGTTTTCCCTTCTCTCCTTTGATTTATCGAAAATGTGAGTGGAGAAGAGAGAGTTGGTGAAGTGAGAATGGCTTCTTGAGGAAGCCATTCTTGTTTTTATATTATTATTTCTATTTACTGCATAGAATATACATCTAATATATAATATATTAATTTATAGGAGTTATAAGTTTGGTATATCAGTATTTTATTATTCTTGTGTTTTTAGTTTTATGCTCAAGTGCTAATATTAATATTTACACATGGTTTATATATTTTATTAGCCTTACATATGTGTGTATATAGGTATGATATTATATATACAAATGTACATATATAAATATATATAAATATATATATATATATTCAATATTTCTATATTTTTAGGCCTAAATAAAAATTATAAACCTTGGGCTTACAATTTTGTATTATTAGTAGCATATGTTATATTTTAAATTCTGCCACACTCATTTACTTACTAATTAGGATAATATCTTATGTACTTATATAGATTTATCTAGCTAATCAAATTTAATTGATTCTATATCTTAATTAAGTTCAATTAGCTAAGTTAATTATTTTACTTAGCAAAGTCGATTTATTTAATTTAGCTAACATAGTCCAATTATGCTACTAAAACTCTCTCATGAATGAGTAATGTAGTTATTATTATTATTATTTGAGTGTAGAAAATTCACAGTTATTACATCATCACACTTTTGCTGGGCCTTCTTGAATATAGCCATGTCCTCCCTTAATGTCTTTCAACGTGCTTGGATATGACCATTCTCTCCACAATAATAACATTCCACCCCACTATAATTTTTGAATCTTGATTTTGATCTCTCTCTTGATCCACCATGTCTCTCATTAGTTCTTCCTCGAGTATGACCTTCTACAGCAGCTAGCACACCTCCTGCAGATGAAGTATCTTCTTTACCCATAAATCTTTCATTCTCGCGCAACATAACAATCATATCATCCAATATCAAAGTAGTTTTATCTACCAATAAAGTTTGAACTAAAGGTCTATAGGACTTACGCAAAGATGACAACAAAAGTAATGCATTTTCTTCTTCTTTCAACTCTTTAGAATCAATAGCTAATAAATGTGAAACTAATCTATTAAATTCGATTATGTGATCATAGAGACTTATACCTTCATCTATCTTCAGAGAATATAGATCCATATTCAAACACAATCTATTCGTCAGTAATTTTGATGCATAGGTTGGTGTCGTCTCAGTCAACACATTGTACTTAATCTTTGAGCAAGTGCTAATCTAATTTTGCTCACAGCCCTCTTTTGAAGTTGTTGGCTCATAGGCTAAACCGAGAGGGGGGTGAATCAGTTCTTACCTAACAATATGTTTGTTTTTTGATTCTTCTAAATTCTCTAGCCTATATTGAAGTTTTCTAAGTTCTCTAGGCTACTCAAGTATGCAACACAAATTCAATTAATCAATCACAATATAAATGCAAATAAATAAAGAGAGTAGGGAGAGAGAGATTTACACAATCGATTTATAGAGGTTCGGCAACCTTGCCTACGTCTTCTACCTTGAGACGCTCCCAAGGATTTTCCCCAAATCCACTAATTTGAATTTGTATTACACTCCCTCTTTTTGTAAGCTCAAGAGAAACCTCTCTCTTTTTCTAGGCTTAAGAGAAACCTTCCTCTTATTCTAAGGCTAAAGAGAAACCTCCCCTTTACAAGGTATGAGTGGGTTTACAAAGAGTGTAATGAAAGAAAGCCTCTAGTTAGGCAAGTGATTACAATGGTTAAGCACAAGAGAAGCCTATACAATATTTGTGCTAGATCATACAAACTAAGTTGAGAATGATAGAAGATATTGAATTTTAGCTCTTGTAATCTTGAGATGCTTGGAGAAGATGAAGAAATTGAAGAATGATATGTCTTGGCTACTCTCTCTTCTTTCTTAAGCTTCTAAGCCTCTATTTATAGTCCCTTTGATGTATTCTTGATGTTGGTTGGAGCCAAAACTGAATGTAGCCATTGTATCTCACCGAAACTAGCCGTTGGAGGCTTTTTCATGTAAAGGGATCGATCCCATCCCTTAGGGGATCGATCCCTTCCCTTAGGGGATCGATCCCATGCTTCCTTTTTGCTTCTTGGGAGCATTCTGCCATTTCGGGATGGATCCCTCATCCTATGGGATTGATCCCTCATGATTTTCCTACACTTTTCTGGGCTAATTTGGGTTAGAAATGACGTGGACTTTGATTTTAATTCATCCCAAAACATTTTAGAATTTTGTGGGAGTTTTTCTTGACTTTCACAATTGAAAACATAATCCAAAAACTCATTAAGTAATTTTCTAAGGTTGTGTTCAAATATATTCTTGAAAACATTACTTAATGAAAATATTCAAAACCATTTTATAAAGTATTAAGACCAATAATAATATATAATTAAAATCATGATCTTAGACTAAAATGGTTTGAGAAAATCATGTGTGATAAAGTAAATTTATAATATGAATCAAAACATAAAAGATCACTTAAGTTTTTGTCATTTCAAAATACATATGTCAATTTAAAGCTAACAATCTCCCCCTTTTTGATATGACAAAACTTAAGGTAAATTTGCTTTGAAAATTCTTTGATGAAATACTCCCCCTTAAATAAGTCATGGTTTTAAATATAAAGCTCCCCCTTAATATAAGCATGGTTTTCAAAGCATGTTTTCAAAACACATTTTCAAACCCCATTATTTCTCCCCCTTTTTGTCATAGCAAAAAGAAGGAAAAATAAAAATTATGCTCCCCCTAAAAATATGGCCTAGTTAATGTGAGAATCAAGAAAATATGCTCCATCCAACAAGAAACATGTTAGTACATAGGACTAATAGCACAAATAAATAAGTCAATGTCATTAAAAAATATGGGATGTTTAAGCATGCAAAGGACATGGCTTATGTTCCTAGACCAATTGTTTATAAATAATTTTGCAAGAAGTTCCTAATTGGTAAATAATGAAGCAAGTTGTTTATAAATTATCTATTACGTTCTATAACTTGCTTATTTCAATTCTATCAAGCACCTAAGTATATCAATTATTTTCTAAGGTTCAACTAAGGTGCATGACAATACATCATGATTATGAGCTAAAATTAGATGACATATCATATGCATGAGCTCATAAATCATTTTCAAGAAGGAGTGTGCATAGAATTAAATCATACATCAATTAACCACAAATTCTAGCACAATAATGTCTCATGCAAAAGTGTCTATATTAATTCTTCCCTATTTGTCATTTCAATCTAAAGAGCATGGGAAGAATTGTCAATTTAAAGCTTATACCAATTGTTACCAATGGTTGACATAGACATTTTGCATGATGCTAATTGTTATGTGTGGTGTGTTCATGTCAAGAAATGTGAAATCCCCAATTTCCTGTAATTTTCCCATATTTGTAAAGTATTACAATCAGAAATGATTAAATAAAAATGAGAATTTGAGGTATAAATGATGTATGGGACATATGAGGAATAAATGAGATTGAATGGTCAAATAGTCAAGGGATTAATGGCTGATATGATAAAGGGAAGAAGAGAATTAAATGGGTCAAAGGGGTTAGTGGCCGATTTGTGAAAGAGATTAATATGCATTAAATGAAAGTGGCATAGTCATCATCTTCAGCTCTTATCATCAAAGTCGGCAGCAACCTTCAGCCATTCCTCTTGTTCCTCTCCAAAATCCTTCAAGTTTCCATTTTAGCTACCTTGACAAACCACCATTACCTGTCATCGATTCGTTAAGCTCACTTAACGAAAAACGATCCTTGTCAAGCTAAGCCTATAATATGAAAAGCTGAATCCAAGGAAGTAAGGAGATCAGGAATTCTATTGTTTTGGTTATTGACAAAGGTAAAGATAGAAGTTGATTCTTTGAATTCTATTTATGGTTTGGAGTTGAGTTGAATTGGTAGAGTATGTTTATAAAGATTTCTTAAAGGTTTGATCCTTATGATCTTTACAGCTTTGAAGAAGTGAAGAAAAAGGATTGGTTCAATCAAGCAAATCTCATATTCGGAGTTAATTGAGGTAAGGAATTTATGTAACGGACGTAGGGTGGTTATGTCCTCATGTTTTTAATTGTTTTGGAGAGAAGTAAAAGTTGGTTTAAGTGTAGGAAGGTTAAATTTCGGGTTTTACTCCTAGTTACCAAAATGCTAGGAGCAGCCGACTGCCTTAAGTAGCAGCAGACTGCCTAGAGACAACCAAAGCAAAGATTTCCCAAAAACTGACTCAAACCATTCGACTGCTATTTTCCAGAAAGCATTCTATTTCAAACCAGTCGACTGCTATATGGACCAATTGACTGTTATTTACTTGAAAGGCATTCTATTTCAAAACCAGCCGACTGCCTATGGAGCCAGTCAACTGCCTCTGGAGCCAGTCGACTGCCTCATTGGAAAAAGAGGTTTTAAAGCCTATTTCACGAGAATATACCTATAATTGTTAAAGCTATATGACAAAATTTTGGAGACCCTGGATTTCTTTGGCAATCATGCACATTACTTGTATTTGTACTTGGCTGAGGAACCTTAGTCCGGTCCTCAATGCCACAGATGTCACCTGACTAGTGTTCACTGTGGTCTATAGACAATGGCCATATGTCTCTTATTTGTATTCGGCTTTGGGGAGGATCCCTGGCCCATACATGGGTACACCACTTATTTGATATCTCTCAGGATTATCCTTTATGGATATATTTGCGGTATCCCTTATGAGATCTCTCATGGATTATCCCTTACGGGATATATTTGCTGTATCCTTATGAGAGTTATTTGGTGCATGATTCTATTGGAAGTTAATTGTCTCCCATCAATTTGAAAGTATGCGAAAGTATTTGGAGCTATTTGTATTTGTATATATGATTTTACGTGATTAGAGATCCGTGAAAGTATTTGAAATATTTGAATTATTTGATTTTACTTGTATTTGATAATCGCGATAAATATATATGATATATGGAGCTTTATAATGGTTTTACATGACATTATAGAGCCAAGCAGGAAAACTGCATATAGAAGCATAGTACGCTCTTTTACATATGTTTCTTACTGAGCGTAAACTCACTCCTTTACAACTATTTTTGTGACGTCCCCGTCACTTCATCTTATCATCTAACTTTTTCCTTCTTTATTTAGATTTAGTTTATCCAGTGTCAATCATTCCTTAACCTTAAGCTAATTATCAAATAGCTCACATAAACATTTTTCTAAATTTCCATAGACATAAAAATGATATATATAAATATCATTCCATTTCCACAGGATCTCATACATCGTCTTAACTTACATCCCCGACATCTTATATACATAAAGACTACTTGTACTGTACCGTAGCTGAATTATAATTTACTGTACACAAATATATAAGTATACCTTCTATGTTAACTGGGAAGCGTATCGAGAAGGTACACTGCAATCTTTCTAAATCGAAGCTCCTCTAATCGGAGCGAGGCTCACTTCAGGTAATCTGTAGAAAAAATGGTCGTAAAAGGGTGAGTTTACGCTCAGTAAGAAAAATATGTAAAAGAGCGTACTATGCCTCTATATGCATTTTTCCTACTTGGCTCTATAATGTCATGTAGAACATTATAAGGCATGCATAATAAACATCTTTCATGCATTGTTTGCAAGCATGCATATTTGTTTCAAATGACATGGCAAACATACTTTGTATGCTTCTTTAAAATAGCATACATTTAAAACATGCATCATATTCTTGAAAGCATACATCATACTTCATATCATACTTTAAAACATACATCATATACTTCTTCATACATACATCTTGTACTTTGAAATAGATGGAGACTATGTACAATATTTAAGCGATTGAAACGCCATATAAACCGTTCATTCCCATTTATATGACTTTAATCATGCATTGGTACAGTAGTGCACTCCGTATAGGTCAGGGATTCTCTCCTGCCTTTAGTAATCCACAGTGAACACTAGTCGGGTGTCACATGTGGGATTGAGGACCTGACTAGGGTTCCTCGCTCAACATACATATTCCTGAGGACTTGATCAGAGTCACTTAGCCGTCAGAAATGCATAATCATTACGCAGTCCATAGTCTCAAAACATTTATAATATACCTTTTTCAGAAAACACTTTGGTATTTAAATCAAATAAGCTTTAAAAGCTCTTTTCATATATGGCAGTCGACTGGTCTTATAGGGCAGTCGGCTGCCACTTCATAACTTCTTTTATCGGAATTAATTTCATTTAAAATTTCGATATTTTCATCTTTGAAAATACATAGGGGCAGTCGACTGGTCCATATAGCAGTCAACTGGTTTTCAGACAGAATGCTTCTTAAGAAATAGCAGTCGACTGGTCATATAGCAGTCGACTGTTTTTGAAACAGAATGCAATTTAGCAAATAGCAGTCGACTGTCGCATATAGCAGTCGACTGGTTTGAAACAGAATGCTTCTAGGTAAATAGCAGTCGACTGACTTACATAGCAGTCGACTGGTTTGAGTCGGTTTTCGAAAAACGGCGTTTTGGTTGTCTCTAGGCAGTCGACTTCCCTTTATGGCAGTCGGCTGCCCCTAGCCTAATTGGTACTAGGAGACAAGTCCGAAATGTCATTTTCCCTGCATAAAATCAACTGGTGTTTCTTTCCAAATCACACACACACATCATAAAACATGTGGACATAGCCGCCTTACGTCCGTTACATAAATTCCTTACCTTAATTCCTTCGGAAACGCGAAATCACTTGGCGCGTAACCCTAGCTTTCACTTCTTCAAATCTGAAATCATCATATCATATCAAACTTTAAATTAAACTACATACACATGTTATACTAACTCAAAACAACTCCAAATCAAGAACGAAATTGCAAGAATCATCTTCTTCTCTTACCTTCACTAGAGACCAAAATCTCAAATTTTGAGATCTCCTCCAATACTTGGAATCAATCCACCAAACTTCGGATATCTCTTAGTCTAATGACAAGGATCGATTTTCATTCAACCAACTAAGTGAATCGATGGATGGATGAGGGGGTTTGTCAAGGTAGCTTTGAATGGAAACTTGGAAGATTGTATGGAACGAGAGGGAGAGGGCTGGAAGAGGGGGCTGACGTTGGGGATAGCTGATGGAGATGGTGAGTCATGCAAGATGCATTAAATGCATGCTCATCTCATTAATCATCTCAGCCCTTTCTTGACCCTTTGACCATTTAACTCATTAAATCCCTCTCTCCTTCTTCCATTCATGCATAAGCCACATGTATCTAATTAACCAATCAAAATTCTATTTTGATTTCTTGTCTCATCCTCCATTTATTTTCCTGTCATCAACATAATTTATTTGGCTACTTGACTATTAATTTTCTTATTTCTTCCATGCAGCATACATACATCATTCATACATTGTACTTCTCATTCATTTAATCATATTAGATTGAATTACTTGACAAACATGGAGGAATTACATGAAAATTGGGGATTTCACATCCTCCCCACCTTAGAAAATTTGGTCCTCCAAATTTGGCTTAGCTTATTATGTAAACAGCTCTGGATACCTTTCCTTCATTAAGCTCTCTAGCTCCCATGTAGCTTCTTCCATTGTATGGTACTGCCAGAGAACTTTCACTAGTGGAATCGTCTTAGACCTCAATACTTTGTCTTTTCTATCCAAAATCCGAATCAGCTTCTCTACATAGCTCATATCTTCCCTTATCTCCAAGGGTTCATACTCGATAATATGAGACGGATCCGGATTATACTTCCGAAGCATCAATACATGAAACACATTATGCACTCCCGACAGCTCCGGAGGCAATGCCAATCTATAGGCAACATCACCTACTCAATCTAAGACCTCAAATGGACCGATGTAACGAGTACTCAATTTACCTCGTCGGCCAAATCTCATAATTCCTTTGGATGGAGAAACTTTCAAGAACACAAAATCTCCAACCATAAACTCAAGTGGTCTCCGTCGAGCATCTGCATAGCTCTTTTGTCTACTCTGAGCTGTCTTAAGCCTCTGACAAATCAACTTAACATTTTCTAAGGCTTGCTCAACTAGATCTGGAGCCAGCAACTTACGTTCGCCTACTTCTTCCCACCCTATCGGAGATCGACACCTTCTTCCATATAAGGCTTCATATGGTGCCATCCTGATACTTGCATGATAACTATTATTGTATGCAAACTCAGCCAATGGCAGATGGTCATCCCAGGAGCCTTTAAAGTCCATAGCACAAGCCCTCAACATATCCTCGAGCGTCTGAATCGTGCGCTCGGACTGTCCATCAGTCTGCAGATGAAAAGCTGTGCTGAAATTCAACTTAGATCCCATGGCTTCTTGAAAATGTTCCCAGAAATGGGAAGTAAACCTGGAATCTCTATCAGAAGTGATGCTCACTGGAACACCGTGTAGTCTTACCACATCTTTTACATATATATCTACCAAAGCATTGAGTGTATCTGTTGACTTCATAGGTAGGAAGTGAGCTGACTTTGTCAATCTATCAACGATCACCCAAATACCATCATGATTCTTCTTGGTTCTGGGCAATCCCAAAATGAAATCCATCGTAATGTGTTCCCACTTCCACGTAGGTATAGGCAGAGGGTGCAGTAATCCTGCTGGCCTTTGGTGCTCTACCTTAACCTGTTGACATGTGAGATATTTCACTACAAAATCAGCTATGTCTCTCTTCATACCATTCCACCAATACACCTTGCGAAGATTGTGATACATCTTCGTATTTCCTGGATGCAACGTGTACTTAGTGGCATGTGCTTCAGTCAAGATCAACTTCTTCAAAACTTCAGTCAAGATCAACTTCTTCAATTCATCATCATGCGGGACACATATACGTCTCTTAAACCTCAAAATTCCATCATTACTAACATCAAATTCTGAGGTCATACCTGACTGTATCTGATTCATAGCCTCAATGCATCTATCATCTTCCTTTTGAGCAATCCGAATTCTTTCTATCAGATCTGGCTCAATCCTCAAACTAGCCATCATTCCCATTTGCTCATTAGGCATAACATTTAGGCTGAGGCTAGCAAACTGTTCAATCAATTCGTATTCTTTTATCATCATATAGGCTACCATACTTACATGCTTCCGGCTCAGAGCATCTGCCACCACATTAGCTTTCCCTGGGTGGTACATGATCTCACAATCATAGTCCTTTAGTAGCTTGAGCCATCTCCTTTGTCTCATGTTCAATTCCTTCTGAGAGAACAAATATTTCAGACTTTTATGATCCGTAAAAATCTGAAATCTCTCACCATACAAGTAATGCCTCCATATCTTCAGGGCAAACACTACTGCAGCTAACTCTAAATCATGAGTTGGGTAGTTCTTCTCATGGTCCTTTAGTTGTCTAGAACCATATGCTACTACCTTACCATGCTGCATTAACACACATTCCAAACCTTGCCCTGAGGCATCACTGTACACCGCAAATCCTCCTGAACCACTAGGGATGGTAAGGATCGGTGCAGTCGTTAGCCTGCGCTTCAACTCTTGGAAGCTACACTCACAGGCTTCATTCCACTCATACTTCACTTCCTTGCGCGTCAAGCGCGTCAGTGGAGCAGCTAGCTTCGAGAAACCCTCTACAAATCTTCTACAATAGCCAGCTAAACCCAAGAAACTCCTAATCTCCGTTACAGTCTTCGGTCCCTCCCATTAAATCACCGCTTCAATCTTTGATGGATCAACGAGACTCCATCTTTACTGATAATATGACCTAAGAAAGAGATATAAGTGAGCCAAAACTCACATTTACTTAGCTTGGCATACAGTCCTCGATCTCTGAGGGTCTCCAAAACAATTCTCAAATGCTGCTCATGCTCTTCCCGTGACCTTGAGTACACCAAGATGTCATCGATGAAGACAATGACAAACTGGTCCAAGTACTGTTTAAACACATCATTCATCAAATTCATGAACGCTGCGGGTGCATTGGTTAATCCAAACGGCATCACCAAGAATTCATAATGGCCATACCGTGTCCTAAATGCAGTCTTAGGGATATCTTCTTCTCGGATCCTCAACTGATGATATCCCGACCTCAAGTCTATCTTGGAAAAGACTTGTGCAACCTTTAGCTGATCGAAGAGGTCATCTATCCTGGGAAGAGGATACTTATTCTTGATCGTCACTTTATTCAACCACCGGTAGTCGATGCACAACCTCATACTACCGTCCTTCTTCCTGACAAAAAGCACAGGAGCACCCCAAGGGGATACGCTGGGTCGTATGAATCCCTTGTCTAGCAACTCCTGAAGCTGTTTCTTCAATTCTTCCAATTCTACCAAAGCCATCCGGTAGGGAGCTCTTGAAATGGGCTCAGTTCCCGGCACCAAATCAATCGTAAACTCCACTTCCCTATCTGGAGGAAGTCCTGGAAGATCATCCGGAAATACATCGGGGAAATCTTGGACTACAGGAATATCCTTGAGTCCGGGACGTTTCTGATCTATGTCCTCCACATACGCAATAAATCCTTCATACAACCATACATGCTTCTCATTACTTTCATATGAATTCAAATAAAAACAAAACAGACTTCATATTAGTTACTTGCAAAATTTACAACATAGCTAACGGGTGAAGAGAAGGTTACACTCTTAGCATGACAATCTAATATAACATGATTATTAGCTAACCAATCCATCCCCAAAATAACATCAAACCTATACATATTTAGTAGAATTAGGTCAGCTATTGATTCTCTTTCTCCTACCCATAGCTTACAGTTTCTATACACCAACTCTGTCACTTGTGATTCCCTAAGCGGTGTGCTGATCCTTAATGAGTGTTCTAAAGTCTCAGGCTCAACAGGTATTTTCATAGCAAACTTAGGAGATGCAAAAGAATGTGTGGAGCCTGGATCAAACAATGCTATGACACTTATATCAAACAAGTAAATTGTACATTTAATCACTTTGGACGAGGCATCGGCAGACTCTTCGTCGATGGCAAACACTCGTCCTTGGGTCACGACTTTCTTTCCCTTCTCAGTAGCAGTGGCTTTAGGTTGCGGTTTAGGGGTCTTATCTGATTCATCAGGCATCCTCGGATCTCTCTGAGGGCAATCCCTAATCATATGCCCTTTCTCCCCACATCTAAAACAAGCGCCACTCGCCAAGCGACATGGCTGTGATCCGTGAAATTTCCCGCACTGCTCACATCTTTGTATCGTACTCTTCGGTGAGCTAGCAGTACTTCCAGCTAGATTTCGGGATCGTTCATCACTTATCTTGATCCCTGTAGCTTTAGGAGTACCTATATCATTATTATCATCATCATGACTCCAATTTCGATATAATCCATATAACCATTAAATTAATTTAAAGATTATCATTCTTATAATTTACTTACCTATAGAAACTCCTTCAGATCGTCTACTTCTCCGGAATGGATACCTATCACTCGGAGCTTTCTCATCCAACTTCCGCTTCATCGGTTCCTTGCCTTTACCTTTGGCTCAGAAGTCAGCATGATGCAGATCATAGTCCTGCTCACACAACTGAGCCTTACGGACAGCTTCTCCATAGGTGGTGATATCCATTGGATACAGCTTAGATCTAATCGGGGACTTCAATCCCTCGATGAACCTATAGATCTTATGCCCTTCATCTCTTCAGACCTCTGGATCGAATCTACTCAAGGTGGTGAACTTAGATTCATACTGATTCACCGTCATCGTACCTTGAGTCAAGCTTAGAAACTCAATCTTCAGTCTATTTTGATCCGTGCGTGGGATGTACTATTCATTAAAAGCCTCCACAAATCTGTCCCACATGACCTCATCATATCGGGCCTCTAACACGGTCCGAGTGGCTTGCCACCAATATTCGGCATCGTCTATCAATAGCTAGGCAGCCAAGCCTACCTTCTCCCTTTCGGAGCAGGGCATGTACTCAAAGGATTTTAGAACTGCTTTCATCTAGTTCTCTGCTGTCAGTAGATCTCTTTCCCCCTTAAACTTGGGCGGATCTAACTTCTTAAATTCTTTTATCAATGCCACACTGCAATAGGCTCTAGGATCCCGCCTTCCAGTAGCTGGGACTGGTGGGGTTACTTCAGTAGTAGGAACAACAGTTGCAGTTGCTTGGGTACTTGTGGCCACATTTGGGAAGTTCGACATAAACTGGGTGAACATCGTGGCCATGTTCTCCATGTGCTTTTCCATTTTAGCTAGCCTTGTATTCGGGCTATGCGGTGGAGATGGATGAGGAGACAGAACTGGGGGCTCTTCAGTGCGACCCCATCCTCTTCCTCTACTTGTACCTCTCCTTCGTGAGCTCATACTGTAAACATAGTCATCATTGAGCTCTTTAGTATAACCTTAAACAGTTATACTATGCATTTGTATTCAGACAAGTACAGTACAATTGGGGATATACTCTATTTTTAACTCCTTGACACCGACAAACCTCAATCTAAACTGCTCTAATACCACTCTATGACGTCCCCGTCACTTCATCTTATCATCTAACTTTTTCCTTCTTTATTTAGATTTAGTTTATCCAGTGTCAATCATTCCTTAACCTTAAGCTAATTATCAAATAGCTCACATAAACATTTTTCTAAATTTCCATAGACATAAAAATGATATATATAAATATCATTCCATTTCCGCAGGATCTCATACATCGTCTTAACTTACATCCCCGACATCTTATATACATAAAGACTACTTGTACTGTACCGTAGCTGAATTACAATTTACTGTACACAAATATATAAGTATACCTTCTATGTTAACTGGGAAGCGTATCGAGAAGGTACACTGCAATCTTTCTAAATCGAAGCTCCTCTAATCGGAGCGAGGCTCACTTCAGGTAATCTGTAGAAAAAATGGTCGTAAAAGGGTGAGTTTACGCTCAGTAAGAAAAATATGTAAAAGAGCGTACTATGCCTCTATATGCATTTTTCCTACTTGGCTCTATAATGTCATGTAGAACATTATAAGGCATGCATCATAAACATCTTTCATGCATTGTTTGCAAGCATGCATATTTGTTTCAAATGACATGGCAAACATACTTTGTATGCTTCTTTAAAATAGCATACATTTAAAACATGCATCATATTCTTGAAAGCATACATCATACTTCATATCATACTTTAAAACATACATCATATACTTCTTCATACATACATCTTGTACTTTGAAATAGATGGAGACTATGTACAATATTTAAGCGATTGAAACGTCATATAAACCGTTCATTCCCATTTATATGACTCTAATCATGCATTAGTATAGTAGTGCACTCCGTATAGTTCAGGGATTCTCTCTTGCCTTTAGTAATCCACAGTGAACACTAGTCGGGTGTCACATGTGGGATTGAGGACCTGACTAGGGTTCCTTGCTCAACATACATATTACTGAGGACTTGATCAGAGTCACTCAGCCATCAGAAATGCATAATCATTACGCAATCCATAGTCTCAAAACATTTATAATATACCTTTTTCAGAAAACACTTTGGTATTTAAATCAAATAAGCTTTAAAAGCTCTTTTCATATATGGCAGTCGACTGGTCTTATAGGGCAGTCGGCTGCTACTTCATAACTTCTTTTATCGGAATTAATTTCATTTAAAATTTTGATATTTTCATCTTTGAAAATACATAGGGGCAGTCGACTGGTCCATATAGCAGAAGACTGGTTTTCAGACAGAATGCTTCTTAAGAAATAGCAGTCGACTGGTCATATAGCAGTCGACTGTTTTTGAAACAGAATGAAATTTAGCAAATAGCAGTCGACTGGTTTGAAACAGAATGCTTCTGGGTAAATAGTAGTCGACTAACTTACATAGCAGTCGACTGGTTTGAGTCGGTTTTCGAAAAACGACGTTTTGGTTGTCTCTAGGAAGTCGACTTCCCTTTATGGCAGTCGGCTGCCCCTAGCCTAATTGGTACTAGGAGACAAGTCCGAAAATGTCATTTTCCCTGCATAAAATCAACTGGTGTTTCTTTCCAAATCACGCACACACATCATAAAACATGCGGACATAGCCGCCTTACGTCCGTTACATAAATTCCTTACCTTAATTCCTTCAGAAACGCGAAATCACTTGGCGCGTAACCCTAGCTTTCACTTCTTCAAATCTGAAATCATCATATCATATCAAACTTTAAATTAAACCACATACGCATGTTATACTAACTCAAAACAACTCCAAATCAAGAACGAAATTGCAAGAATCATCTTCTTCTCTTACCTTCACTAGAGACCAAAATCTCAAATGTTGAGATCTCCTCCAATACTTGGAATCAATCCACCAAACTTCGGATATCTCTTAGTCTAATGACAAGGATCGATTTTCATTCAACCAACTAAGTGAATCGATGGATGGATGAGGGGGTTTGTCAAGGTAGCTTTGAATGGAAACTTGGAAGATTGTATGGAACGAGAGGGAGAGGGCTGGAAGAGGGGGCTGACGTTGGGGATAGCTGATGGAGATGGTGAGTCATGCAAGATGCATTAAATGCATGCTCATCTCATTAATCATCTCAGCCCTTTCTTGACCCTTTGACCATTTAACTCATTAAATCCCTCTTCTCCTTCTTCCATTCATGCATAAGCCACATGTATCTAATTAACCAATCAAAATTCTGTTTTGATTTCTTGTCTCATCCTCCATTTATTTTCCTGTCATCAACATAATTTATTTGGCTACTTGACTATTAATTTTCTTATTTCTTCCATGCATCATACATACATCATTCATACATTGTACTTCTCATTCATTTAATCATATTAGATTGAATTACTTGACAAACATGGAGGAATTACATGAAAATTGGGGATTTCACAATTTTCATACAGATTACTTGAAGTAAATTCCGCTCCAAAGAGAGGAGCTTAATTGGGATTTTCTAGTGTACCTTCGAGATACGCTTCCTAATAATAATTGAAGGTATACTCATGTATTATGTGCTCCAGACTATTGTATAGTACAACGTTACATTAATGTATATTAGGAAGTTTGGGGATATAAGATATGTAAGTTATATGAGATCCTGGTGTAGGTGATGCATGTATATATATGAAAAATTACATTCATGCAAAATTTGATATTATGTTATAAGTAATAAAACATAAAGTATATGTTATAAGTAATAAAACATAAATTATAAGAAGAAGAATGAATGACATTGACGAATAAGTCTAACTAAACGGTACGTGAATGGAAAAGTTAGTTGGTATTTGGAAGTGACGAGGATGTCACAAGAAATTAATCATGCTAAATATGCAAGAACACAATCACACATCATCAAATATGCATATGGATTAATTAAACATTAGCATACTATCATAAAGTATTAATCCATATTCATATGCACAAATCTAATTATATGGAAGAATAAAAAATCTATATCATTCAAACACACACATTTTCTTCCATAGTTATAAATACAAAAATCCTATGCTTATTTTTCAATTCAAATCCTTAACCAATTATGAGCAAGGAAGGGTTCAAGATTTTCATCTTAATCATTTAATAGCCATATCCCTAGTTGTTTTATCATTTAAGGTTCTAGAGAGTATATGCTATTTTAACTAAAATAGCTTTACTCAAGTGAATCAATATTATCAAGCTAAAATATCTTTTATTATTAAGATTTTCAATCTATGAGTGAGGTCAAGTACAATTTCATGAAAAACTAATATTTTCATCTCATAGACATGATCATTGATTCAACTTAAAAATTTGGCCAAGTTCTTTAAAAATTTGGCCATAAGATCAATATAAGTTCATGGATGACAAATTTTCATGCATTTGAACATTTAGATCCAATTATCATCACAAATTATAGGCCAAGTATAATTATGACTTTATATTTGAAATGCCTAACACTTTACCTAAATTCACAATTGAATTCAAACATTAAGGTCATGTTTTGATCATTTTATCATTCAAGTATATGTATTGACCTTTTCTTATTCATATTCCACTAGATGTTTAGTTACCATGAAACCTAGTGTGGAATAGTTGTGTCAAGCTAAGAGACATAATTCTATAAGCATGCTTGACTAAGATGAACTAAGGTATGAACAATATTCATTATGCATAAGTTCATCTAATTTTTTAAATCAATACACAAATCATTGAAATAGTTCTCAAAGCAATATTTAAGCATTCATTAAGATTATAATTCAAGATTATTTCAAGATTTATGCATTTCTTAAATGTCTTCAACAAGAAATATGAATTTGTACTTGTAAGTTCAAAGAAAATTGGTTTTGTTCTTATAAGCTTAATGAACAATGATATTTAATCCAATTGTTGAAGATGAGGCATGATATCAATGAAAAATGATTTTTCATGTTGAAAGGATCATCAAAACGAGGTTAAGCGAATGAATTTTAAGTTGAGAAGGAAGAAGGTATCAAGAAAATTAAGAAAACTTCTCAATTTTTGCTTAAAAGTCCAGAAATAGGCACCTCTTGCCTAGAGGGATTGATCCCTAAAGTAAAGGGATCGATCCTTAAATTCCAGAATGAAATTTTCTGCATTTTTGTCCAAGGGGATTCATCCTTTATGTGAAAGGATCGATCCCTCATCCATTTTCTACAGAATTTTAACAGAAAATTCAACTTTTAAGGTGCTAAAACTTCGTTTTTGAGTATTTTAAGTCCAAATAAAAGTTTAAACATTTGTGAAACATGATTTTGGACTTGTATGAATGAAAAATATGAATGAAAAACCATTTTACAATAGATTTTGCCACTTTGGAAGAATTTGCACCATAAAATGCGTTTTTGGTCTCAAAAGAGGTCATTTTAAGAGTTATGCATATTTTGTCAAAACCAAGGCATTGGAAAACACAAATATCTTAAAACAAACATGTTCACATAGATTTAAGCACATATGTCATCAAATCACGACATTTGCGAATATTATGCCATAATTTTCATATGCATATTTCTCATTAATGCTCATGACATGGCATTTTGCATGAATGACATATTTGACATTTTAGGAGCAAGTAAATATATTATCAATACATAGCAAACTTGCTCAAATCATAAAAATCCAATAATCATTTCAAAATCATGTTACATGCTTTTCATCCAACCATTTAATGTATTAAGAATTATCCATCAAATAAAAAAAATCATTTATCATGCCTTTTATTCATTCATTTAACTCACAATGCATAAAAAATTATTAATAAAATGCCTTATTGAATCATACAAATAAATTTAGCAAATAAGAGTTTTGAGAAGATAGAATTTAAGCTTGCAAAACTCCTTTGTTTGAGAATGCTTTGCCTTGATTTGTTGAATCCACCTTGAGCCATTCTTTGAAGAATTATTGTGACCTTGCCAAGAATGGATTCCCAAGCTCTTCCTCTTTTTCATTGGCACAAGCAAACTCCATGGAGGTGTGTAGAGCATTCAAACTCCATTGTTCCAATGTGATTCCATGCTCTAACTCTCTTACACCAAATAATTTCAAACATGCTTTGGTATCCAAATTTTCTTGGGTCCATGAGAGTTAGTGTTCACAATTTTAGATCCCCTAGGAATCCATTTTAATTTTAACTCATCATTATTGGAATTCACAACATTCTTTGGGATTCACATTTTCTTAACTACTCTTCCTCTAAATGTGGTTTTTCTATATGTGCATGCTTGTGATGAGTGTCCTATCTTATTGCATAGTGAGCATATGAGAGATGTATCATGCATAGAATTTTTGCACACTAGGAAATTCTTAAGATGAGTTTCTTTTTGTTTTGCATTATAGCCTAACCCATTTTTGTCAAAGAAAGCTCTTTGGGTCTCTAACATATGATCTAGCTTTTGTTGACACATGTAAAATCTAGAAAATGAATTATGCAAATTTAAGTTCTTTTTATTTACTTCATCAATTTGTAGATTTGCTTCTTCTAATTTCTTTTCAAAATCAAGCTTGACATTTAATAGCATTTCATTTTCTATTTTCAATTTAGCAATAATCTTTTTATATTTGGAGTTCATGTATTGAAATTCATTAGCTAGCTCATCAAAAGCATTTTGTAAATTATCATAAGAATGATCATTACATTTACTAGAGCTAGGTTTCTCCTTTTCATCCTCAATAGTCAAGAGGCTAGGATTTACTACTTTATCTACATTGTCTTCTAATTTCTTTTCTAGCTCTAATTTTACCTTGTTTAGTTCTTCATTCCTTGAGCCAAGCTCTTTAACTTTTTCTTCCAAATCAAACTTATTATTTACCAAGATTTCCATTCTCTTGTTTAAGTATATTTAACTTTTTTTTATATCTTGCATGCATTGATTTATATTCATCACTTAACTCATTAAATGCATCTTGAAGCTTATTAAATAAATATTCTTTTAAAGTTTATGAGCTATTCTCAAAATCATCATCAAGAGCCATCAAACGAGAGTTTTCTAAGGTGAATTGAGCCATTCTGAGAATCATTTAACTCTTAGGGGTTTAATCTTAACACAAGAGCCCAAGCTCTGATACCAATTGTTAGCTCTATAGGCTAAACCGAGAGGGGGTGAATCGGTTCTTAGCTAACAATATGTTCGTTTTTCGATTCTTCTAAATTCTCTAGCCTATATTGAAGTTTTCTAAGTTCTCTAGGCTACTCAAGTATGCAATACAAATTCAATTAATCAATCACAATATAAATGCAAATAAGTAAAGAGAGTAGGGAGAGAGAGATTTATACAATCGATTTATAGAGGTTCGGCAACCTTGCCTACGTCTTCTACCTTGAGATGCTCCCAAGGATTTTTCCCAAATCCACTAATTTGAATTTGTATTACACTCCCTCTTTTGTAGGCTCAAAAGAAACCTCTCTCTTTTTCTTGGCTCAAGAGAAACCTCCCTCTTTTTCTAAGGCTAAAGAAAAACCTCCCCTTTACAAGGTATGAGTGGGTTTACAAAGAGTGTAATCAAAGAAAGCCTCTAGTTAGGCAAGTGATTACAATGGTTAAGCACAAAAGAAGCCTATACAATATTTGTGCTAGATCATACAAGCTAGGTTGAGAATGATAGAAGATATTGAATTTTAGCTCTTGTAATCTTGAGATGCTTGGAGAAGATGAAGAAATTGAAGAATGATATGTCTTGGCAACTCTCTCTTTTTTCTTAAGCTTCTAAGCCTCTATTTATAGTCCTTTGGATGTATTCTTGACGTTGGTTAGAGCCAAAACTAAATGTAGCCGTTGTATCTTATAGAAACTAGCCGTTGGAGGCTTTTTCGTGTAAAGGGATCGATCCCTTCCCTTAGGGGATTGATCCCATGCTTCCTTTTTGCTTCCTAGGAGCATTCTGCCATTCTAAGATGGATCCCTCATCCTATGGGATCAATCCCTCATGATTTTTCTGCACTTTTCTGGGCTAATTTGGGTTAGAAATGATGTGGACTTTGATTTTAATTCATCTTAAAACATTTTAGAATTTTGTGAGAGTTTTTCTTGACTTTCTCATTTGAAAACATAGTCCAAAAACTAAGTAAGTAATTTTCTAAGATTGTGTTCAAATATATTCTTGAAAACATTACTTAATAAAAATATTCAAAACCATTTTATAAAGTATTAATACTAATAAGAATATATCATTAAAATCATGATCTTAGACTAAAAATGGTTTAAGAAAATCATGTGTGATAAAGCAAATTTACAATATGAATCAAAACATAAAAGATCACTTAAGTTTTTGTCATTTCAAAATACATATGTCAATTTAAAGCTAACAGAAGTCTAACCCAATCTTTATCAAACATTTCATTTGACTTATTTTCTTCTAATGCCAAATCTAAGCATTGTTGCATTAGAAGATCTTGAATTATACTTTGCCATAACATAAAATTACTCTTACCATTAAATAAAGGAATCCCAAATTTAGGCATACCTTCAGACATAGCTTTCCTCCTCTCACAAGCTCACGAATTTTCAGCTCTAATACTACTAGTTGGAACAAAATATTCTTCAAACTAAACAACCCACAAAAGTAGAAAAAAAAACAAAAAATGAACACAATAACTTTTAATGTGGTTTGACTCAACTAAATTGGCCTATAACAATCCAACCAAACAATAATCAATCAAACAAATACAACTATGCAATTTTTAAAGAGAAAAATTGCAAACTCCTTGTAAATCCAAACATGCAATTTTTAGAAATAAAAATTGTAAACTCCTAACAAGAACTTAAAGCCCAACTACACCATTCTAATAGCCTAAATACCAGCTATTCTATTGGTCTCTACAGCTCTTTAAGGCACTTTATAAACCAAGCCTAACACATTATTTATAAGAGAAGAGCCTTTATAACTTTTCTTACACTTTTGATGTGAGATTCAAGATAAACTCCAATATCTTGTGCTCTATGTTAGTTGCTCCTTTTCTCAATATTTTCAAATATGCATCGGGATGGCTGATGTTCTGGCAAAAACAAGGATTGAGCAAATTGAGATATTTATGGCTTGGTGATGATTGGCGGCGTCAACTATAGGTGGATGAAATTCTGTTTTCTTTTGCTTTTTTATTAAGTTACTTTAATTGGGTTCTATGAGATGTTCATTCATCAACTGTACGCCCTTTATTAAATTAAAAGAGCCTCACTTAGCCAATAATAATAATAATAATAATAATAATAATAATAATAGATTTTTTTTATTGATTTAAAAAATTTTATTATCACTCCCCTGTTAACTATTAAGTAATAGTTTTAAGAATTTAAAAGCCTTTTTCAATTCAATTAAAAGATAGGAGTCAGGAGAGGAATGATACCTCTAATTTTGCCGATTGTCATTATATCTTGCATGGAAAAGATTAAGGAAAAAGGAAAAAAATTGTTTTTATGTATTTCATGATTGTTGAGGCATTGCGGCTGTACGTATAAGCTTTGTATATATACCTTCATAGATATTTACAGTATGAAGAGACTATTAGGGCTTTCTATGCAAAAGGGTATTTCACTAAAAAAAAGTTGTTGCACATTGTTCAAACAAAAAATAATCCATAAAATTGGATTAATTAATTTAGCAATAAAAGCTAGGATTAAGTTCAATCCAATTCAACTAATTAATGTTAATTGGATTAAATTTATTAATTATGTAAATTAATTAACTAAATTAAGTAGAGGCCCAAATTTTTTAAATCAAGAATAATGGATTTTGATAGAGGCCCAAATTTTTTTTTTAATTTATCCTGAGGTACAAGAAGATCCAAATTCTTAAAGACCCAATAATTCTTGAATTAATAATTGATTGTTTATAAGAGAATATATAATTTCAAAAACTGAACTCAAAGAAAGAACCTTGAAGAGTCTAAGTCAGATCAGATTATGCTAACTTCTTCTTGATTAAGTGTTTAAAAAAATGTTGTGGTATATTATAAGATTTTGATTCGGATCCAAGCAATTTAACCCCATCCTCAATTATTAGAAAACAATAATAAGGCTATGTGGTAGTTAGCCTTGTTAGAAACTACTTAACATAATGATAGTTACTTCACAATTGTATCATTTGTGTTGGAGGATATTTCACACAATAATGAGGTGAGGCTAAAATCAAGAATTGAACACATTAACGAGGGATTAGAAGAAGTAGAAGTGGATTTTTTCCTCAAGTATTTGGATATAATTTGAATCATGGAGTCACCACTGTTATGAAGTTTTACCGTTTACTACTTTAGACCTAAACAATATTAGTCTCATATCGTAAAATGGATTAAGATAGTAATTTATTTTCATTTGTATAAGTACAAATATAAGTTTTGAAGATGTAGAACAGGTTTTAAAAACAACAAAGACAATGTAAATCTATTGTTTACTGTATTTTTATTTTAAATCAATAAAATAATCCAGTCGTTTGATAAAAGAGTATAAAATAAAATATTATTTTCTAACAAGAGTAACAAAAAAATTGAAATTAAATTATTTAATTGATGATAAAATAAGCAATAAATTTATTAATTTACTAAATAATTAAGAGTAACGTTAATTTACAAAAATCAAAATCTTTTGTATTACTACATATATATATATATATATATATATATTGTTTGACCAAGTAATCTTTTCTCTTTACTATTAACTTCTAATTTTTTAGTCAAATTAAAATATATATTAGTGTAAAATTACACTTATTTGTAAATAAAAGGTACAGTTAATCCATCATCAGATTAAATAATGCATCATCACAATGAAAGATAAATTCAACAGTCTGCGATTGCCTATGTATCTTTTATCACATTTTGTGATTAGCTTTCTGCGCATGCAATCTTGCCTTAATCGCATGCAGTTCTGAGATTGCATCTTCTATCTTCATTCTGTCAACAGGAACTTCTGCAGAGCATGCAACACCCACTTTAGTGAAAGAAACCAAACACTCCCACATTTCACCATCTATTTTATGCTCATCACCAAGTCTTATTTTTTGACTCTTCTCATTAATTTGTTCAAGCAATCGAAAATCTAGAATCTCCTCCAATTGTCCTGGCAATGCCATCTTACAGAAATTATGAAGGCTTAAGCCATCATGAAACAAATCATATGTTGGCCTCTTTCCCGTGATCATCTCCAAGAGAAGAATCCCATAGCTATAAATATCACCTTCGGGAGAGGTAGGACCACCCATGCCATATTCTGCAACCATTTTTAACAATTTACAACCATTGATAAAGATTGCAACGGGAAGAATATTAAATAATGCTTAATAATCCTACATGAGTATGTAAGAATTAAGATTGAGATTGCAGAATGTTCTAAGAAATTAAAAGCCAAATGATTAATAATAAAGTACATAATAAAAGCATTAACAAAATTAAAGTATTTGATTAGCGAAATGAGATAGGAGATTTGAAATTTACCTAGGGCGAGATAACCAATTGTACCTTTGATGACTGAAGAAGTTGCTTGCTCGCTACCCAGATTACTTTCAGCTCTAGAAAGAAGCTTAGTCACCCCAAAATCACAGACATGTGCAACCATGTCATCATCTAGAAGGACATTGGTTGGCTTTAAATCGCGATGAACAACCTGCATTTCACAATGGTGGTGAAGGTAATCTAACGCGTTGGCAACATCAATAGCTATGTCCAGCATATGCCCAAAGTTCAAACGGCATGAATCATATTGATGATCATGCAGCCAGCTCTCTAAACTTCCATTAGGCATGAATTCTAAAACTAGAGCTTTGAAATCACTGCCTTGGTAGTCAATGCTTGAGCAACAAGTTATCAACTTAACAAGATTCCGATGCCGAATTTTTCTTAGAGCCTCACATTCAACCGTGAAACTATTTACAGCCCCAAGGTGTTGAAGGTTCAATACTTTCACTGCAAAAGGGGCTTCTTGTAATTGGTGAAGAATTCCTTTATATACAGAGCCAAAACTACCCTGACCAACGCAGTTGGAGGATGCAAAACCATTAGTGGCTTGATAAAGCTCGTTGTATGATACTCGCCAGTAGCCAACAGGCAGTAAAGGCATAGGCATTATTTCCCTTCCTAAGCATTTTTTCCAATAAAGGATAACAAGAAGCACAACCAAAATTGATGTAAATGGAATGCTAAGGACGATAATAACAATGACTTTGGTTGACAAAACATTTCTCTTTTTCCTTGCTTCCTGATTGAAGCATTTTGGAAGTTTTATTTCAGGAATTCCCCCACAAAGATATTTGTTACCAATAACAGAAAATTCACTAATATTTCTGAAAACCCCTTTTCGTGGAACTTCACCCTCTAATTGGTTGAAAGAAAGGTTTAAACTCACTAGAAAAGGAAGTTTTTGAAGATCAACTGGTATTGTGCCAGACAAATTGTTACTAGAAAGATCTAAGTTTTCAAGAGATCTTAGAAAGCCAAAAGATAATGCTACCCTGAAAGTAGTTTCCCTGCATGTGTAAGATTCTTAATGCAAGAATCTCACCAAGTTCCTCAGGAATTTCACCAAAGAATTTGTTGTTATCAACACGTAATCCTACAAGATTCTTCAATTTACCAATATCTGATGGAAAGAAACCAGTGAAAGAGTTGTGAGACAAATTCAGAGTAATCAAACGTTCAAAACTAGCAATCAGCTGATTTGGTATAGTACCAACGAGCATATTTACTGAAAGATCCATGATCTGTTGGATTATGCCCTTAGAACCATTCATTAGATGATTGACTTTGGCATTATTTATGTATCATGACATTTTATTTATTATAGTTCATTATTATATTTGTTTTATAACTGCGTAATGTAATCTTATATGATAATGTCCTTAGAATAGTAATAACACACTATTCTTAAAATATCCCTAGTCAAGTATTATTGTGAACAAGGATAACAATGATACGATAAGACTAGTATGTGGTTGACTGATGACCATTGTCATGGATATAAGATATCAAGTCATCACATAGGTACATGTTAGAGAACTATGTACTGGATCGACCCTTCATGAGAACACTACATGGATTGTTATATGAGTGTCATAAGCGATTCTCATAGTGATGATGGTGTATGTGATCCTTTGACTTGAGATCATCAGAGATCCCAACATAGAGAATTGCATACTTTAATGCTGCTAGATGTCATTTGTAACAGGATGGACTATAAAGGTAGTAATTGGGTATGCCTTGATCTATGTAGAGGGATGTTGAGTGATCAAGATAGAATTTATCCCTCTTATATAACAAGAGTGATGTCTTGGGCCCTTTGATAGAGTGAGACTAAAATGCATGGCCGTGCTCAAATAAGTCAATATGAGATATTGATTTTCTTTGTTTAATTAGTCTACTCAGGAATCAAGAAATGCTGATTAGACTATACAAGTGTGACACATTCCATGACTTGTGTCTAATCAAGACATAAAAGGATAAAGGGATTAGACTACACAGTAACATCTATCACGAGTAAGGTTATGTCGAGTCATTGACATTCTCGTTACATGGGTAGCAATGATGTGTTGCTAGATACCGCTCATTGCCTGTGACAATTTTGTCATTGCCATTGTTTTGAGAACCTATTGGGTCGCACACTTAGAACGGATCAATGAGGAGCTTAATTAATCCTATTCTGAATTGGATTAAGGATATAACTAATCCTATTCTGAATTGGATTAGGGATATAACTAATCCTATTCTAAGTAGGATTAGAGTTCTGTTTGGCAGTAAATTTTAGGGTAAAATTTACTGCCTATAAAAGGATGTTTTCTGAAACATAGCAGGACAACAATTAGAAAACAGAAAAGTATTCTTTTAATCGAAGCTAGCAGTTCGGTTATAAAGAATCAAAAACGCTCCTTAAGTCTTCTAATCGTGAGACGTTCAAGAGTCGTGAGATCCGTTCGTGTGGATACCATAGAGGCAGGAACGAAAAGTTGCTGCTTGTGATTCGACCAAAGACAGAAAAATCAGAGAAAACGTTATGTAAAATCTCGAAACCCTAATCAGGCAACCCTCCGAATCGATCCTGGTGGAGGCCGAATGATTTAAATTCCGCTACATGTTTGTTTCGGTTTCCTTCATGATCTGCATACTTTGGCATTTGCTGAGTGTTAATGGAATCCTTCCCTCAAAATTGTTGTCATTTAAATAAAGATAAGACAATTGAGAGAGATTACCAATCCAGGATGGGATTTTACCATATAAGTGATTCACAGAGAGTTCAAATCGTCCAAGATTTTGAAGCTTTCCCATGGAAGTAGGAATGATACCTGTTAAGAAATTTGCTCCTATATGAATCTGTGTGAGCTTGAAAAGATTGCCAATTCCTTCAGGAATAATTCCAGAAATTTGATTCCCTCCCATATATAGAAATTCAAGTTGGGTTGATAAATTAGCAACAGAGGCTGGTAACACCCCACCTAATCTATTTTCATGGATGGCCAAAATTTTCAACAGACTGCTGTTGCTTAAAGAAGAAAGAAAATCCAGGTCTCCTAATTTCCCGAATCCAAGGTGGTTATAGTCGATGCTTAAGATTTCAAGATTCTTAAGGTTTCCCATATTGTCAGGAATTGAGCCACTGAAACCATTTGAGTAGATGTCAAAGTGTCGAAGGCTAGAGATATTAGTTAGTGATGTTGGAATTCTTCCGGTGAATTGATTATCTCCAATATACAATATTTCAAGTTTTGGAAAAGCAAAGCCTATATCAGGTGCAAGGGCCCCAGATAATTTATTTTTTTTTTTTGGTGTAACCACAGGTATCCTCATCCGTTTTACGGTCTGAGACTAATCCTGTTCGGGCCGGGAGTGGTAAACGGTAAAGCCCTCCCAACAGTGAGGACTCCAGGACTCGAACCCTGTCCAAGTACCTGGGGAAGAAGTCCACTTTCCACTTCTTCCAACCACTTGTTGGTTCAGATAATTTATTTTTAACCATCGCAATATATGTCATGGAGGAAAGATTGTAAATTGAAGAAGGAATAGCACCAGAGAGGTTATTTTGACTTATGACTAGATTTTTCAAGTTTGATATTCTGCCTAAAGCATCGGGTATAATTCCCTGCAAATGATTTCTATCAAGAAGGAGATGATCCAAGGATGAAAGGTTTCCCAAAGAAGATGGAATACTCCCAATCAAATTATTGTAAGTAAGAGAAAGTATAGTGACATTCTTCATATCAGTATCACCTAAACTGAAGGGAATTTTTCCAGAAAGGTTATTGTGTTTTAAATTAATCAATTGAAGGTTTGAGCAATTGCTAAGCTCTATAGGGATGTTACCTTGGAGATTATTCTAACTTAGCTTTAGAACACGAAGACGCCACAAATGCCCAAATTCCCTGGGGATATTTCCTTGCAGCCAATTGTCGGATAGGTGAACCTCTTTAAGGAAACTTAAATTTCCAATTGAAGGAGATATGGAGCCACCCAATTTGATACTGGTCAGTTTCAAACTGATTACTCTCTGGTGCTGTCGACCACATTGGACACCTTGCCACTCACAAAAGTGGAGAGAAGCATTCCATGAAATTAGAGCTCCAGGAGAACCATCAACAAGCTGGTCCTTCAAAACGAGTAAAGCTAGCCTGTCCGTTTCGTTCCTCAAGGCCAAGGCATTTTTGAAGGACATCGATAGGAAGGTGATCAGTGCGACAATGAACAGCAAAAACTCAGCCTGAATAATACATTTGTTTTTCAAGGGAAATTTCTCCATTACTACCTGGATTTAAGGAAAAAAAAAAGAAAGTGTTTCGGAACAAGTTTTGATTACAAAACAAGAATATAAAGGCTAGGGAAAGTGGGAAAAGAAACTAATTCTATTTAAAAGAAAAGAATGGTCCCTTCCATAATTCGCTGTTTCTATATTGCATTTAAGTCATGAAAGTGATTGAGTTGATTAGTAGTGTGAATGTACAAAATAATCTCCAAGGTGAATGTAAACACCTTATTTTGTCCGGAGTCTCAATTTATGAAAATAATTAATTGGATTGGGTGACATTGTATTTTAATTTAACAATTTAGAATTTGGCTAGAATTAAATGAGAATTTTTTTTAGATTTTAGGATTAACATTAATTATGAAATTAAAATTAAAATAGGATTTAGGAATGATAATAAAAAAAAAAGAAGAGATAAGACAAGAAAATAAAATTAATTTTAGGATAGGATAATTAGATTTTTAGGATAATTATTTAGATTAATATTAAAGTTGATAGAGTTAGATTAAGATTAACATAAGAATTAAATAGATAAAATATTTAAAATAAGAGATAATTAATAGAATAGGTTAAACTGTATTAGGACTCTAACAAATTTATAACTATAAAAAGGGGTTAAACCCCATAAAAAAAAGGAGAAGGATATACAGAGTAGAGAAAAGCAGTAGCACCACAAGAGCTCTTTTTGAGTCTCTTCACGAAGTACAATTTTAGCCGGCAAAGCAACATCCAGGACGAAATCTAGGAAGCAGCTAAAACAAGCGACGAGCAGTGGAAAGGAAGAGTCTAAGATCGGGCGATAGCGTTCGCGACTACATTTAATTTCAGCCCATTTATTGGATCCACGTCCATTGCTTTGAAAACCCAAGGTCTTTGCACAATTGTGTACCAATTATCAAGATAAGAGTTATTGCTTTACTTTTACATTCTATTTCCATTTGGTTGTTTTATGGTTGACATTTTAGTTTGCTTTTTTTATTTTAGAATAAAAGTAATAATTAAAAGGGGAGCAGCATATTAAACGTAGGAAATAAATAAATATTAACTAAAACTAACAGATGATAGAATGAGTAAAACATAAAAATAAAAATAAAAATGATTAAAAAGATAAATAAAATAAATTTACATTACAATAGATATTTAATTAATAAATCATGCTTTAATAAATTTTGAGAATGAGCTAGACCATTCCGATGATGGAATCTTCGAGACGATTACGAATGAGTAACACTTGAGGAATTCCTAGGTGAGAAGATCCTTTTAAGTTTATCCAGAATGATGGAAAAGTTAAAAGGTATTTTCAAAAACAAAGGTTGACACTTTATTCTCTATATAAAAAAATAAAAAAATAATTATAAAATAATTGTGTAACAATAATAATGATAGAAGGCTAAGATAATAATAAATATAAAATTATATAATTACTTCCGATGATGGAATCCTTAAGGCGATTGCGAATGAGTAACACTTGAGGAATTCTAGGTGAGAGGGTTCTTTAAGTTTATCCAGAATGATGGAAAATTTAGAGATATTCTCAATATTAAAACCAAAATTTAAAAAATATTAAAAATAATATATATAAAAATAATATAAAATAAAAAATAAAAAAATAATAAATTAGGATAATAAAATTCTAAAATACTTCCGACGACGGAGCCTCTTCATGGGAGTCGAATGGTACCCCTTGAATACTCTTGAGGTGAGAAGATTTTTTAGAGTTCATCCAGAATGATGGAGGATTCTTAAAAGAATTTTCAATATTTAAACAATAAAATATAAAGGCCACATAACTAAGACTAAGTTAAAATAATACAAGATTAAAATGGTACCAATTTGGGCGTTGTAGGGGTGCTATAACCTTCCCTACACGTAAATGAACTCCCGAACCCAAAACTTAAAATGTAGACCAGTCCTAGAGTCATTAGGTGGCCAATCACACCTAGGTTAAAAAAAAGATTGGTGGCGACTCCATTTGTTTAATGTCTAGCGTCCTAGGTCTAGGAAACGTTATGACAGCTTGGCGACTCCACTGGGGAATAAAGTGAGTCGAGCCATAATTTGATCTTGTGTTATACTAAGTCTAAATTTTGATGGCCTAAAATTTGTTGGAATTTATTGCACTAATCTTATTTGATGTTCTCTTTGATTTGTTTAGTGTTTTGAAGAGTTGGTTAAAATAAAGTTCCCTCTCACACACCACACCTTGCATTTGCATGCATAAAGCTCTCGACCCGAGCTCAGTCCTTTCTAGGAGGGAGTAGAGTAGCTACCGCTCTCGTGAGGTGGTAACCTCCGCATGGGCTAGCCAAATACTCCCACTCAAATTGAACCTTTTCCGTTTGTAGCCTGTCATGGGTGAGGATTGGGGTGCCTTACTAGTCCAGAGTGGACGACAGTGAGGAACAATTTGGGAACCTTTAGTAACTATTATATCCAAACCTAGCATATAAAAAGCCTAAGAGCCAACCCTTAAGTTAGAACCTTGACTATCCGTGAAGTAGTAAGCCAAAGTTAGGACACATGAGGGAACAAAATCCCAATATCTTTCCCATAGTTGCATTCTCATGCATTGTCATATCATATAAAAGAAGGCTTTTTACATAACAATTTGTTAATTGATTGAACCTCAGTTACATCCATGGAGGATTTATCAAGCGTTAAAGCCACACCTTTCCCCACTGAGAATTCCAACAGTGTCAGAATCAGATCTGAAGAAGCTCAACGAAGAGAAGGAGACTGTTTACCTCAAGAATTTATATCACACTCCCTGAAAAAGTTCACCTGGATCTCAAACAAAATGATTTTACTGAGTTCATTGATCTTTGGAAGCTTTGGAGTCTTTCAAAAAAAGAAGATTTTGAAAAGAAGTACGGTGACATAGCATTATTAATTGCAGTTCCTGTAGACAAAGACTTGATTAGAGCTATAACGCAATTTTGGGACCCTTCCTATAGATGCTTTGTTTTTAATGAAGTTGACATGGTTCCAACGATTGAAGAGTACTCACTCTTACTCGCATCCAGTGTTCCAATGCAGATAAGATATATTGGAAGAACAAGAAGATCGGTTATCGTAGGAAGCTCGCTGGAATGATGAATGTTAGTTTGCCAGAAATTGATAAATGGGTGAGACAGAAAGGAGGGCAAGATTATGTGCCTTGGGATTTCTTACGAGATCACATCAGGAAGAATATAGAGAATGATCAAGTATGAGCATGATGGCATTGGCAATATATGGCTTGGTGGTCTTTCCCAAAGTCTTGGGATATATAGATGTCACAGTGATAGATTTCCTTGATCAAGTTGAGCATGGAGTTAATCCCGTTCCAACTATTCTAGCTGAAACTCTCAGATCTTTGAGCTTTTGTCGACGAAATGGGGAAGGACGCTTCATCGGCTGTGCCCAATTATTATACCTTTGGATGAAGAAGTCATCTTGTATGCGATAAAAGTGAATTTCGCAGAGCTTTCTTTAATACCAGCTTCCCTATCAAGGAATTTTGCAAGAGTCAATGGCCAAAACCCAAATCCAAGAATGAGTGGGTCTCAATTTTTCGCAAGCTTTCTAGTACCAGTCAAGAGATAGTATGGATGGCACCTTGGATGCGACATGATGCCGTATTGTTTAGTTGTGGGGGTCAACCATGGGTTCCACTTTTGGGGCTGTGGGGTGCTATCAGTTATGCACCAATAATGGTAAGGAGACAGGCAGGCTATGAACAATTCATTCCTATGACCAAAGGACTGGATAAATTGGAATTTGCATACACTGAAGCAGGAGCTTTGAAAAAGATTGAAGAAGTTATAAAGGTTGGAAACAAACTTTGAGGATCGATCAAGGAAGACTTACTAATGATGTGACTCCAGAGTATGCGGTGTGGCACATGAGGAGAGCTAAGGATGTGGTAGTTCCTAAAGAAGTAAAGTTAGATCAATCGAAGAACCTACTCCACGAGACCCCATGATAGATTTGGAAATTTCTAAGAGAAAGCTTCAGGAAGAGAAAGAGCAACTTGAGCAAGAAAATAAGAAGCTCAAAGTAGATATGAAGGAAGAATCTAGACAGTGTAACCAGACAATCAAGAAAGTTGACCAAGAAAAGAAGGAATTAACAGAACTAGTCACCAGACTGAGAAGGGAATTGTCCAAATCCGAAAATAGGCGATTGAAGCAAGAAAAAGAGCAGTTGAAAACAGAAGTGCAGACAAAAAGCAAGAAAATGAACAATTGAAAGATGAAATACAAAAATGAAGCTTAAGCAAGAAGAACTTCAAACAGAGAAAGATTTGGTGCAAGCACAGATGCAAGCCGCACTTTCTGAAACCCAAGAATATAGACAGGCACTTCAACAAATGATTCATGAAGTGACTACTCTAAGAGAAGAATGTGATGGTTGGAGGAAAGCTGAGGGATCTCAACTGTTATTGAAGATGTTCCAGCAGTTCAACCTAGCCGCGCGCAAAGCCAGAGAAATGGAAGAAAGGATAGAAGAGATAAAACCAGGGATAAGCCCTATTTCAGATCATGGGAGACAATTAGAGCAGTTACTTGATGAGGTGCAACATCACTATAGCCTGATCAAGAGGCTATTATGGAGACCATAGGTCCTCTTTATGTAGTAGATTTCATTTTATGCTTATGTTAGGCTACAAGTTCTTTAGATTTTCTCTTGGATGTAATCTCAGATTTTTTAATAAAGGTTCTTTCATTTAACAAATAATTATGTTCCAAGTCTTCTTTGCATACATGCATAAATTCATTCATAACAAAAAAATGAATAAAAGGACTAATATTGGGATGTATATCAATCACAAAGGTCTCGAGGTGACAAGATCCAAAGTGGCAAGTCGATCTACTCAACATCCATATAGTACCCGTCTTCGAAGTAAACAAATGGAGAATGAACAGTCTGCAAGAGTTGAGAAGATGGAGAGAATGCAAGAAGAAATGAGAGAACAAGTGGCAGGAGAATTGGAAGAAATGAGGAAGCAAATGTTCGAGATGATGCAAATGATGAAAGCTATGACAAAAGGGAAAGCTGTTGTCGAAACATCCTCCTCAAAAGATGAAGGCGGGTCTCATGAATTCAGTGCTGAACCAGTTTATCCACCAGGGTTTACCCCGCCACAGAATTCTCATGGCGTAACTATTCAAGGTCATTCACCAGCTGTAGAGCAACCATTTATTCCTATGGGGCAACAAAGAAATCAAGCTCAAGTGGAATCAAACCTTGGAGGAGGCTTTGTGAACCCTTTATATGTTCCAAATCTAGACGATCCTTGGAACAGGAAAAGCTGAGAAGAAAAACTTCTGAACCTGTAGAAGATAAAGAAATTCAGCTTAAATATGATTTGTTAGAAGAAAGATTGAAGGCCATAGAAGGGAAAGATAATTTTGATTGCAGTGATGCAAGTGAACTGAGTCTAGTTCCTGATTTGGTGATTCCGCCAAAATTTAAAGTTCCTGAATTTTCAAAATATGATGGAACGACATGCCCTGTGACTCACATCACAATGTTCTGTCGGAAAATGGCTGGGTATACGAACAATGAAAAGTTACTAATCCATTGCTTCCAAGATAGTTTGACAGGATCTGCAGCTAGATGGTATGTTCAACTCGATAAAGAGCGAATTCGCTCTTGGAAAGATTTGGCTAGAGCTTTTAAAGCAGTATAAACATGTAGTGGATATGGCCCCAGATAGGTTATCTCTTCAGAATATGGAAAAGAAGTCGAGTGAAGGCTTTAAGGAATATGCACAGAGATGGAGAGACATGGCTACCCAAGTCTACCCACCTCTCACAGAAAAAGAGACGACCATGTGTTCATTAATTCGCTTCGAACACCTTATTATGAAAGGCTTGTTGGCAATGCAACAAAAGACTTTGCAGATTTAGTGTAGCAGGGGAAATGATTGAAAATGCAATAAAGAATGGGAGAATTGAAGCAAGTGATGCTCCAAGTTTCAGGAAAGGGGCAAACTCCAAGAGAAAGAAGGGGAGGCCAACAACATCAGCTTTGGAAGTAGGCAACCAAGCAATGTTCCTTACCATGCTCGATCCAACTACAATTCTTACCCTACCAGCAACAATGTATCACAAAGCCCCTACTCTTACCAACCAATGTCCCAAAATCCATACCCTCACCAATCGGTGTCCCAACCTCCAACCTATCGTCCAATAACCCCATTCACTCCACAAACACAATACCAAGCCAACAATTCAGGCCACAACCCAGGAAGATCTTGGAATAATCAAAACAAATACCAATTCGATCCCATCCCAATAACCTACACTGAACTGCTACCACAACTCATTGAAAAACGCCTAATAGCACCAGTCCACATTGAGCCATTTAAACCTCCTTTTCCTAAATGGTATGATCCCAATGCTCATTGTGATTATCATTATGGGATCTGGTCATTCGACAGAAAATTGCACAGGGCTCAAGTACAAAGTTCGTGATCTTATAAAAGCAGGAATTTTGAACTTTGATGTTGAAAAAGAACCAAATGTAGTTGGAAATCCTTTACCGGATCATGGAGGAAAAGTCAATGCTATTATTGAAGGAAAAATGTGTTGGGTTAAGGGTAGCATCGATGAAGTCAAGACACCAATGGAAAGGGTAATGGATGCAATGATAAAAGCAAAGATGATTCAACCTGCTAATATGGGATTGGGAGTTGAAGAAGAGAAGTGAAGAAACCTTTTGCAAATATCATGGACAATCAGTTGGTCATACCATTCAATTTTGTGAACAATTTCGAGAGAAAGTACAGATGATGATGAATGAGGGTACAATAGAATTTTATGAGGAAATGGAGAAGATGCAGTTGTTGCTATGGCAGAAGATTCAAAAAAGATCACCCTTTTGAAGGAATAGAGCCAGTGACCATATTTTGTAAGAAGAAACCAGCACTTAATACTACTCCAATGGTTCCCAAAGTCACCATCAAAGTTCCAAAACCATTCCCATATAGGGATGATAAAGCAGTTCCATGGAACTATAATTGCAGTATTGTAACTCAAAATGCATCAGATGTTAATAGTGCTGCGATGTCTGGGAATCTAACAAATGAAGGTGGGATAACCCGCAGTGGGCGTTGTTATACACCCCAAATGCTGATGTCACAGAAAGGGAAAGAGGTTGAAGAGGTTCTGTTGAAGGATGACAAAGGAAAGACAGTAATACCTGCGGAACTTAAGCAATCCGTGACAGAAAGAGAAGCTTGTGAATTCCTAAAGTTCATCAAGCATAGTGAGTATAGTGTTGTAGAGCAACTGAATAAGCTGCCGGCTCGCATAACAATGCTCTCTTTATTGCTAAATTCAGAGCCACATAGGAATGCCTTGCTAAAGGTACTCAATGAAGCACATGTGGCACATAACATTTCGGTAGAAAAGTTAGATAGATTGGTGGGAAATATCACGGCTGATAATTTTATCTCATTTAGTGATGATGAGATTCCTCCTGATGGAAGAGGTAGCACCAAGGCTTTGCATATAACTACCAAATGCAAAGATCATATCACCACGGGTCCTTATTGACAATGGCTCAGCTCTGAATGTAATGCCAATGGCTACTCTATCTAAGTTACCAGTTGATAAGTCTCACATGAGAAGAAGCCACACGATAGTCAAAGCTTTTGATGGTACTCGTCGAGAGATAATAGGAGAGATTGAATTGCCTATCGAGATTGGGCCACATGTATTCAACATTGAGTTCATAGTGATGGATATCACCCCTCATACAATTGTCTTTTAGGAAGACCATGGATTCATCAAGCTGGTGCAATCCCTTCAACTTTGCATCAAAAGATTAAATTTGTCATGGATGAACACTTAGTGACTGTGAATGCTGAAGAGGATATGATTGCCACAACCTTCTTGTCAACACCATATGTGGAAATCGCAGAAATGCCGTCGAATGTTCTTTCAGATCTTTGGAGTTGGTCAATGCCACTTTTGTAGGAGAAGGATCTACTGTGCCCGTGCCACGATTGTCTAGGGTTACTAAAGCAGGTGTTTGTCAGATTGTAGGAAAAGGATGCCGTGCTGGGTCAGGCTTGGGAAAGAGGCTGCAAGGATCAGATGCCGGTGAAGGTCATCATGAAAAAAGATAGGTTTGGCTTAGGCTATAAGCCAAAAGGGTTTGAGATGGAGGTTTGTTGAGGAAAAGAGGAAGAAAAGGAGGGCTGCTTTCAACGAGGAGGATCTGGAAACTGAAAATGGTATTCCCTCCATTGTATGATACCTTCCATTCAGCAGGATATGTCTATCCTGGAGTGAATAGTTCCGCATTGGAAAAGGCTTTTGAAGAACTTTCTATCCAGATGGTACATAAAGAAGAAATTGGAGAGAAAAGATGTTAGAAATACTTCCTTGCCCACCAGGTTTTGAGTTGAAGAATTGGAGTGCTGTTGAGATCCCTACTGTCTATAACTTCTTCAAAGTAATGCAATAAATCCTTTCTCAATGCTTATGCCCAAAAGCATTAGAGACCTTATGTAGGGCGTTTATTCAATTTCAATAAAATAAAAGCATGATGCATTTGCTCATATCTTTTTCCATTTTTTTTTTCTCTTTTGCATTCGTTTCTTTTTGCCTATACACTTCTCTATATTTTCCTATTTTTGCCCAATGCCAGGTGTACAAATGATGAATACACAGACAATTATAATGATGATCCAGGATTTGACTTTGAGAGGTCTAGTTGTGTGGGTGAACTTAATGAAGATGAGAATTCTGATGATTATGCTTTGCCTCCCGATCTATTGAGATTAGTAGAGCAAGAAGAAAAACAAATCATGCCTCATAAGGAATCTACCGAGGTCATCAATTTAGGAGATGAAGAAGTCAAGAAAGAAGTCAAGATCGGAACTTCCATCTCATCTTCTACACGAAAGAATCTGGTGAATTTGCTCCATGAGTTCCAGGATGTATTTGCATGGTCATATCAAGACATGCCTGGTTTAGACACAGACATTGTGGTACATAAATTACCCCTGAAACCAGAATGTAAACCAGTTCAACAAAAGTTAAGAAGAATGAAGCCAGACATGCTTTTGAAGATCAAAGAAGAAGTTAAAAAGCAATTTGATGCTGGTTTTCTGGAAGTGGCAAGATACCCTCAATGGGTAGCAAACATTGTCCCTGTTCCGAAAAAAGATGGGAAAGTACGAATGTGTTGATTACAGGGATCTGAATCGGGCTAGCCCAAAAGACAACTTTCCATTGCCACATATCGATACTTTGGTTGATAATACTGCTAGGTACTCCTCTTTCTCTTTCATGGATGGTTTTTCAGGTTACAACCAGATCAAGATGGATAAAGATGATATGGAGAAAACTACATTCATTACGATGTGGGGGACTTTCTGTTACAGAGTCATGCCATTTGGATTAAAGAATGCAGGGGCAACTTATCAAAGAGCTATGGTACTCTATTCCATGATATGATGCACAAGGAGATAGAAGTATATGTGGATGATATGATTGCCAAATCCCATAAAGAAGAAGATCATGTGGTCAATCTCAAGAAGTTATTTGAAAGATTGAGAAAGTTTCAACTCAAGTTGAACCCTGCCAAGTGCACGTTTGGAGCAACTTCTGGAAAATTGTTGGGATTTATTGTTAGTGAAAAAGGCATTGAGGTGGACCCAGACAAAATACGTGCTATTCAAAACTTGCCTCCACCACGTACTCAAAAAGAAATAAGGGGTTTTCTTGGAAGGTTGAATTACATTGCCCTTCATTTCTCAATTAACGGCCAAGTGTGATCCAATTTTCAAACTCCTACGAAAGAATGATAAGGGGGATTGGGATAAAGACTGTCAGGCAGCTTTTGATAAAATTAAGGAGTATCTCTCAAGTCCACCAGTATTAGTCCCTCCTGTTCCAGGGAGGCCTCTCATCCTCTACTTAACAGTGCATGAAAAATCGATGGGATGTGTACTGGCGCAACATGATGCTACAAGTAGAAAAGAAAGGGCTATTTATTACTTGAGCAAAAAGTTTACTGACTATGAATCCAAGTATTCATCCTTGGAAAAGATGTGTTGTGCTTTGGCCTGGGCAGCTCATAGACTCAGACAGTACATGTTGTATCATACCACTTGGTTGATCTCAAAATTAGATCCTGTCAAGTACATATTCGAGAAGCCTTCTCTATCTGGAAGAATAGCAAGATGGCAAGTATTGCTTTCTGAATACGATATTGTGTACGTGTCACAGAAAGCCATCAAAGGGAGTGCCATTGCGGAATTCCTTGCAGAACGAGCTTTAGAAGATTATGAGTCCATAAATTTTGACTTCCCAGATGAAGACTTAATGGCTGTCATGCAAGTTGATGAGGATCAAGTAGAAAAGGATACATGGAAGATGTACTTTGATGGTGCATCAAATGCCTGGGGCATGGCATTGGAGCTGTCTTGATATCCCAAAAGGAGATCAATGCCCATTCACTGCAAGATTGAATTTCAATTGCACCAATAACGTGGCAGAATACGAAGCTTGTGCCATGGGGCTTCAGGCTGCTATTGAAAAGAAAATCAAAAAAGATGAAGTCTATGGTGATTCAGCTTTAGTAATCTACCAATTGCGAAGAGAATGGGAAACAAGAGACTCAAAGTTACTTCTCTACCGTGACTTCATAGTTAAGTTGGTTGAACAGTTTGAGGAAATTCAATTTAATCATTTACCTCGGGAAGAGAACCAAAATGCTTTAGCCACCTTAGCTGCAATGTTTAAAGTGGATTCTAATGCCGAAATTTATCCCATTAAGCTAAGGATACAAGAGTCTCCTGCACATTGTTGCAATGTTGAAGAGGAAGTTGATGGAAAACCATGGTATTATGATATTTTGAGATATTTGAAATATCAACAATACCCAGATTCGATCTCTGAAAACGATAAAAGAACATTGAGAAGACTGGCAATGAATTTCTTGGTAGATGGTGAAGTCTTGTACAAAAAAGGAAAGGATCAAGTGCTCTTGAGGTGTGTAGATGCTGTTGAAGCAAGAAGAATTCTTGAAGAAGTTCATGAAGGAGTTTGTGGGACCCATGCTAACGGTCAGAGATTGGCTAAACAAATTATGAGGGCAGGTTATTATTGGATGACTATGGAAGGTGATTGCATTAAGTATGCCAGAAGGTGCCATAAATGCCAAATATATGCAGACAAGATGCATGCTCCTCCGTTGCCTTGCATGTAATGGCAACTCCTTGGCCTTTCTCTATGTGGGGTATGGATGTCATTGGGCCTATTACTCCAAAAGCTTCGAATGGACATCGTTTCATCTTTGTGGTCATCGATTATTTCACAAAATGGGTAGAGGCAGCTTCATATGCTAATGTGACGAAAGCTGTGGTGTGTAGGTTTATCAAGAAAGAGATAATATGCCGATATGGTCTTCCAGAAAGAATCATCTCAGACAATGCACTTAACCTGAATAACACAATGATGAAAGAAGTGTGCAGTCAGTTCAAATCAAACACCACAATTCAGCACCATATCGTCCGAAGATGAATGGAGCAGTAGAAGCAGCTAACAAGAATATAAAGAAGATCGTTAGCAAGATGACAAAAACATATAGGGATTGGCATGAGAAATTACCATTTGCCTTGCATGCTTATCGCACTTCAGTTCATACATCTACTGGAGCCACCCCATTTTCATTGGTATATGGAATGGAAGCAGTATTACCTATCGAGGTAGAAATCCCGTCATTACGAGTATTGATGGAAGTTGAATTAGAAGAAGCTGAATGGGTTCGTTGTCGTTATGAACAACTAAATTTGATCGAAGGAAAAAGGTTTAAGGCTCTTTGTCACGGGCAATTGTATCAAAAGAGGATGATGCGAGCTCATGATAAGAAAGTTCGTCCTAGACATCTTCAAGAAGGAGAATTGGTATTAAAGAAAATTCTACCAAATCATCCAGATCCTCGTGGAAAATAGGCGCCAAATTGGGAAGGCCCTTATGTGGTGAAGAAAGCTTTTTCAGGAGGGGCATTGTTACTTAGTGAAATGGACGGAGATGATTTACCAAATCTAATAAATTCAGATGCAGTGAAGAAATACTATGCCTAAAGAGAAAAAAGAATTCAAGTTGAAAACCTGAAAAGGCAGCTTGATTTCAAAAAAAAAGAGAGAATCCAAGTTGAAAACCTGAAAAGGCGGCTTGAATTCAAAAAAAAAAAGAAAAAAAAATTTCAAGTTGAAAACCTGAAAAGGCGGCTTGAATTCAAAAAGAAAAAAAAGGAAAAAAAAGAGAAATTTCAAGTTGAAAACCTGAAAAGGCAGCTTGAACAAAAAAGAATAATTGGGCCAAAGATTGAAAAGAGGAATGTCTGACAGTGAAGGGGGCAAAGTTCTGATCTAAAGGTTCTTGGGAGATTATGGACATCTACTAACGAGGCTTCTAAAGCAAAATTCTATGATGATGGGTTTGTAGTTGTCTGGATATTCATTATTTGTGACTCATTAGCCATTGCTTTTGTACTTATCCCTATCAATTCTTGAAAATGTTCACTTGTTATTCAAATAAATATACCTTGTTCGAATAAATATACCATCGTGTCCTTATCTTATTCATCTTGCCTTTGTTCTAATTGAAATTGAATAACGTACTGTAGGGTCTTTAAAGAAAAAAAGGGGGTGTTTGCATTACATTGAAGGAAATACAAAGGGATGATGATTGCCAACATTACTTAGGGCAAAAAACATGAAAGATAAAGATTGATTCAATATAAGTATGATACTGATCTCGAGCGGGGCAAGAATAGTGGAGGAATGGAAATTGGAATGTGGGGGTTAATCTTGGAGGACATTAATATGAAGATTATAACTAAAAACTGATTTTTTTTTACATTTTGCATCATACATTCAGGTTATAGGCATTCACTTCATGATAGGAAGGCTGTCAATTTCATTACTTTCACATTAAAAAAAAAAGAGTCAGTGTTGCATGGGCATTTGCATTATTTGACATACATTTACATTTGCATTATTTAGGTGCATACATTGAAGGAAATAGATTAAAACTTGAGATGTCGCAATTCTTGGAAATGAAATTTTGAATCTTATGTCGTGTTGTGATATTAAGACTATTGGAATTGGTATATTAGTGAGTGAAAAGAACAAGGTTATTTTTCCAAAGTTCCAATGCCTTTGGTGAGAGGAGCACAAGGTTATTTTTCAAAGTTTCAATGCCTCTGGTGAGAGGAGCACAAGGTTATTTTTCCAAAGTTCCAATGCCTCTGGTGAGAGGAGCACAATGTTATTTTTCAAAGTTCCAATGCCTCTGGTGAGAGGAGCACAAGGTTATGTTCCCAGTTTCAATGCCTCTGGTGAGAGGAGCACAAGGTTATTTTTCCAAAGTTCCAATGCCTCTGGTGAGAGGAGCACAAAGTTATTTTTCAAAGTTCCAATGCCTCTGGTGAGAGGAGCACAAGGTTATGTTTCCAAGTTTCAATGCCTCTGGTGAGAGGAGCACAAGGTTATGCTTCAAAGTTTCAATGCCTCTGGTGATAGGAGCACAAGGTTATTTTTCCAAAGTTTCAATGCCTCTGATGAGAGGAGCACAAGGTTATGCATCAAAGTTTCAATGCCTCTGGTGAGAGGAGCACAAGGTTATTTTTCCAAAGTTCCAATGCCTCTAGTGAGAGGGGCACAAGGTTATTTTTTCGAAGTTCCAATGCCTCTAGTGAGAGGAGCACAAGGTTATTTTTTCGAAGTTTCAATGCCTCTAGTAAGAGGAGCACATGGTTATTTTTCAAAGTCTTATAGCCTCTGGTGAGAGGAACTAAATGTTTCTTAAAAATTGTAAATATTTTGTAAAAAAAAGGAAAAAAAAATCCAGACAAAATAGTTGTCTAATTGTCTTTACACAATTCTTGATTTTTAGAAAATGTGCAAAGAGGAGCAGCTGTAGACACCTTATTTTGTCCGGAGTCTCAATTTATGAAAATAATTAATTGGATTGGGTGACATTGTATTTTAATTTAACAATTTAGAATTTGGCTAGAATTAAATGAGAATTTTTTTTAGATTTTAGGATTAACATTAATTATGAAATTAAAATTAAAATTAAAATAGGATTTAGGAATGATAATAAAAAAAGGAAGAGATAAGACAAGAAAATAAAATTAATTTTAGGATAGGATAATTAGATTTTTAGGATAATTATTTAGATTAATATTAAAGTTGATAGGGTTAGATTAGGATTAACATAAGAATTAAATAGATAAAATATTTAAAATAAGAGATAATTAATAGAATAGGTTAAACTGTATTAGGACTCTAACAAATTTATAACTATAAAAAGGGGTTAAACCCCATAAAAAAAAGGAGAAGGATATACAGAGTAGAGAAAAGCAGTAGCACCACAAGAGCTCTTTTTGAGTCTCTTCACGAAGTACAATTAGCCGGCAAAGCAGCATCCAGGACGAAATTTGGGAAGCAGCTAAAACAAGCGACGGGCAGTGGAAAGGAAGAGTCTAAGATCGGGCGATAGCGTTCGCGACTACAATTAATTTCAGCCCATTTATTGGATCCACGTCCATTGCTCTGAAAACCCAAGGTCTTTGCACAATCGTGTACCAATTATCAAGGTAAGAGTTATTGCTTTACTTTTACATTCTGTTTCCATTTGGTTGTTTTATGGTTGACATTTTAGTTCGCTTTTTTATTTTAGAATAAAAGTAATAATTAAAGGGGGAGCAGCATATTAAACGTAGGAAATAAATAAATATTAACTAAAACTAACAGATGATAGAATGAGTAAAAAATAAAAATAAAAATGATTAAAAAGATAAATAAAATAAATTTACATTACAATAGATATTTAATTAATAAATCATGCTTTAATAAATTTTGAGAATGAGCTAGACCATTCCGATGATGGAATATTCGAAGCGATTACGAATGAGTAACACTTGAGGAATTCCTAGGTGAGAGGAACCTTTTAAGTTTATCCAGAATGATGGAAAAGTTAAAAGGTATTTTCAAAAACAAAGGTTGACACTTTATTCTCTATATAAAAAAATAAAAAAATAATTATAAAATAACTGTGTAACAATAATAATGATAGAAGGCTAAGATAATAATAAAATATAAATTATATAATTACTTCCGATGATGGAATCCTTAAGGCGATTACGAACGAGTAACACTTGAAGAATTCCTAGGTGAGAGGGTTCTTTTAAGTTTATCTAGAATGATGGAAAATTTAGGAGATATTCTCAATATTAAATACCAAAATTCTAAAAAAATATTAAAAAATAATATATAAAAAATAATATTCAAAATAAATAAATAAATAAATAATAATAAATTAGGGAGTAATAAAATTTTAAAATACTTCCGACGACGGAGCCTCTTCAAGGGAGTCGAATGGTACCCCTTGAATACTCTTGAGGTGAGAAGATTTTTTGAGAGTTCATCCAAAATGATGGAGGATTCTTAAAAGAATTTTCAATATTTAAACAATAAAATATAAAGGCCACATAACTAAGACTAAGTTAAAATAATACAAGATTAAAATGGTATCAATTTTGGGCGTTGTAAGGGTGCTATAACCTTCCTTACATGTAAATGAACTCCCGAACCTAAAACTTAAAATGTAGACCAGTACTTAGAGTCATTTAGGTGGCCAATCACACCTAGGTTAAAAAACGATTGGTGGTGACTCAATTTGTTTAATGTCTAGCGTCTTAACCTTAGGAAACATTATGACAGTGAATGTACAAAGTAATCAAGCCAACATGCATGCCTATCCCTTTGAATACAAAGTCAGTCTACAAAATTAAAAGTCTTGTGTTTTCCGAACTGGACAGTCGGAAATTTCGTCACAGCTTCGCGTCTAACTGTGTGTTGAAGAAAAACAATGTAAATGCTAAGCATATGGACGCCCTTAGTCTTTAGTCTTTGGACGTTTCAACAATAACAGAGTGGGATATAATTCAACGTGATTCTGAGATAGAAAGGAGGAAAGTTATTATTCGTATAAAGAGATGGTCAATTCATCTGTGATAAAAAATAATTATGAAGATAAGATTACTCAATGTAGTAGTAAAATTGAATATTGCATAAGTAAAATTTAAAACCAACGGTGAAATATGTGTTCAAGGTCCTCCGCAGATCTTCTAATCTGGGAAGTTTCTTGCCGAATTTTCTCAAGTTATGACTGACTTGTAAGGAAATTTCCATTCTCACGGGTTTTTTCTCCATTTGACTTAACCACTTCGTGGCTAAAACGGCAATATAAACCAGTTAGTCTTCCTGAGGCGTCGGAACCGAGTAGTCAGACAGACTAGTTTGAAGATGCACTGATACCAAAAGCAAATTAATTCCGCTGAGACCGCCGCTCCCATGTCTAATTATCCACCATCCAACAATTCCAATATAAATTTTATTTTTTTTTATTGGAATTCCAATATAAATTATAAAAAAATTACAATAAGAATTAATCCTCCGAAATGTTCGCCGGTTATTGTTGGCTAAAACTGAATGAGCCAGGTCTTGCATAAATATACGGTCGTTAAACGCTATTATGTAGATGTGGAAAAGATACCCTTAATATGAAGCTTCGTGATTATACGAAAAAAACAGATTTTAAGTTACAATTTACATTATTGAAAACAATTAAAATTATGTTTGGTTGATGGTTTTGTTATTTTGCCATTTGCTTTTGAAATAAATAAAAAAAAAAGAAGCAAAAAGTACATCTTGAATATAAAAGTTTTTTTTTTTTCGAAAGATTATGTATAAAATAAGTAATTTTTAAGATGATAAATGTATGATTTTATTTCTATATTTAATGTTGCATTTTGATGTGGGTCAGGTTAAAGATTACTGGGCTTTTCTATAAGTCAAGCTGAAGATAATTATGCCGAATAATAATTTAAGCCCAAGAGGAAAGGGGACTCGAAGGCCCATAAATGATCCACTGGGTTATTATTTAAGCTGTGTGTCTTAAAGGTAATTACGCGCAAAATCACTCCTATAAATAGGTCACAGGTATTATTTTTAACGGTAAGCTCTATTTGCCCACTGAAACCCTGCCAAAAACCCTATTTGACTTAAGCATCGGAGTTCGCGCACAAGGAAAAGCCCCTGCGCCCCCTGATGGTTTTCTACTTTGTAGAGTTCATGGAGACACGTGGCGAAAGAGGACAAGATCGACGTCAGTACGTATTTATTGTTGTTTTGTGCAACAACAATTGGCGCTGTCTGTGAGAAACAAACAAAAAAGCCATAAAAAAATGGTGAAAGACGATCTGTGGAAGACAGGGTACGTAGGCTGCGGCAGGGTGCACAGGTTACGCAATAAGGTCTTGGGCGAGAGACTGGATCTCGCTCATGAGACAGGCATGGGGCGATAGAGTGGCTCTCGCGCGCGACAAGCTTTCGGATATAAAGTACATACTACTGGCGACAGCCTTGCTTGTCACTCGAAAGATCTCTGGTGACAGAGCACAAAGGAGTGGCGTGTGTATGAGATAGCACTGGGCGAGAGACTAGCTCTCACGCCCGACAAGCTTGGCGAGAGATGCATTTGGGCGAGACAGTCTCTCGCGAGCTGAGAGAGTCTCTCGCGAGCGACACGTATTAGGCGAGAGAGCCTCTCGCGCGCGACAGCCATAGAATTGATACAAAGGCGATGTGCTGTTTTGACACGGGAGGATCTTGTCATCCTATCGATGCAAACATGTATTAACAATTATATTTTGCCGACAAACCAAAAATCACATTACATGTGTTTCCAACAATAAATGAATAAGCATCACATCATGGGCGGCAAAATAAATGAAATAAATGAATAAGCATCACATCATGGGCGGCAAAATAAATGAAATAACAAAGCAAAGTCTGGAAAACAAAGATGCAAAACCAGAGAGGCCATGTCCTGGTGGTCACATACCTTGCCCAAGGCCACATAAATCCCCTCGTCCAGTTTGCTAAACGTTTAGCCTCCGAAGGAGTCAAGGTCACCTTAGCAACCACCCCCTACACGATCGAGTCCATCCGTGCAAACGCCATAGCCATCGAACCAATATCCGATGGCTTTTATGAAGGAGGCTTCAAGCAAGCTTCAAGCCTAGAAGCCTACTTAACAGTTAGGTCAAGAACTTTGGCAGAGCTGATAGTGAAGTTCAACAACTCAAGGACACCAGTTAGTTGCATTGTGTACGATTCATTGCTGTCATGGGTTCATGATTTAGCTAAAGAATTCGGCATCTATGCAGCTTTAATGTTGACAAACTCAGCTTCGGTGTGCTCCTTGTATTGGCAAGTCCATCAAGGACGCTTGACTTTGCCTATGAAAGAAGAAAGCTTAGAAGCACCGATGCCTGGCCTGCCGTCTCTGGGCTTCTCTGACTTCCCAAGTTTTCTGGCTCAGCCTACAAATCACTCTGCTTATTTAGCACTGATCATGGACAAACTTTGCTCTCTGGATGAAAATGATTGGGTCTTCTGTAACTCCTTTGAGGAGCTGGAGAATGAGATAGATTATCTTGTGAAGACTAGAACTATATAGCATTTCAACAATAACGAAAGCTCCAGCAGCTCGTTCGTAGCAAAGTCTTCTGGTGTTTGAATCGAATATCTTGAAACCATCTTTGGTGCTTATTGTGAAACCTCTATTATCTTGATTGAAGGAAGCGCAGAAGATCGGGTAAGAGGAGGACTGGTTGGCCATAATGAAAATTGTTGCTACCCGTAGAAGGAATTTAGAAAACCTTTTATCAAAAACGCATATGATTTTTAAGCTTAAATTAGTACTTTGCATTCGAAGAAGAAGGTGTGGTGACGGTAGGTCCTGTTTCCATTATTGTTTAATCTGAACCGCTAATGCTAGATCAGAGTCAAACCATCGACTTGATTAGATCATGTAGGCGTGGTTGGATATGCCACGTAACAGTTGTTCAAAGATTATCATTCGAGTAAATTGAAAAACAATTGGAATTGGACACAATGCAAGCAACAAACTACAGAATGTCGCATCAATTTCTATTGTCTCTGCCGCCTCGTCTCCAGGCCCAGTTCTTTGAGCGTCTTCATCGTTGGTTCATTGCCGGCCGTCGCTGATTGCTGCACCATCGTGCACCCCGGTTTTGCTGCATCCAAGCAGCTGCCACCTAGCATCATCACAACTGCCACACCAGCCTTGCATTGTGCCGCCTCATCCCTGCTTCGTGGACATAGCGCAAACCGTGGCTTCATTTAACATGTCTGTTCTGACTACTTCACGTGACAACATGCATGAATTTTGCTTGCTTCTCAAACATGGCCAGTAAGGAGGCATGCACAAATAATGCAAAAATTATTTTGCGCAGCACGTGACTCGAACACGGGCTATCCAAAATAGCAAACAGGCACACAAGGCTCGCCTAATTCGAATGAGCATAGGTCCCACGCGGAAGGCCACTCTGGCGACGCAGTGCTCAACCACGTGACAGCCAAAACAAGCGAACGAAAGCCATGCGTCATACATCTTAACAAGAGTATGCCACGCCCGTGCGTCAGCAAAAGCCTCGAACACGGGCTATCCAAAATAGCAAACAGGCACACAAGGCTCGCCTAATTCGAATGAGCATAGGTCCCACGCGGAAGGCCACTCTGGCGACGCAGTGCTCAACCACGTGACAGCCAAAACAAGCGAACGAAAGCCATGCGTCATACATCTTAGCAAGAGTATGCCACGCCCGTGCGTCAGCAAAAGCGGCGATCACATCTACCCACGGCAAGTTTCATGGCGAGAGAGCGGCTCGCTTGCATGACAACTAAAACGGGCGATCAATGATTCTCATATGCGACATCTCCCCTGGGCGAGAAGAGTCTCCCACATGCAAAACGGCGATGGAGGGGCTCTCGCAAGCAAACGGCAAGAGAGGGTCTCCCGCACACTGACAGCGAGAGAAGGGCTGCTGCGCTTGACATCCCCTTTTGTTGAGAGTGGCAGACGTGGCAAACGCCCAGGTGGAACAATGCATGTGTGCAAACAAAGCCTAACTAGAAATGCTTGTTTGGCGATGGCGAACAAAGGACTGTTACGATGACTCACACCAGAGGCGGAATGTGGGCAAACAGGACTATGCGGCAAGACCCTTTGGCGAGATATAGCAACTCGCGCATGCAAGGGAGGTAGGATGTCGCACGAAGAGCACACGTAGGCATAAATGTGGCAAGCATGTTGCATCGCAGGCCTTTCATGAGAGATTTTTTTAATATTTTTAAATTTTTAGTTATATTGAAATTTTATTTTTACTTTAATTATTTACATATTTAACATCTTTAATCAAATTAAGATATATAAAATTAATTCTATTTATTATTACTGAATTACTTGTTTCTACATCTTTTGCATATAGAACACTATATGGGCTTTTTTTTTAAGTACATGAGCTTTCTTTTGCAATTCTCTTTATTTCTCAATTTTCTTTATTTATTAAATCTACATACACATTACACGCACACGCTACTTTGCGAATTTGCTTTCTTTTTCAATTCTCTTTATTTATTATTTCTACATACATACAAGGATTTCTACATACATACAGGGATAGCAATAGCATGAGAACGTGCTTTAAATAAATGAAGTTTTCTAGATCATGAGAACGTGAAAACTCTCATTTGCACTCGAAATTGGATTTTTAGTTTTAAAGGTAATGTTATTAATTAGTTGACAATTTTTAATCAGTTCATGAGTTTAATTCTTGTGAATTGCAATATTGTTCATTATTTATGTTTGTAGATAGCGAAGTTAAAAATGAGTTAATTGAATGTGATTGACACTTGATGGAGGAGATGGACATGGATCTATTTATCATTTTTTTATTTTTAATGTTGTTGAGACATGTTATGTTTTCTAGTCTTTAAGTTTGTTAAAACAATTTAAATTATGCTTGTTAGTTTTTTTTAAAGTAAAATATTATTGAGAAGAGAAGATTACATCCAGGCTATAAAGTCTGAGTTTCTATAAACTGCAAATTTCACTAAGTGATCAGCTAAGTAATTTGCTTCTCTAAAGACATGAGCAAAAGAAATTTCCCCTAGGTCTGAGCAAAGATTCAAAAATTTGTTGATCAAGTTGTTATATCTCCAAGGTCTCTCCTTAGGATTTTTGAGCCAAGAAACCACCACCTGAGAGTCACTTTCTATAATGAGTCCAAGGATGGGGAATGTTTTAGAGTTAACAATGATGGACAGAACTTCAACGACAGCCAACAATTCAGCCAAGTTTGAATCGGCTACTCCAATATTTTTCGAGAAGATGAGAATAACATGGCCTAGGTTGTTGCGGATGACCCCTCCAATACCTACCGGGCCTGGTTTTCCGATGGCCGAATTGTCGACATTAGCTTTCCAGACATCAGGCAGAGGGGGAGACCAGCAAATGTTGTTCCTGGCTGTTTTGCGTCTTGGTGGGATAATGATTTCTTGAAGGTTAACAATAAGGTTCAGCATATCCAACTCTGGAAATTTGGCTTTTAACCACCATCCGGCTCTAACAGAGATTAAGTGATAAATCTGATCAATGGAGACATATTTTTTGTTGAAAACTTTGTCATTGCGTGCCAACCATATAGACCAAATAACCGCAAAGAACAGAGTGGTCCAGACGATGTTCTGACTTTTGTTAACATTGAGAGAACCCTAGGAAAGAAATAAAGAAGTGATGTTACCTGGAGACACCCAAGAAATGATCCACCAATAGCAATATCTGCTCCAAATTTTCCATGCATACGTACAATGATTAAATAGATGATCAACTGGTTCCCTTTCATTGCAGAAGGCACATTTGTTCTGAGTGTTGCTCAAACATCTTCTACTTTGAAGAATCTCAATCACAGGGATAGAATTATGTAACACCTTCTAGCAAAATAGTTCGATTTTGGGCGGGGCGAAGCCTTTCCAAACTAGACTCTGAATGGCCAACCCTTGGATAGCTGAATTCTCTACCTCGTTTCTGTAGGACTTTGAGTTGAATTCACCATATGTTGTGTGAGTCCAAGTGAGTTTGTCCAACGAATGGGGAGAGATAATGATTGTGTTTAAGAGTTTCAGAAAATTATTCCATGTTTCATGTTCCCAGTAAAATAAATCCCTTCTAAGAGCAATGTTCCATTCCCACTTAGGGCCAATCCATCTTGCGTAGTCTTTAATGAGTCCATTTTTGTTGACTGCCAGAACATAGATTCTACCGAAGGCATTTTTAAGTGAAATGCCTTGGACCCAGTTATCTCTCCAGAAATTGATCCTCTCGCCATTACATGCACACATGAAAAAATTAGACATAATCATGTTAGAATTTTCACTCTTAAACCAATTATTTTGAATGTCACTCCATGTTTTTGAGAGAGAAACCGAAAGACAGGGATTCGGCCACAAGTCAAGTTTAGAGAGGTGAAAACCGTATAATATATATTATATCATTTACATTTAATATTTTTAGGTGATAAACTCAATATTACATGATTGCAAGGAACGGATACGGATATCGTAGACTCATAGACCAAGCTGCTTTTTTTATGCTATTTATGCTATATGCCGAAAGATAAGTTGCTTTACTGGGACAACCATATCAGAACCATACATGAGAATATCAAATTCAAAAGCAAAAAACTATAGAGCAACAAAAAATAACATAAGTTAAGATCTGGTTGATTCCATTCTAGAGTCACTAAGGGAAATGACTCTCTATTGAGATAAAACTTGCCACCTTTTTTGTATCCATTTCGCGGATTAGGTTTGTTCCAAGCGAAAGATACCAAAAGGGAGCGCGCTATAGGACACTAGCTGGCGTTTACTTGGGCCCATCCCAAGCTCCCTGCTACAAAATTACAATAACAGAGAAGCATCACTTGACTGTTTTCGTTTTTTTGATAAAGCGGGTATTTCTCACAGATGACTTTTCTCCATAAAGCCGAGTTATCTTTGTTGAATCTTCAAGGCCACTTAAGGAGCAGTGCTTGGTTACAGGTTTGGAGATTGATAATACCCCAGCCTACCCCAGCCACCCTTCCTCTTACTTTTGCATATTGTGCTCCAGTCAACAAGTTCAATTTTTCTCTTGTCGTCTGTGTCCACCCACAAAAACTGTCTTTGTAGCTTCTCTAATTGGAGTCTAACTCCAGTAGGCATTTTAAAGAGAGACATATAATATATTGGGAGGTTAGACAAAGTGGACTTGATGAGGGTCATCCTACCTACCATGGACAAAAGCTTACTCTTCCAAAGACTGAGCTTAGTTTTGACAGAATTAATAATTGGCTGCCAGGTTGAGAGAGCCCTTGTTTTTGCTCCCAAAGGAAGGCCTAGATACGTACAAGGAAATGAACCCACCTTTCAGTTGATACTTGACACCCAGTCTTAGATTTTGTCTTGCTCAACTTTGATTCCATAAAGTGCTGATTTTGTGAAGTTACCTTTTGGCCGGAAGAAGCTTGAAGACATTTGAGTACCCTTTTGATGACAAGTAATTGATTCAGGTCCGGCCGGCAAAAAACCAAGGTATCATCGGCAAATTGAAGGTGAGAGATCTGTAAATTTTTGTTCCCAATTGAAATTCCTTGGATAAGGCCCAATGAGGAAGCTTTTAATATTAATAGACTCAAACATTTGCAACCATGATGAACAAAAAAGGAGAGAGGGGGTCTCCCTGACGCAAGCCTCTATGCATCTTGATGAGATTAGTTGGGTAGCCATTCACCAGAACTGATTAATATGTAATGTTCAAATAACGTTAAAGACTCGATGCCATAAATTTGATATGAATTTATTTGATGTTTGTTTAATATTTATTTTAAAATTTTATTTTGTTTACTAAAAAATGGGATGTTAATATAAATTTTAATTATTTTTCTTTAATATACGAGCCGGCTCATTTAAACCGGTTAACCCTTAGACCCTTAGAGTTAGATATGGATTTGCATTTTCAGGCCTATTTAACAAAAAGGATTTTTTAACTTGGCCTATTTTGACAGTGCTATTTGGACCCAAGCCTTACATATATTCTACCATCTAATCCTTCACTAACAAAATTATTAATCACCATATCAATAATAAAAATAAATAAATTTGTACAACTTTATATCTCAATTTATATAGTTCTCTTCAAGTAATATAAATTGAACAATATAAATTTAAGACAAAACAAAATAAAAAATCATGATAAAAAATTTAGTATTTTAACTTATTGATCAAGGAATTAATGTTATATGAAAATAAAATTTCTCTATTTAAAATTAAGGCTTTTGAAAAAAATTATACATACCTCAAGTGCTGCTAACTCTTCTTCTACTTTGATCTTAGTTACAGATATACCGAGACTAATAATTTTGTTAGGGAAACTTTAACACTATTCTCTCTCAAATTTTTTTATTAACTTTTGTGTGTATTATTTATTTCTTTTTTCTCTTTTATGTTAAAAGTGACTGTTGGGTGGAGGATTATCCATCATTCTTGAATAATGAACTTGTTGCTGATTTGATGAATTTAAATAAATAAAACCCGATGGATTTATTCAAAAAAAAAAGTGATGGTAAGAGACAATACAAGATTTGTTTAGTTCTCTATCATTTTTTTTATATATGTTAAAAATCATATATCATACATATATGATATGCATGATCACAATTGAAATATCAAGAACAATTTAATATATAATTGATCATACGATGTTCGAATAATTAATTGCGAAATTAAACACTTAGGGGGCGTTTGATATTGCGGGAGTTGGAACTTTACATTACAAAGTAAATCTCTGCAAAGTGATTGCAACGTTTGGTTTGCAACCTTACGCTGCAAAGTGATTGCAGCCGTGCTTTAGCCAAAATTACCCCCTTTCATCGAAAATCAACCAGTCCTTCAGCAACCCAGTTCTTTCATCACTCTCGCCTCTGTCATCACTCTCTATAGCTCGCCTCTGTCCATTTTTCCCTCACACCCCTGTTTCTCATTTTCCCTCTCGCCCTCTTGCCTCTCCATCAGCCTAAGTTCTTTCCACCTCGAGCTCGCCTCTGCAACATCTCGAGCTCGTTGTCGCACAAGTAAGTTTATTTTTCTCAAAATGTTTGCTTCCATTGATTTACTTTGTGTTTGAAATTGTTTTCATGTGCTGTTGATAGTGTGAGGGGGTTTGAAATTTGGGGTTTGAAAGCTGTTGATAGTGCTAGGATTTCGTTGATTGGGGCTCATCCATTGTCACCAATATTTGCTAGAAATATGTAGGGATTTCTTTTGTATTTGCTAGAAATATTTGCTAGAAATACTTATAAGAATTTCTATGAAAGAAATGCTGTAGTCTAGTGCAAGACTGACTCTATCATCTTAGCTTAAGCTAGCATGGGAAGTTTTGAAGTAATCTTATTCTGCTTTTTGCCCTGTTTTGTTCTGTATCCTCCTTTTCCCTCTTCTTTCTGCTTTTCTTTTCTCGTTTTTCTCTTGTGGTGGGAGGAGCTACCAGGTACCCAATACCTACTTGGATTGTTGCATCTTGAGCCGTAAAGAATAAAGCTAGAAAGATGAAAAGAAAAAAACTTCTATATTTTCTTGATAGCTCGTCGATTCTTTGAGAGCTTTTTCTGTATGAAATGTTATCTTTGTTGTGGACTAAATATCTCAATCTGAATCCTTTTTTGCTAAGAGAATCATTGCCCCAAAGTTGGTTTGTTGAAAGTGAAACTCAGAAATTTTAGGTTTTCAATGATAAATTTCAAAATTTTGGCTTTCGAAACTCAGCATTCCAACAAGATTTTTGAATAAAACCGAATTCTAGATTGCAGTATTACTTGTGAGCTTTTAATTGGTTCTAGTTTTATCTCTATTTGATATATTGTATTAGATACAAATGCTCAAAGTAGGCCAAATGAACACAAAAATAGAAATTTCAGAATATTAAAAATTTCATTTTAAATATTTTATAAGTTGTTTTTTGTGATCAATTTTTAATTAATCATGTTCTAAATTGTATGAAAGTCAAATATATGTTTTTAGTAAATATTTACATATATAAATATATTTGTATAAAATTATTTACACGATTCTTAATTTAGAAAACACCCACTTGATTTACATAAACTCGTAGAAAACTATAACTATTAAACATTGTGATCATGTTTTCATAAGCTAATGTTATTTCTACTGACTTTTATGTTTCAATTTTAATTTCAAATTTTGCTTAAGTATTTTCTAAATTGCAAGAGAATTGGTTTTAAAATGAGAAACACTCTAATAATCTCGATTCCTTAGGAGGGTTATCATGACATCTAAATGTCTTAGGATGGTTGATAAGTCTCTAGAATATCTATTTTTATGAGATTTTACTACAAAATCTTCGGATATATTTTGAAATTTTTATTATTTTCTCTCCTATTTATTTGGATTTTCTTTGTGTGCAAGGAATTAAAATTGACCATGCAAAAGAAGTCTAATGCAATCAAAATTAATGCTCGGAAGTGTCATAAAGCAAGAAGGAAATAAAAGGAAAGAATCCTACACACTAAGGCAAGAAAAGAAAAAGGAAAAGAGAGCCCAGCTGAGTTAAAACTTTCTGCCCAATAAAAGAAACTAAAAGAACCCTAAAAAGACTGCCTATATAAAGGAGAGGCTGCCCATATTCTTAGTGTCGGTTTTGTCGTTTTTAATTAACTTTTAGTTTAAACAATCAAGTTTTACATTAAACTACAAGTTGTATTGAATTTAGATTTATAGAATTTACAGTTTGAATTTTTTCTTTTTATTTCCATACTCTGTTTTGTTGCTTAGTTTACTGTTTTAAAATTTTCTTTGATATTTTATACTTTGTTTCTTCCAATTTATGGTTTAGATTTTTCTTCTGCATTTATACATCTTTCTCTTTTCTGCGTCTCTGTTACGGGTTGCTGGAAGAGTGGAGAGGTTGCGTGACACTACCCCTCTTCTCTCTAGTTGCTGCAGCGTTGCGTTGCGGCTGGGTAAGTGCTGGACTGAGTTAGTTGAGGCGTGGTGGTGGCAGAGAAGTGAAACAGGGCAGTAGCTCTTTGTTGGAAGTTGTCGGGCTTGTGGCGTGTTTTGGGCAGGAAAGCAAGAACGTGGATGTGGCTAGGCATAGCTTGGTTGTTTGGCTGTGCATGATGATGGCTCACGTTTTGCTTTTCCTCAATTTACATGCGCCTTACTATTTCTTCATGATTTTGTTTATTAGTTTTAGGTTTTAATGATTAGGTTTAGATATATTATTTTACTTCAATAGTTATTTATTATTTGATTAGATCTTTAGGATTAGTTATTTTTATTTGTTTAAGTAATATAATAGGTATTTAGATTATAATAATTTTAATTATGTTGTTAGTAATTTCACTTTATTTTCATGATTTTGTCTTTTGAATTTTTAATGCTATTTATTTTACTTGCATAGTTACTTTAAGTATTTTAGTAGTTAATTTATTTTGAAAATTTTGATTGTTTGAATAAATATAGGATGACAAATTTTAGTACTTAACTAGAACGAATCTAAATAATCCTCGTGGGAATGATACTCTATTCACTACTGTATTATTTGTCGCGACCCGTGCACTTGCGTTATAGGTTTAGATGCAACAATGGTTAACAAAAGATTGTGTTTTATTAAACTAACCACTTCACGATAGTTTCTAATGGTTGAATATTTCTTGAATCATTAGGAAACTAAGAAATTGTGTGATGGCTATTCGGGTATTGGCTATGTAAATCAAGTGGTTTCTAAACAACAATAATAATAATACAAGAGAATAATAATATGCATTTTTAGTTAAGTAAGGTCTTAATTAGTTAATATTATTTAGTTAAGTAGCTAGCATATTGGTTAGTTTCTAATATTTTACGTATAATTTGAGGCATTTAGATATGGCAAAGACAAATGTCGTGTTTGTTGGATACAGACCGGGCATCTATAACAGTTGGCCGGAAGCTCAAAGACAAGTTCATGGGTTTAGGGGAGCTATCCATGAATCATTTCCTACTAAGCCTAGGCTGAACAAACTTTCTTGGATTATTGGGGAATGAATGACTATCCTAATAGTGAAATACCAAATGTTGATGCTATTAGGCACCAAGAAAGGCACTTAAATGATCAGAATGCAGATGTTATGCAACATCAACCTTCCACTGTTTATTGGTGCCATTTAATAATTGCATTCTATCTTGGTGTTATTTTCACATTGATTTGTGGTAATGGCAAATAGTGTGAAGTGATATGTATCTTATATATTTGTGTTGTAGTGGACAGTAATGTAATGTGAACTATTTGTATTTTTTTATTTTGAAGATATTCAAAACTTTTTATGGCTTGTTTATGACTTTGTATGTTATAAGTTTACAGAATGAAAGGATTGTCTCCCCAACAACTTGCAATGTTGGCCACTGCTATAGCTTTGACTATGGAGATTCTTAATAGTATTAACTTGGTTAATATGCTACTTGGTAGTTGTGGTATTTTGTTATTGAATATGAGAAAGCGTAAAGGGGACCAAGGTACTAGTTACGATAGACAGGCCATTAGGCAGCTGAATTTTAGAAGGATGGTGTTTGATTCTGATTTGACATGTATTGAAAATATTAGAATGGATAGACGAAGCTTCTATAAACTATGTAATATGCTTCAAACTACTAGTAGACTTGCACCGACAAAAAACATGAATGTTGAGGAAATGGTTGCTATATTTTTGTACATCATTTCTCATCATGCAAAAAATAGGATCATTAAGAGAGAATTTGTTAAAAGCGGAGAGACCGTGAGTAGGCAATTTAGTGTTGTCTTAAATTCGGTACTAAGGGTGTACTCAATTTTGTTAAAGAAGCCGGAGCATGTAGTTGAGAATTCTAATGACTCAAGATGGAAATGGTTTAAGGTAATTTGTCAATTTGCTGAAGTTTTTATGTCTTTTGTTGAAAATTAAACTAATCCAACAAATGCTTATTTTCTATTGGAAACAATAGAATTGTTTAGGTGCTTTAGATAGGACATATATTAAAGTTAATGCATTAGAGATTGATAAGCCTAGATACAGGACAAGAAAGAATGAAATTGCTACAAATGTCTTAGGAGTCTATTCACAAGATATGCAGTTCATATATATCTTAACTAGCTGGGAAGGTTCCGCTGCAGACTCTAGGGTTCTTCGAAATGCAATTTCTAGACGAAATGGGTTGAAAGTGCCTATGAAATTACCATCATCAGTGTGAATATTTATTTCACCATAGAATGGTTTACCTAAAACTCAAATGTTTTTATCATAGGTTTTTATTATTTATGTGATGCTGGGTATACCAATGGTGAAGGGTTTCTAACTCCATATAGAGGGGTAAGGTATCATTTAAACGATTGGAGACATAATCACACCCCTTGATCGAAAGAAGAGTTGTTTAATTATAGACACTCTAGTGCCAGAATGTTATCGAGAGATGTTTTGGTTTTCTGAAAATGAGATGGGCAATTTTGATAGAGTTGTCTTGGTATCCAGTGCAAACAAAGTGTAGAATAATTTTCGCATGTGCTTTGTTACACAACCACATAAGGAGGGAGATGTCAGTTGATCCACTTGAGGCTGAAATCTCAGAGGGATTTGTTCAATCTAATCAAGATGTAGAGACCATCACATTCGTCGAGTCTTCCCCTACGTGGACTACTTGGAAAGATAATTTAGCATAAGAGATGTGGAATGATTGGCTTGTTTCAAGAAACCATGCGTAAACTATGTAATATGCTAGTGTTGTATTTCGTTCTTTCGAACTATGTATTAGTATGTGTTTGCTTTTGAATTATGTATTGTTAAATTTTTGCTTTCGAATTATGTATGGTTATAAACTTAAAGTTTCTTGTATTTGTATTTGACATGTATTGTGACATTTGTAATAATTGTTTGTTTTGGAATGTATGTTTGGAATAATGTATTACTAATAATTATAACATTTTTTTTTTGCTACCAACTTTTTGTTTGTCTAGTTTGATACTATAATAGATTCATGGACGGTGAATCATCTCGAACAACAAACAAAAGATCCACTCACCAGTGGACACCAGAAGAGGATGCTATTTTAATAGATTGCTGTATAGATCTTGTCAACCAAGGTAGCTGGAGTAAGGACAATGGCACGTTCAAAGCTGGATACCTAACACAGCTTGAAAAATGGATGGCTGAAAAAAATCCCAAATTGCACCATCAAAGGAGTTCCTCACATCAACTCTAGGATGAGACTACTCAAGTCTCAATATAGAAAGGTGGCTGATATGTTAAGCAATGTTGCTTTTGGTTTTGGATGGGATGATGAAAAGAAATGTGTAACATGCGAGCTTGATGTGTGGGTTGGTTGGGTAAAAGTACTATAATTCCTAACTTAAATTTTATTTATATGTTTTTCAAATGTATCATGGGTAAGTAACTATTCTGCATGATTTCTGACTTGGAATGTAAGGCCATCCTGGAGCTGCAGGACTACGAAATAAGCCTTTTCCACACTTTGACAAGTTAGCCCTGATCTTTGGGAGGGATAGAGCAACTGGTTTAGCAGCAGAAAGTCCTGCAGATGCTGTTGAAAACATTGAAGTTGAAAATGCAAATGGTGGAGGGCTTGAGGATATGAATGTTGAAGTTAAGATGGATGAAAACGATGACTTCTTTCGACCTAGTTCTCCTTTTGTTGGCACTCAACTGCCTCTTTTCAACATTGATGTTAATGCCACTCGTACAAATAAAAACAAGAAAAGGAGAGTTGTAGATGCCAATGTTGAGGAACTTATGGGAGCAGTAATTAATACAATGGGTAACTTTCATAACTTATATGAGAAAGCAACTCAACAGATTGGTAAGTTGGCTGATTGCTTTCAATATTTGTCTGATGATGTTACTAGAAGGGCTAAGGTAATGGACTTAATAGATGAGCTGAAGGGTGATATAGAAGACATTACAGATGAAGAAATAGTTGAGGTTACAGAAATCATTTTGAGTTGTCAGACCAAGGTTGATGTTTTCTTCTCATGCTCCTTTGAAAGGAGAAAGGTCTATGTCAAGAAGTACCTTCGGCAAGTCCGTCAGTTATGAGTTATCTTGATACTAGATATGGATGGTTTGATTACAATGATTAAGAATTATATTTATGATTTGTTGGACGTCTAGGTAAATTATTAAGGTGGCTTGTTTGTGACTTTCATGGACGTTTTAGCTATATATCATGTATGACTTATTTTGGATTTATAATATGGTTTTATTATCACCTATGATTTTGTAGTTTTTTTCTTTGATTCTTTGAGCTAGAAGGCAAATTCGTTTATTTATAATCCAAAACGAATAAAATTATTTGGCATTTCCTCATTTCTATTATAATAATGAATATAAATTTATACAAATAATTATACAATTAATTATAAAAAAATTAATTATACAAATTAATAATAATCTATATAAATTTATTATTGCAAATGATGATCAATGTCAACAATTATAACTTTATATTCTTTACATTTCAATAAGATAATTACATTTTTTTATTATAATTCCAATGTAAAATTTTTTTATACTTAAGGGTATTTTTGAAATTTGCAATTACATTACCAGCAAAGTAACTGCATACCAAATGCTGCAATGTTACTTTCCCAGCAATTTAAACAAAACTTTACACTGCATACCAAATGCTGCAATGTTACTTTCCCAGTAATCACTTTGCGCTGCAATCACTTTACCTGCAATGTACCAAACGCAACCTTAAGTGTTGAGTGAAATCGTTTGCTTGATTCACTAGTCTAGCACAAAATCACAAAGCTGAAGTTGCACGATTTTCACAACCTAAATTATTCGATAATTGTAGAGAATTTCTTGAGAAAATTTTGCATTTCTTTTTCCCATTGCCTTATGGTGTTTTTTTTTTTCTGCATTCAAAAACTGCCTTAGGCAGTTTCTTGTTATTTTAAAATACAAACTGCCATTGGCAGTTATAAAATGTATCGGGTTCCATCTTTTATGGACCAACTCGATACTTATCAATATATTTTAATTTACATTTTTCATTGATTATTTTGATTTTATAAATTATGTATTGATTTCTAAATCCAATTTTGAGTGGATTCAAATATATTTTATTCTTAATTTATTTATAATATTTAAAATTAAAATTTCAGTGGATCAAATGACCAACTTTCGTATGTGGCCACACCATTGATTATTGCTAAACGATAGAATAAATTGTAGTTTGTATAAAGACATCAAAGTTTTATTCTTTTACCATATCAACAGTTCCTTCGTTATCAATGAAAATGGCATCGAAGTCGTGATGTGCAATTAATACCTTTCGACCAACTAATAATCTTTTTTTAAATAAAAGCCAAAAGTAATGTAATTTTTATAAAAAGTTATGAACTCTGAATAATTAATATTATAAAAAAAAAAGAGATTAAATTTTATATATTTTTGTTGTAAGGGAAATATTTGATAATTCGGGGCCGTGAGGTTGCTTGGATTGGACCTAAGCCTTACATATATTCTTTTTTTTTTTTGCTCGACCAAATAAAGATTTCATTAATAATAAGCAGCAAAGGAGGCTGCAATAAAGTACATGAACAGAAGCCATGATTTGCCAAGAAGTTAAAAACAGAAAACCAAAACACAGCATCTAAAACCAAGCAAGCTCAGAAATAGAAACCCAAAAACATAGCAGCTAAAACCAGGCATACGAAATCAATTCTAACTTTATCCTCAAGGCTTGGTTGCTTAAATTGATTCCTTCCAATAGTGGTCTTGCCTAGAAGTCTTCATTGAAAAACTTTTTAAAACAGTTCACCAACTCAGATTTGACAAGCTTTGGATCAGTGCACCAGATCCATTAATGCTTAACCCCATAATGTGATTCCGACTTGCACGAAACTTTGCTTTACAATGAAAGAATCGGGTATTCTTATCACCTTCCTTAATCCAAGCAATTCTAGACTTTTGCCTCCACAGGGACTCTATTTCTATTGGCTTCTCACAAATCACGCAAGACCTCTTTTCTAAGTTCAATTTCATTTGCAATTCGATCTAATTGCTCCATTTTGGCCTCAAGTTTTTCAATCCGATCCTCAACATTTCCAAAAGTCTTCTTTTTTCCACTGTTTTTAAAAAAAATTTAAACTTATTGAGCTTAGCTTTAATACGGAAGCCTGTAGTGCCTTGAACAGAAAAAGATTTCGACTTATAACTGATTTCCTTCGCAACGTCCTTGTTATTCAGCCAACAATCACGAATTTAAAAGGCCTTAAGCCCCAATCAGCAGATTCAAAGGACATAAAATTGGACAATGACCAGAGATGGTTCGCCTTAGAGCTCTTTGAGAAAAATTCTGAAAATTCATTAGCCACTCTTGAGTGAGAAGAAATCTGTCAAGTTTGCTTCTCTTAGAGCCAATCCACATCCATCCTTAAGACACCCCCTCCTTTCAGAAGGGTCTAAAATTGTGTTGAAGTCCCCTACTATACACCAACTTCAAGCTCCATTGCCCTTAAGATCAAGTAAATCTTCCCACAGTTTTCTTTTATCAAGTTCTTCACATGGTGCGTAGACATTGACGACGCTGTAATCAAAACCGTGCAAAATCCATGAACCATTAACACCAATAAATCTGCTTGAAATAAAATCTGACTTTTTAATAAAATAGTTCCTTTCCCAAATTAAGATAAGTCCACCAGCATTTCCATTTAAGGGACAAAAAATCCAATCAAAATTGTCTGAAGGCCATAACAAACGAAAAGTACTTCGTCACAGTGATTCACCTTAGTCTCCTGAAGAAGAATCATTTCAAGTCTCATTGACCTTATCAATTTCTTAATTGTTCCTTTTCTTCACATTCGATGATAATCCCCAACAATTCCATGTCATAATCCTCACAATTACCAACCTCACCAAGACTAAAATAATGAAAAAGAAAGCCCCCAGTACAGGTTAAGATTACAGTAAATTCTACTGTAGTCCCATAAGCTCCAAGTCCTTCAGTTTTTCAAGAATGATCCATTCATCACATCTAGCTGACAACCCAAGCTTTTTCCCAAGATCCCAAATAGCTTCAGCCTCCTTCATAAGAACATTGTTCCTATCCTGAAAATCACCATAAAAAAGGGAAGCATTGGCAATTTTTTTGTTCACAACTAAAGCTTTGTCTGCAGTAGTTTTCTTCTTACCTTTCTTCCCATTCTTCTTTCCTTTTCTCTTCAAATTGGCAGCCAACTTTTCTACAATATTTGCATAGAATTTCCATTTCTTCTCTTTGGTAGTCAAGGGAAGTTTAGGAGAGGATGCAGCTTCTGTTTCAGAGACATACGAACCAGCAATATTGTTAATAGGCTGTGACATCCTCGTCACTACACATTAACTTATAACTTTTTCTTTCACATATACTTGATTAGACTCGTTCGTTAATGTCATTCTTTCTTCTTCTTCTTAAGCTTGATATTTAATAGTCCTCTATATAGATTTTAATCTCAAATAGAGCATAATAATGATATATATATATACATATCATTTCAAACCACAGGATCTTACACATCTTACATAACCTAAATCCCCAAAAATCCTATAAACCTTATTGTAGCATTGTACTATACAATAATTGAAATACATCTCAACTATGTATACCTTCAATAGTTATTGGGAAGCGTATCTCGAAGGTACACTTTGATATCTCAAAGGAAAGCTCCTCTATTTGGAGCGGAATTCACTTCAAGTAATCTGTATAAAAAATAGTTGTAAAGGGGTGAGTTTACGCTCAGTAAGAAACATATGTAAAAGAGCATACTATGCCTCTATATGAAGTTTTCCTGCTTGGCTCTATAATGTCGTGTAAAATCATTGTAAAGCATATATCATATACTTCTTTCAAATAGCATATGCAAGCATACATCATATACTTTCTTCAAATATTGTATATAAGAAATTCAATTTCTTTCGATTTCTTTATTCTTTTGAAATTGCATATACATATATCTTTCAAATAACATGGAGATTATTTGCATTTTAACGGAAGCACTAGATAAATAGGTGGCGTACCCTCGTAGGGGCCAGGAATCCTCCCCTAGCCAAATATATAACACAGACAATTGGCCAAATGTCGGTAGGCCACAGTGAACACAAGTTAGATGACATCTGTGGCACCGAGGACCGGACTAGGGCTCCTCAGTAAAGTACACATACAGAAGTGCATAATCATCAAGTACTTCATAGTCTCAAAACATTTATCATATAGTTTTTTGCATTGACAATCATATTTTTCTAAAATAGGCTTTAAAACCTCCTTTTCAAAAGGGGCAGTCAACTGGCCTTATAGGGCAGTCAGCTGCTATTACATATCTTGCTTTATCAAAATTATTTTCTTTTAAAAATTTCGATATTTCAAAATTCTGAAAACACATGAGGCAGTCAACTGGTTTTGAAACAGAATGCTTTTCGAGAAAAAGGCAGTCGACTGTTTTTGCAAACAGAATGCTTCTGAAAACAGGGCAGTCGACTGGTTATATAAGTAGTCGACTGGTTTCTCAAACAGAATGTTTTTTAAGTAAATAGCAGTCGACTGGTTTGAAACAAAATGCTTTCTGGAAAATCGCAGTCGACTGTCTTATATAGCAGTCGACTGGTTTGCATCGGTTTTCGAAAATCTACGCTTTGGTTGTCTCTAGGCAGTCGGCTACTCCTAGCATTTTGGTAACTAGGAGTAAAACCCGAAATTTAACCTTCCTACACTTAAACCAATTGGTACTTCTTTCCAAAACACTTAAAAACATGCGGACATAGTCACCCTACGTCCGTTACATAAATTCCTTACCTCGATTAACTTCGGAAATGCAAATCACTTGGTTGCCCTACTTCTTTTCCTTTACTTCTTCAAAGCTGTAAGCATCATCAAAATTCCAAACTTTAACTTTCTTTCATTTTAACACAATAAGCATACTATACCATCATCACATAACTCTAAATCATAGATGGAATTGAAAGAATCAACTTCTATCCTTACCTTTGTCAATAGCTAAATTTGACAGCACTTTAGATCTCTCCAATTACTTGGATTCAATCCACCAAACTTCAGATATAGTTCAAGCTAGTGACAAGGATCGATTTTCGTTACTAAAGTCTATTGGTTTGGTGAGGGAACATGGGAGTTTGTCAAGGTAGCTAAGAGGGAAACTTGGAGAAATTGAGGGAACGAGAGGGAGAGCTGAAATGGTTGTTGCTGACTTTGATAGAGGTGGTGATGACTATGCTTCATCCCATTTAATGCTCCTCTATCCATTTATTACTTCAGCCATTGACCCCCTTTTGACCCCATTTGACCATTTGACCATTCACTTAATTGGTCTTCCTTTTTTCCATATGACACATGTCCATTTAATTACTAAAATCTGATATTAATTCTACCCTAATTCAATTATTCTCTTAACTTCAAAATTTATTCCTTAACTATTTGATTTTCAATTCCATTATTCCTTCCATGTCCCATACACCATTCATACTTCATACTTTTATATTTATTCAATGATTCCAAGTTGGAAAACTGTACAATTATGGGAATTTACATGAATTTGGGATTTCACATAGGCCAAGCCTCTTCGATAAACATATTGTCATCTACATTCGACCCACAACCATTAACTTCTTCACCTGAGTTGCTCTCATGTTGGGATTCACACTCATGTATGCTTTTATCACAATTAATAGTCGCCTCCATATCAGAAGGATAGCTACAATTCCGTTTGTATCATTAACTCCTTATTCCTCCACTCTATCATTCTCCTTGGGACTTAACAAAACTTCATTAATACTTTGCAATTGATGTGATGTTACCAAGGGATTGTTTTTTGTTCCAGAAGAACATACCTCTTCGACTTCTAACCTGCCATTGTCGTCACCATTGTCAGAGCTTAAACTCTCAGTTGTGCTACTGGTAACATATTTCTTAACAGAGCTCGTAGCTTGCTGGTTTCTATGTTAGCAAAGATACAAAGATACAAATTTCGGTTCAACTTCTGTAATTCTGACAGAATAAAATTTGTTGCCCACTTGAAGTTTAATATTTTCATCAATCCTATTCAGTGAATTACAAGTAATTTGCATAACACCCCTAATAAAAGATTTAAGCTTAAGAGACTCAGCATCCATGCAGATAAACTCATCCAACATGCTTGCAATATTGAGAAATGTATTGAGAATCCAAGCATGAATGGGTATGCCGTAACAGGGAGCCCATGTTCTCCTGGTAGCAATAACCACCTCATCAGACCATATTTGAATATTATGGAACCACCTACCCAGCCACGTCCAGTTTTCTTCCTTCATACCTTCAAATAAATCATGATCTTCAAAGGTAATGAGAAATGTTTTTCCAGAGATTCATCTAACATTCAAACCACAAATTCCTTCCCTTCTAATTTGCTCAGATATCATTCCAGCATCTGTGAAACCATGACAAGTTCCAATTACTCTTTTTTCAAGCCAATGGAGACTCTCAGCATCCACATCTCCAATACAAATCTGTTCATCTTTGTCTGAGTTCCTCGAAGAAGTTCCAGCACATTCTGTCTCCTTCTCGCACATGAGAGCTTGCAGATATGATTTCTTCCCCATCAGTCCATGTTGTTGAGAACCTGCAGGAGTGTTGTCTTCATTATCAACCAAATCATTACTAGCTTGTTTACTGCTACCTTCTTTGGGTTTGTTGCTTGCTGTTTTCCTCCTCCAAAACTCCTTTCTTGGAGAAAATCCTGCCAAGTTCATGTCGATTTTGTGATCAAGAAGCCAAGCTCCATCCAAATTTGAAATGGCTCTCCTGGCTTCAGCCAAAGAATTAAATCTCACAAAACCAAATCTCCTCCCTCTTTTACTACGTTTGAAAGGAAGAAAGACATCAAGCACTCTTCCAAATCTCAGGAAAATTGTCTGAAGCCAGTCTCTATAGATCTTTTGTGGTAAATTATCGACAAAAACCGAAACAACCATGGTTGGCCTTAGAGTTTTTGTTTTTCCTTGCTGGAATTAGAAGAGTTTGCCTTACATATATTCTATTATCTAATTCTTCACTAACAAGATTATTAATCACCATATCAATAATAAAAAACTAAATTTGCACAACTTTATATCTCAATTTATATAGTTCTTTTCAATTAATTTAACAACAGCTACAAATATTTATCATTTAATATCAATATAAATTGAATAATATAAATTTAAGAAACAAAATAAAAAATCATGATAAAAAATCTAATATTTTAACTTATTGTTTAAGTAATTAATATTATATGAAAATAAAATTTCTCTATTTAAAATTAAGTCTTTTGAAAAAAGAAATTTTACATACATCAAGTGCGGTTAAATCTTTTACTTTGAACTTAGTTACATATATATAGAGACTAATAATTTTGTTAGGGAATCTTTAACAGTATTCTCCTCAAATTTTTTTATTAACTTTTGTGCTTTTTATTTATTTCTTGTTTTTCTCTTTTATGTTAAAAGTGATGGTAAGAGACACTACAAGATTTGTTTAACTCTCTACCATTTTCTTTTATATATGTTAGAAATCATATATCATACATATATGACATACATGATCATAATTGAAATATCAAGATCAATTTGATATATAATTGAGCATACGATATTCGAATAATTAATTGCAAAATTAAACAGTTAAAGTGTTGAGGGAAATCATTTGCTTGATTCACTAGTCTTGCACAAAATCACAAAACTGAAATTGCACGATTTTCACAACATAAATTCTTCGATAATTGTAGAGAATTTCTTGAGAAAATTTTGCCTTTCTTTTTCCCATTGCCTTACGGTTTTTTTTTTTTTTCTGTATTCAAAAACTGCCTTAGGCAGTTTCTTTTTATTTTAAAATGCAAACTACCATTGGCAGTTGTAAAATGTATCGGGTTCCATCTATTATGGACCAACTCAATACTTACCAATATATTTTAATTTACATTTTTCATTGATTATTTTGTTTTTATAAATTATGTGTTCATTTCTAAATCTAATTTTGAGTGGAGTCAAATATATTTTATTCTTAATTTATTTATAATATTTAAAATTAAAATTTCAGTGGATCAATTGACCCACTTTTGTATGTGGCTACGCCATTGATTATGGCTAAACGATATTGTAAATTGTAGTTTGTATAAAGACATCAAAGTCTTGTTCATTTACCATATCAAATGAAAATGACATCAAAGTCGTGACGTGCAATTAATAACTTTCGATCAACTAATAAATTTTTTTTAATAAAAGATAAAAGTAATATTATTGTTATAAAAAAGTATGACTTTGAATAATTAATGATATCAAAATAAATAGACTAAATTATATATATTTTTTATTACAAGGGAAATATTTGATAATTAGGGTGATGTAAGGTTGCTTGGATTGGACCCAAGTCTTACATCTATTCTACTATCTAATTCTTCACTAACAAAATTATTAATCACTATATCAATAATAAAAAACTAAATTTGCACATCTTCATATCTCAATTTATATAGTTCTCTTCAATTAATTTAAGAACAGCTACAAATATTTATCATTTAATATCAATATAAATTGAATAATATAAATTTAAGAAACAAAATAAAAAATCATGATAAAAAATCTAATATTTTAACTTATTGTTCAAGTAATTAATATTATATGAAAATAAAATTTCTCTATTTAAAATTAAGGCTTTTGAAAAAAAATTATACATACCTCAAGTGCAGTTAACTCTTCTTTTACTTTGAACTTAGTTACAAATAAATAGAGACTAATAATTTTGTTAGGGAATCTTTAACACCATTCTCTTTCAAATTTCTTTATTAACTTTTGTACGTTTTATTTATTTCTTTTTTGCTCTTTTATGTTAAACGTGACGGTAAGAGACAATACAAGATTTGTTTTGTTGTCTACCATTTTCTTTTATATATGTTAGAAATCATATATCATACATATATGACATACATGATCACAATTGAAATATCAAGAACAATTTGACATATAATTGATCATACGTTGTTTGAATAATTAATCTCAAAATTAAACACTTAAGCATCGAGTGAAATCATTGCTTGATTCACTAGTCTAGCACAAAATCACAAAGCTGAAATTGCACGATTTTAACAGCCTAAAATTTTGATAATTGTAGAGAATTTCTTGAGAAAATTTTGCCTTTCTTTTTCCCATTGCCTTACCGGTATTTTTTTTGTCTGTATTCAAACACTGCCTTAGGCAGTTTCCTTTTATTTTAAAATACAAACTGCCATGGGCAGTTATAAAATGTATCGGGTTCCATCTATTATGGACCAACTCGATAATTATCAATATGTTTTAATTTATATTTTTCAATGTTTATTTTGTTTTTAAAAATTATTTATTGATTTCTAAATCTAATTTTGAGTGGAGTCAAATATATTTTATTCTTAATTTATTTATAATTTTAATATTAAAATTTCAGTGGATCAATTGACCCACTTTCGTTTGTGGCTACGCCATTGATTATGGCTAAACGATAGAATAAATTGTAGTTTGTATAAAGACATCAAAGTCTTATTCTTTTACCATATCAACAGTTCCTTCGTTATCAATGAAAATGGCATCGAAGTCGTGACGTGCAATTAATATCTTTTGATCAACTAATAATTTTTTTTTAATAAAAGCTAAAAGCAATATGATTGTTATAAAAAAGTATGAACTTTGAATAATTAATGTTATCAAAATAAAGAGACTAAATTGTATATTTTTTGTTACAAGAGAAATATTTGTTAATTAAGGGTGATGTGAGGTTGCTTGGATTGAACCCGAGCCTTACATATATATTTTTTTTTGTGTAGACCACACGTATCTTCATCCCTTTTAACGGTTTGAGATTAATCCTGTTCGAAGTTTAATCACAGTTAAGGCTTTTCACCCCTCCCCAAAGATGTGTTTAGTGAGAATCGAATCCGAGAGCTCTTCTCACAAACTCAGCCTGCGTTGCCAATTGAGCCACAACCCTTGGGTTAGGCCTTATATATATTCTACTATCTAATTCTTCACTACCAAAATTATTAATCACCGTAACAATAATAAAAAACTAAATTTGCACAACTTTATATCTCAATTTATATAATTCTCTTCAATTAATTAACAACAGCTACAAATATTTATCATTTAATGTCAATATAAATTAAATAATATAAATTTAAGAAACAAAATAAAAAATATGATAAAAAATCTAATATTTTAACTTATTGTTCAAGTAATTAATATTATATGAAAATGAAATTCCTCTATTTAAAATTAAGGCCTTTGAAAAAAGATTATACATACCTCAAGTGCAGTTAACTCTTCTTTTACTTTGAACTTAGTTACTGTTGTTGCACAAAACAACAATAAAGGTATGCTGACGTCGATGTTCGTACTTAGTCTCCACGTGTCTCCAAGAAGCTTCTGTAAAACAAGAAAAGTCAGAGAGACGCAGGGGTGGTTCCCTGCGTAGACACTCCGATGCTTAAGTCAGCAGAAAATTCTTCAGTATTGAGAAGCATAAAAGCCAGTAGTCAAAAATTAGAGAGTAAGATTGTACCTGGGGGCCTATTTATAGGCCAATATTCTAGGTTAATTATTTGAGGATAAGTTTCCCATCTTGCTGAGAGTTTGTGTCCCGATATAACACAAGTTCCTCGAAAACTGGGAGAAATCAAGGCCTGTCGCCAGCGAGAGACCCATATTGCTGGCACGTTGTGGCGTGAGGGGTCTGTCGCATAGTGGGAGCTAAATATGCCGCAACGTGTCGTAGACGGGGCATGGCATGGTGACAGGACCCTGACGCCGGCGGGAGCTGAATATGGCGCCATGTGTCACATTATGATTACAGGCGATAGGCCGAGAGTCCGTAGCCCAACGACAGGCGTCATTCGCACCTTTGGCTTCTGTCGCCGAAGGCCACGTGGCCCAATGATTCTCATCCACGTGGTGATCTCTGACGCTATTGGGCCTGGCCCATCGTAGGTAAACTTTGTCATATCAATTGCTCCCCACTCTCTTGTTGGATTTCTCCAACCAAGAGAGTATAAATATATGTTTTTGGGCCTTAGCCCATCGTGAATAGTGCTCTTTGTTTTTTTGTGATTTCTTCTGGTATTTTTTGCAGGTGGAAAAAGCTCTATCTTGCGAGAGACACGATCAGGTGCGATGTTTGGCATTCCCTGTCACGGCTATATAAACCGCTAGGACCCGACGAGAGAGCGCACGAAAACCTCTGAACAGCCGTCTGTCGCCCACTTTCAGCTCTCTCGCCAAAGAGTCTCTCGCTTACCTTAGTGACAGTAAGTATACATCTGTTGCCTTATTTACCACCTCTCGCACTAGATTTAAGTCTCTCGCAGGTGCTTAGTCTTTCGCATATAGTTTTTAGGTCTCTCACGAGTGTCTTAATCAGCAGGTCTGTCACCCCACAGGTCTGTCGCCCCTCAGGTCTGTTGCCTTTCGGGTCTTTCATCTGTAGGGTCTATCGCCGGGTAGTTTTTTCCTTTTTTGCCATGTCTTTGCTACGCCCGGGTAAAACACTTAGAACGGGTGGTCTCGTGTGTTCTTTGATAAATGCTGACTTAGAGGATATCAGGACTCATTTCGCTATACCCTCGGGTTATAGCTATAGACTTCCAGTTCAAGGGGAGGTTACACCCGACTTGGTTAGAAATGGTGTAGCGGTTCATAAGGCTTCTTTATCTTTCGGTTTTCGCTTCCCTCTCCCGGAGTTTGGCGAAGCGTTTCTTAGGTATAAGGATATCGTCCCGTGTCAACTCCACCCTCATGCGTGGGCCCAGCTAGTGGCGTTTTCCATAGTGTGTCATAATTTGGGTATTGTTCCCACAGTTCCTCTCTTTAGCGCCTTTTTCAGAGTTCGTGGGTTAAAAGGGTTAATAACGTTCTCCCTTCAACGGTTAAAGGTCGATGAGTTTCCCAACAATAAGATCTTCTCGAATCTTCCCAATAAATTGCGTGGCTTTGAAAGCGAGTGGGTCGTTGTTGAGATTCCAAGTGACTTGCGGATTCGCTCTAGATGGAATCGTGATACCTCTGACCACTCACAGCGCTCGAAAAGATTCAAAATAGAAATATTAAGAGATCAGTTTGGTGAGCCTATTCGGCGAATCTGTTCTACTGGGGAGCGTAATTTATTTTCCCTTTTAACCCTGGAGAATATTGCCGCAGCTGGTTGGGGGGTAAGTAGAGCCGTTCTTGGGGCTTCTGCTGTTCCATCTGACCTCTCTACAACTCTACGCATATATGATGCCGGTCCTAGTCAGCCATCCCCGATACTAGTAGCCAAAGCATTCACCCCCGTAGGCCGCCTTGTAGATGAATCCTCTTCAGATTTGGAGGATGAGACCCCTGAGGTTGCGGGTACTAGTGATCAGATAGAGAGCCCTGAGTGGGCTCAGGCTGATGCCTTTGGGAGTCCTTTTGTCGATTTTCCGTTGGATTCAAATTTAGATAGTTTAGAGGACTTTGGTGGTTTTCTAGGTTTTCCATCCTTTTTTACTTCTTGTACACATGTGCGTGACATTTTACTTGGTCGGCTAATCCTTTCTTTTTATATTGTGCAGGCATGAATTTTCGAGATTTATTGCGTAGGAGGGATGCCAGTGCTGCTGCTCGAGCAGCTCCTCCTTCTCAATCGCAAGCTAGAGCCCCATCATCTGGACCGGCTCGTGCTCCTACTCCTCCTCCTCCGGCCACTAGTGAATCCAGCCGTCCTGCTCAAGAGGTCGGGATAAATAAACAGAAGAGGCCTCTAGTTCCTGTGAGAACCCAAAATTCTCTATTCTCTGTATCTATTGAAGATGCTGAAATGAAATTATTGAAGTTGAATAAAGGCAAATTGGTAAATTCTCAAGGGCTGGTTACAATGAGTCAACTTTTGACTAAGTTGACTTAGAAAATAAATGAAATAAATAAAAATTTAATGGAAAATTCTGACTTGGACACATGTACTGTGCAGTGGCATATTTTGATAAATAAGTGATTTTTATGATGGTATTTTGGACCTTTAGGGCCATGTAAAAATATAAAATAAAAAAAATAAAATAAAATAAAATTGTTCACCAATGAAGTGATGACAACACATGAAATTTTGCCCATTTCTACAGCCTTCTACACCGCCTAATTTCTGCTGCATTTCTCTGTTTCACGTTGGCTTGGGTGCTGCCATTTCTTCAAGCCATTCTCACGTCTTCCCTAGTGTAACCCCCTCTTCTCTTCACTTAATCACCTAGGTCCCTTTACAAGAAATATTCCCCACATCAAGAGCTTCAAAATCCCCCAAAAAGCTCAGCCAAAAGTCATCAAAACCAATCTCCCCTGCTGCTGGACAGCAACGGGTTTGCACAGGTAAAATTCCAACCTTCATTTTGTTTACTTTTTCCTCTTGTTTGTGGTTTAAATTGTGGTATGAGTGACAAATATGATTATAAAATAGATGGCAGCCATGGTTTCTTACAAAGATGCCTTTAGTTTTGTGGTTGAATTTAATGAGTAGATGATGTGGGTGATTATTGTTTGAACTGAATACTTGGTAGAGCACTAGTTGAATTGTTCGGTTATGTGGTTTTATGGGGTTGAATGTGGCTGTGTAAGGCTAAACAAAAAACAAAACAAAACAAAATACAATAAAATAAAATGTTGATGGTGTGAAGACATTTAATAGAGTAGAAAAACAAAGGCTGAAACAGAATAGAAAATGAAAGTTGATCAGAAAATAAAGACTGATGTTTGTGTTGTTGGCGTGGAAGGAAGAAAAATAAAGGCTGATTGGTGCTGTAGGCGTGAGAAAATCTGACTCTTAAGTTAAATAATAAATGTAGTGATGAGATTAATCTACAAGAACAGAAATGAAGGCAGTTTGTACAGCCGGCCAAGGAAAAAAAAATAAATTATAACCATAAAAGCTTAATTAATCAAAACATAGAGTAAGACAATATGGGGCAGTCGGCTGTAGAAAAATGGGGGGAAGAAATGCTGATTTTGATGCTTAGCTAGTTGAAAAACAAATGGCTGTTGTGTAGTAATTATGGCTGAATGCACAACTAATGGAATAATATGACTTAGTGTTGAAAAAGGCATACGGCCAAAAGGCAAAGATGCTGAAGATGACGAGATGAGGATATTAAATGATGTTGAAATGGAAATAGGGATTTAATGAAGAACAATTGGTGAAGATGATGGAGTGATTTTAGAAACTAATGGTGATAAAATTAATGTAAGAATTACATAAAGATTATCCATGTAATTAAAACCTTAAAATGATAATTATAGAAATTTAAGAAGCATTCAGCCATAGGCTATTTAATGCAATTTTGGTGATTTTAATATTAAGCAAGAGAGCTCAAAGAGGTTTTGGTCAAAATAAAAGGGTAAATGGAAATGACCAATTTTAAGGTAATAAGAGGGTAGGATTAAAATAGGAAAATAAATAGAGATTTTTTTAGGAAATGGAAAGGAGAAGAGGAAGAGTATAATGAATTGGCCACAATTGACCAAATTGAATTTATGAGATTTTCATATTATTCTCTTAAGTGAAAATAATATAAAATGGAAGTTAGGAAAGCAAAGAAAATTCTATGGATATGAGCAATGAGTGTTAATTATTTTAATACTAATTGTGTAGCTAGTAATTTGGAGAAACAAGTGGATCGATGGTGTTATTGGATTTCATTTCGTACTGCGAATCGAGGTAAGGAATAGTATATAGAAGTAGTGTAGGAACTACTATGCTTGCATGTGGGAGAATTGGGTGATTTGAATTACTGAACATGTGACTTTATGAAAAGGGGATAGGATAGAAATTTACTGTAGTGTTATCGAAACTTTTAGAAACATCTGTCCTAAATTGCATCCATGCCCAATTTTCCATAAATTAATAATAAAGAAATTTATTTATGAGTTTATGATATGTTTTAAGAGATATGTTTTGCACAAGAATTATTTTTAATCAATTCATAAGATTATTTTACGAAATAAGAGATATTTTATAGAGATTTATTTATAGTGAATGAAATGTTCAATTGTTTATACGATTATGGATTTATTGAAGAAAGCTAATATGAAATTGATTTTACTATGATTTTATTGATATATGAAAAATGATTCTTATGAGATTGGTCACTCCTTGATGATCATGCATACGAGCATTATATGACTAGGACTGGGAGACCTTGATCAAGTCCCCAGTACCTTATTGACAATGGCCATTGTTACGAGGTAGGAACGGCTTAGGGATGGATCCCGACCCCTTGTGGGTACGCCTAATTCCTATACGAGGTCCCTTATGGGATACGAGATTTGTGCATGAATCTCTTGGAGATTTATCTCCTTATTGATATATGATATATAATCGATGATTGATTGATTGATTTGATCTATACGAAGAGTATATGATTTGACCAAAAGGTTACGAGAAAAAGTGAATGAGTTTTAAAGCATATGATTTCATGATATGAATACCGTTATTTTATTTTAATGATCTACTTGAATGAAATGAATTGTGAAAAGAGTATTTGATTTCAACGGAAAAGTAATGAAAGATGAATGAGTTTTATATGCTAATTTGGAATGATTTCACGAGTTTGATTTTATGAAAATAATTTTGATTATTGATTTTTAAAAACTGCATATAGTGGCATGGTACCACTCTTTTATATGCTCTTCCTTACTGAGCGTAAACTCATCCCTTATTTTTCCACCCAGACTATTTGCAGTAGATTCCGCTCATACGAGAGGAGCACGATTTTTGGACCCTACAGTATTTACTTCGAGACTGGTTGTTTATCCAGTGAAGGTATATTGTATTTTCTATATATCTTAGACTTGTCTGGTACAGTACTTATTAAGTTGTAAAGGCTAAGGGGATGTAAATTAAAAAGAAAGAAATTTTGTATATATGCCTAGAGACCTGCACTTTTATATAAGGATATATCGAATGTCCAAAATTTTGTGGACTTAATTATATGAAATTATTTGGTATTTTAATTGCATTGGAATCATGTGAAAATTGTGGTTTTTGGCTGGTATATAAATTGTGTTTAAAGTGCAGGAGGTTAGGATATTTGCAGCAGTTATGTTGCCGAAATTTTGTCAGAAATTTACTAAATCATCATAAAATATTCTATGTACATAATCGAGTGAAATGAAATAAGAAATCGACATCGACAAACAGCCTAACCAATCCGAAAATAAGAACAATTAATTGAATATTTTTACCGAAAATCGGATGTTACAGTTCCTGATCGTGGTTCGGGCGATCGCGAGAGCTTTGAGTCCCAAAGGAGTGTTTCAGCCCGTCAAGAAGGCGGCTCTCGAGTTGCTGAGGAGCGGTCTGCCCCTCGCCAGCCTAAGCCCAAATACAGGAAGAGGCTGATTATTGAAGCCACAATGCCTACAAGACCGATTTTGCCTAAGGTAGCCGATCCGACTTTGAGGCGCTATCCAGTTGATAGCGGGGTCGTTGTAGGTGGAGAAGACTTCCAGACCTATCCCGGAGTAAATGACAACGATAACATCGAGGATGCCGGGATAGCGTCTCGTCTGGAGCACCATCCTCCCTTGCGACAAGGCGGGCCTTTTTACAAACCTTACAGAAGCGGAGGATAATTCTGACTATTTCGCTATGAAGGTGAGAGCTTTGTGCTTGTTTGGTAATTAGATTCTCCCTTTTTAAGCTCTTTCGTCAAGTTTTTTGAGTTACGTCTGTTTTTTGTCTTGTCAGACGGCTCAACAAATTACGGCGATCAATGCTCGACATAGGGCCCTCAGGGAGCAAGCCGATAAAGAGATTCGTGAGCTTCGAGAGTAGAGAATGGAGCTTACGAACAAGGTTATCCAGCTTCACCCCTATCCCAAAAGGATGGAGGAGTTGAGTAAAAAGAATGCTGATCTCAAGCAAAGGCTCCGAGAAGAGCAGGCGAAGGTGGCTTCCCTTCAAGGGTACCAGGAAGCTTACAATAAGGCCGTCGATGATCGGGGGGCTATGGAGAGGCAGCGGGATGAGGCCATTGAGGAGCTACACAACGTACTGGACCGTCAAAGAGAAGCTCGAATCGAGGCCATTTGTGAATACCGCTTGTCCCAGCATTGCTTTGACAAGAAAACAGAGTTCGTGACGGGATTCATTAAATACAGTTTCTACTTGGCTCGTTCTTGGCTGGAGAAGCATCGACCTAGTGAGGCTTTCCCTGAATTGCTTTTTACTGAGGAGGCCAAGTATTACGAAGCTCCTTCTTGGACCAAGTATGAGCCCGACTCGCAAAGTCCGGAGGATTATTTAGCGGAGGGAGCTGCGGATCAATTGGACAATCTTGAGGGTCCTTGGCCTCCTCGACAGCCACAACATTAGCCTGAGTCTTCTGAGGTGCTTGATCGATCTGAGCCTCCAGCAGTGCGTGACGTTCCTGAGTCTGTCGAGGCAGGCGATCAGCCTGAGTCTATCGAGGCACTATTGGGGTTGGACGGCGACGAGTTCCAAATTTCTGATTCTGCAGCCGTTGATTCTGTGCCAGACTCTGCGGCTGTGGTTGGGCCTTCAGGTGACGTTCCTGCTTTCGGGATGGCTTCTTCGGCTCCCCAGGATCCTGATTCTTCGACTCCTCCAGTTCCTGAGCCTCAAGCTTCTCAAGACGCTAGTGCTGATGTAGCGCCTTCTTAGCCGGCTGACTCGGTCGTTGCCGTAGATTAGAGTTTAGTATTTTTTGTTTTGTTTGTTATCTCTGATGTACAGATTTATTTTGAATGAAAAATACCGTTTCATTCTATAGCTCTTTCTTTTGCCTATGTGAATTCAGTAGATACCTTGTATAACTGTTACAAAGTTCTGAAGCGGTATTAGAAAGATCAAATAATTCTATTTTACCTTTATTTTACCTTTACCTTCACACCATGTTGCTCCTTAAGTTCTACTTTGAAACAGTGTTATCATTCCTGTTCAAATATTAACTTTTCTCGAGCGTTGTGTCTATCTCGCGCTCTTTTTGCTTAAGGACTTATTAGAATAATCAAGACTAAAATGTCCAAGTGTTAACCATAATTTGTCAACTTATTGCAACACATTAATCTGAAGAATTTGTAACGTACCTCGTAACATGCTATATAATTTGTATCTTTGTGTTACTTGGATTTCACACATGTCCGTTTGCCCAGTGCTTGATGATTCCACGATTTGTCTTTTTGTGCACTTTTTTAAGGACTAGTCTTTTGCCCGTCTCGCACCTTTTGTGCTTAGGGACTTTTAGATTTGCCCGTCTCGCGCATTTTTCGCTTAGGGACTTTTGTGTTTGCCCGTCTCGCGCATTTTTCGCTTAGGGACTTGTTGTATTTGCCCGTCTCGCGCATTTTTCGCTTAGGGACTTTTTTATTTCCCCGTCTCGCGCATTTTTCACTTAGGGACTTTTTGTATTTGCCCGTCTCGCGCATTTTTCGCTTAGGGACTTTTGTGTTTGCCCGTCTCGCGCATTTTTCGCTTAGGGACTTTTTGTATTTGTCCGTCTCGTGCATTTTTCGCTTAGGGACTTTTGTGTTTGCCCGTCAGAGATGTAAAATATTTTTGGTTGCACAAGAAGTTTAATAAAAATGCAAAAATGCTTGTGAAAAATAATTTAAAAAAATGGTTTGAAAATAAAAAACAAAAATTATTTTTTATCTTCTCATTGCAAGAATTTTTTTAAACAAAAAAGCCAACAAAAGTTTTTCCTTGAATTTGTTTGGTGTATAATTTCAAGAATAATTTGATATTGAAAAAGAATGCAAAAGAAATAAATTTTTGGGTACAATAAAAGTCTCATAGGAAACATGAAAATGGTTAGGTAAAAGGAAAATTAAGAAAAAAATGTATGGTGAAAAAAGAGGAAAAATGTTTTAAGAAAAAAATAAGAAGAATTTTTAGGTTTAGTTAGGAGTTATATCTGTCTTTTTTTTTTCTCTTGGCATGTACATTCATAAAAAATTTTGTTATTGTTTAGGCGTTGTTTATACAGAAACCCAGTTTTCTTAAACATTTTTGCATTTCACATCATTTTTACTCCATGTCATCTAGTTCATTTGTCATCATCGCATACATGGTGTCCATACATTCATTAACATGTAATGTTTATTTTACCATCATGCAAGTTGAGTTAAAAAAAAAAAAGAGGTTAGATCTTCATCATATTTGCAATGGGCACACGCTACATTTCATGCAAACATTCACTGTATTCCATCCCATTGTATCATATCTCATGCATTTCACATCGCATTTCAGGGTGGAAGAAATTCTTTCTAATTTTTATGAAAAAGGAAACTTTTTGGAACATTTTTGGCAGGGGCATAAGATGATTCTTTTATTTTCTAACTCATTTTTCACATGTTTCAGATCATATTTTCCAAGTTAATGGGTGAAGTTGTAACACAAGAGATAAATTTCAACTTGAATTTTTGTATATGTTACTTTGTTAGGTCATGATTCTTGTAAATTGATAGTGGAAGTCATTGAGAAATCATGTTTATATATTCTTTCATTCTTTATGGTATATTAGGACGAATAGATTTTCATGTACATTTTATTTTAGGAAAAATTGTATCTAGCATGAATAAGTGACATTGATTTTATTTATTTATTTATTATTATTATTTTTAAAAGAAAATTGTTTAAAAATCAAAGAGGTTTGCTTCAAGTAAAGCCTCACATAACCAAATGGTCAAGGAAGTTTAGCAAAATGACAAAAAAGAAAATTTGTTCATAATAAAGTGGAAAGAATCTTAGAAAATTGGTGATCATTATTAGGAAAAGTTCATCTCATAAAGTATCTCCTTCAATCAATTTTGTGCCATATCACATAAAAAGCCTTCATGCATTTGAGGAGGATAAGTGCAAACTTCATGATCCATTTTCACATGATCACAATATACCATTAAAGTGTAATGACCTTTACCTAGGCAATGAACAATGAAACGATCAATTTGATAAAATTCATTTTTGGATTCCTTGAATAATCAAGTATGACACTCTTTTAAATTTGAATTTTGGTAATTTGATATGTGTCAAAACTATGCTAGAGATTCATACTTGTCAAAAATACCCAAATTTGTTTGAAAAACCACAGACCATGAAATTCCTTAGGTCATTTCTTAATCTCTGATTCATTCCTGTGACACAAACCAAAATTGAGGAGGACGAAGTACCACACCCTTAAATTGCCCAAATAATGCAATACCTTTTTTCCTCTCTCGGTGGAAATACCATGAGCAACCTGAAGCTAAATGAGCCAATTCGAACAGTTTTCATTAGCTTGTGGGCATTTACCCTATTAGAGAAGTAAAATGGAGCGTCATGTAGCAATGTTTTGTTGCCGCATGAGTTGTTAAAAAAAAGAAAAAAAAGAGAAAAAAAAAAAGAAAAAAAGAAGAAGAAAACTTGATTGTGACATCATGCACTCAAGATATTCGAATGATTCCAAACAACAAAAGGAGAGAGAAAGAGAGAGAAGAAGAAGAAGATACCAAAATATCCAAGAAATTCAATCCAAAAAAATATGAAAAAAAAAGAAAGACAAAATGTTTGATCCTTTTGACTCAGGGAAGTTTTCGTCAATTTAAGTGACCATGTTTGAAATGACAAATGGCCATCTTTCATTATTCTTTTCACAAATCTAAAATTTATCCATTTGTTACCCTCTTTGAGCCTTATAAATTCTTTCTAAATAAACCTTAACCAAGGATCACCCTTTACATTGGGGGCATATATAGAAAAAGACCTTTTCCAAGAGTATGAATGATTGGCCCCAATTTTAGGTCAAAAATGTTTATCATGTTGAGGGCAAATGTGAGATGAATACGCTTTACAAAATTTTGATGTCACTCCATTTAAAGTGGCAAAATGCAAAACAAAAAAGAAAAAAAAGGAAGAAAGAAAAGAAAGAAAAGAAAAAAAAAAGAGAAGATGAAATGAAAGAGTGGTAAAATAAGAAATAAGAGGACAAATGAATTGGACAAGTCTTCACATCATATTAAATGATCCTTGGTTGATCACCCTTAAATACATTTTTGGGCCTTATTATCCATTCTTCTAGAACCCCGAAACTTGGCCTATATTACATACCATGAAAAGTCCATTTTGATCAAATGTGGAAACTTTAAATTGAGGAAATTATTACTTGAAGAACCATTATAACCAACGACACGTTTACCTTTTTCCTTCACTAATATTGCCTTTGGGAAACCCACATACTCATTTTGGATGAATTTTAAATTCTTAAGTGCATGATGGAACAATTACACAAAAAAAAAAGAAAAAAAAAGAGAGAATGAGGCTTTAGGGTGAAAACCCCAAAAAGGGATAGTCTAGAGCCAGAATGAAAATATTTGTGAGGTCATTCATGGTGTTGGCAAGATTACACAAGAAGTAGAATTAAGGAAATCATTTCGAAGCAACCCATAAGCATCCAAGACTCTTAAGAGAATCAAGAATGGCCATTTTGATGATCCATTGAAAGGATTGATATAGAATTGTAAACTTACTCTCCATTCCCAAATAAGCCATCAAAAGTTTTAGCCCATTGCGACTAGTTTTGACAATTATCAAAATACTTAATTTCGAAATTAAGAGTGTCAAATTTCAACTTCATTTAAAGATAAACCTTCATTTTTTAAAAAAAAAAACAACCATGATTTTGCAGGGAATAAATTAAATTTTTTTTAAAAAAAATCAAGTTTCAATTGTGGGCCTAGATGAAGGAACATTCATATCCTTTTCTACCAAGTTGTAAGCCTTGGAACATTCATCTCCTTTTCTACCAAGTTGTAAGCCTTTCTTACTAAACCAAAACATTGATGTGTGAAACCACCTGATCCATTTGATGAAGATAAATTACTATTCCCTCCACATCCACCTAAATACTGATCACCAATTTTCAAGAGACTCAAATGTCATAATTCTTTGTTGTATTTGTGTTTAACTTTCTTTGATCATTGTTGTGAGGGGCAATCTTGTAAAATTAAAAAGTTTTGGCCAGATAGATATTTTTCAAAAATGAAAATTGTTTATCTTTTGAATATGAAAATGGGAAGGATGCTTGAGGCAATTTTGTTTGAAAATTTTTCAATTGCTAATTAAATTTTGATAGTGTTTCAAGCAAAATGGAGAAAGAATTCAACAATTATTGTAAGGCAAGGATTTTTCTTTTAATGCCATTTTGGGGCAACTGTGAATGAGGAAGTTTTGATGGTGTTTCCAAAAGAAAACAAAAAGGATTTGATAATTATTGTGGGGCAAAGAATTTCTTGTGCCATTTTGGGGAAATTTTTGTTAGGAAAAATTTTGTTTGTAAAATGAATTCTTATGGTGTTTCAAAAGTAATAGTAAATAAAAATGTGATGATTGTCTTGGGGCAACCCTTGTTGCACAGTAAAAAATGGCTTCAAGTGATGAGACAAATATTTTAGGGTAAGATAGATGAGAAATTAGAAATGAAAAAGTTTTCGTCAATAAGAAGAGAAAATCGAAAGAAAATTTTGGATAATTGCATTTGCATCTTTACAATGCACATTTGCATCCTGATAGAATTCATTTGCATTTGCATCTTGATAGAATTCATTTGCATTTGCATCATGATAGAAGTTGTCTGTATTTGCATCATAATAATTGGCTATTCATTAACATCATTGATAAAGAAATTTGCATTGACATTGTTGATATTGCATTTGCATCAGTGATCATTGCATCTGCCAAACATTGAAAAAATGTAGTTTGAAAAGAAAAGGAGAGATTTATTTTAAACATATAAAAGAAAAGGCAAAAAAAAAAAAGCTTTTGGAAAGTGGGAAAGTCTAATAAAGAAGAAGAAAAGAAAAAAAAAATGAGAAAAGGTAAGTAGAATATTTGAGAAGATGAAAAATAATTAAGAGAGTTTCCACATTTGGAACATTTGAAAAATACTGGAAATTGAGGGCTTTTGAGATGAATGTAGAAGTCGATTCTTGAGTTTGAGTTTTTGAGGAAAAGAAAATTCCAAATACAAAGGAATATTATTCTTTAAAAAAAAAAGGTTTTTGTGAGCATGAGATGAGAATTCAAGCCCAATGTAACTAGCACCATTGTGAGGTTAAGCCTAGTAAAGTTAGCACCAGATAATAGTTTAAGCCCAACGAAGCTAGCACCATTGAGTGGTCTTAAGCCTAGTGAAATTGGCACTTTAGGAGATGAAATTTTTAAACCCAACATAGTTGGCACCGTTTTGTGGTCTTAAGCCCAGCGAAGTTGGCACTTTGAGGGATTTGATTTTTCAAGCCCAGTCTAACTAGCACCTAATTTTTTGAACCTAATTGAGTGGATGCATAATTTCCAAAATAAGGAAAAAGTTCCAAAGTTAGAGAAATCTACAAGATTGAGTGTCATGCATACATGTGCACATACACACTATCAGGCAGCATCAGCATTGAAAATTTTGAGATTAAGACATGTTCCTCAAGCAAAAGGCTTGAAACAATTTAATCAATATTTTAAAGGTTATGCAACTTTTCTCAAGATAAGAAAGTCAAGTATACTCATTCAGCTTGATTATGACATTTATAATTAAGATTGAAGAATAATTTTCAAAAGAAAAAGCAAATTCAAGTCCTCCGGGCAAATTTCAAATCAAATTCCAAATCTTTTCATACACAGTTCTAAGTCCTCCGAGCATAATTCTAAGTTCTCTGGGCACAAATTTCAAAATCTCAAGTCCTCCGGGCACAAATTCTAAATCCTCTGGGCACAAAATTCTAAATCCTTCGGGCACCAATTCCAAGCCCTTCGGGCAGAATTCCTAAGTCCTCCGGGCACAAATTTCAAGTCCTCCGAGCATAAATTTCAAAATTCCAAATCCAATTTCAAAATTTTCAAGTATAATTCTAAGACCTCCGGGCACAAATTTCAATTTCTTTGAGTATAATTCTAAGACCTCCGGGCACAAATTCTAAGTCCTCTGGGCACAAAATTCAAGACCTCCGGGTACAAATTTCAAGTCCTCCGGGCATCAATTTTAAACTCTTCAGGTATCATTCTAAAACCTCCGGGCACAAATTCTAAGTCCTCCAAGCACAAATTTCAAGACCTCCGAGCACAAATTCTAAGACCTCCGGGCACAAATTTTAAGTCCTCCGGGCACAAATTTTAAGTCCTCCGGGCACAAATTTCAAGTCCTCCGGGCACCAATTTTAAACTCTTCAGGTATAATTCTAAGACCTCCAGGCACAAATTCTAAGTCCTCCGAGCACAAATCTCAACACCTCCGGGCACAAAGTACAAGACCTCAGGGCATAAATTATAAGTCTTTCGAGCAAAAATTTTCAAGTCCTCCAGGCACAAATTTAAGACCTCCGGGTATAAATTCTAAGTCCTCCAGGCATAAATTATAAGTCCTCAAGGAAAAAATTTTCAAGTCCTGTGGGCACAAATTTAAGACCTCCAAGCATAAATTCTAAGTCCTCCGGGCACAATTTTAGGTCCTTTGACCAAATCTCAAGTCCTCTGGGCACAAAGTATAAAACCTTCAGGCACAAATTTAAGACCTCCGAGCATAAATGATAAGTCCTCCGAGCACAATTTCCAAGTCGTCTGCGCACAATTTCCAAGTCGTCTGCGCACAATTTCAGGTCCTTTGACCAAATCTCAAGATCTCCGGGCATAAATTCTAAGTCCTCTGGGCACAAATTTAAGACCTTCGGGCATAAATGATAAGTCCTTCGGGCAAAATTTTTAAGTATTTAAAGTTTCAATGCCTCTATTGTAAGAGGAGCACTTTTCAAAAAAGAATTTAAAGTTTCAATGCCTCTATTGTAGGAGGAGCACATTTCAGGAAAGAATTTAAAGTTTCAATACCTTTATTATAGGAGGAGCACATTTTAAGGAAAAAATTTAAAGTTTCATTGCCTCTGTTGCAAGATGAGCACATTCCAGGAAGGAATTTAATGTTTCATTGCCTCTGCTGCAAGTTTAGCACATTTCAGAAAAAAAATTTAAAGTTTCATTGCCTCTGTTGCAAGAGGAGCACATTTCAGGAAAAAATTTTAAAGTTTCATTGCCTCTGCTACAAGAGGAGCATATTTCAGGAAAAATTTTAAAGTTTCATTGCCTCTGTTGCAAGATGAGCACATTCCAGGAAGGAATTTAAAGTTTCATTGCCTCTGCTGCAAGTTTAGCACATTTCAGAAAAAAAATTTAAAGTTTCATTGCCTCTGTTGCAAGAGGAGCACATTTCAGGAAAAAATTTTAAAGTTTCATTGCCTCTGCTACAAGAGGAGCATATTTCAGGAAAAATTTTAAAGTTTCATTGCCTCTGCTGCAAGAGGAGCACATTTCAAGAAAAAATTTAAAGTTTCATTGCCTCTGGTGCAAGAGGAGCACATTTCAGGAAGAATTTTAAAGTTTCATTGCCTCTACTGCAAGAGGAGCACTTTTCAGGAAAAAATTTAAAGTTTCATTGCCTCTGCTGCAAGAGGAAAACATTTCAGAAAAAAATTTAAAGTTTCATTGCCTCTGTTGTAAGAGGAGCACATTTCAGGAAAGAATTTAAAGTTTCAATGCCTCTGTTGCAAAAGGAGCACATTTCAGGAAAAAATTTTAAAGTTTCATTGCCTCTGCTACAAGAGGAGCATATTTCAGGAAAAATTTTAAAGTTTCATTGCCTCTGCTGCAAGAGGAGCACATTTCAAGAAAAAATTTAAAGTTTCATTGCCTCTGTTGCAAGAGAAGCACATTTCAGGAAGAATTTTAAAGTTTCATTGCCTCTACTGCAAGAGGAGCACTTTTCAGGAAAAAATTTAAAGTTTCATTGCCTCTGCTGCAAGAGGAAAACATTTCAGGAAAAAATTTAAAGTTTCATTGCCTCTGTTGTAAGAGGAGCACATTTCAGGAAAGAATTTAAAGTTTCAATGCCTCTGTTGCAAAAGGAGCACATTTCAGGAAAAAATTTTAAAGTTTCATTGCCTCTGCTACAAGAGGAGCATATTTCAGGAAAAATTTTAAAGTTTCATTGCCTCTGCTGCAAGAGGAGCACATTTCAAGAAAAAATTTAAAGTTTCATTGCCTCTGTTGCAAGAGAAGCACATTTCAGGAAGAATTTTAAAGTTTCATTGCCTCTACTGCAAGAGGAGCACTTTTCAGGAAAAAATTTAAAGTTTCATTGCCTCTGCTGCAAGAGGAAAACATTTCAGGAAAAAATTTAAAGTTTCATTGCCTCTGTTGTAAGAGGAGCACATTTCAGGAAAGAATTTAAAGTTTCAATGCTTCTGTTGCATGAGGAGCATATTTCAAGAAGGAATTTAAAGTTTCATTGACTCTGTTGTAGGAGGAGCACATTTCAGGAAGGAATTTAAAGTTTCAATGCCTCTGTTGTAAGAGGAGCACATTTCAAGAAAGAATTTAAAGTTTCACTGCCTCTGTTGTAGGATGAGCATATTTCAAGAAAGAATTTAATGTTTTAATGCCTTTATTTTAAGAGGAGCATTTTTGAAGAAAAGGATTTAAAGTTTCAATGCCTCTATTGTAGAAGGAGCAATTTTCAAGAAAGAATTTAAAGTTTAAATGCCTTTATAGTAGGAGGAGTACCTTTTCAAAAAGAATTAAAAAAAAAAAACAAAAAACAAAAACAAAAGAAGTAGATCATGAGTTGGACAAAATTGTTGTCTAGTGTCTATTGTCTTTGCCATATTCCTTATTCTCAGCAATGTGCAAAGAGGGGCAGCTGTAGACATCTAATTTTGTCTGGATTTACATTTTTTAATAAATTTGATGTTGATCAATTTATTGAAGTTTTGTTAAAATTTCTTAAATAATTTTTTATCGAGCTTTATTAAAATATGTTTTAGATTTGAGAAAAAGAATGAAGATATATAATTTAAATCAAACTAATAAAAACTCAATATACGTCCATTTTAGCTATGGGCTTCATGGCCCAAGTCTTTAAATTTTTTTTCTTCTTTTATTTGTTATATATATATATATATATATATACATATTAATTTATCTATTTTTATTTATTTATTTACTTTTTTTATCTTTTAATTTTATCAAATCCAATCAACAATTAATGTGGGTACAGTGCCCCAAAGCTATGGCCACCATCTTGCCGCTCCTTTTGCTAGCCGCCCACTATTCTGCAACTCACCCATTCCCATGAAATCCAGTCAATCAAACCCCATTCCAATGATCAGACACCTAAATGACTGAACTTGAATGTTAAAATCCGAAGGACAAAAGCCAAGAATTGGACCAAGAAAAGCTTTCCAATTCGGTTAAAATGCACACTGCCTTACAAGAGAGGGGGTCGGCCATTTTGCTCTTCTCTTCTAGCTTAACAACACAGACCAATCACCACCCTTCAACCCTTTCGGTCAGCCATATCCCACCATACCTCACCAACAACGACCATCACTCCCACAGCACACCACCAAAAACCGACCAAACACAGCCCTTTCAATCAACACTACCTCGAGTCCCATTGGCATCATCACATCCGACCACCCATTGCTCCCACATTCACACCCGAAAACCACCATAGACCACCACCCAAATCACCACCTTTCAACCCTTCGGCCTCACTAAACCACCATCTCTCGTCTCACGCACCATCTCAAGCCTCACTGCCTCCTTTGACCTTCACTCATAAACCCGCAATCACCACGCACACACAATGCATTTCAGTCGGAGTTCACAACCACAGCACCATCACGACATAACCACCTCGGCACACATACTCATCACAGACCAGCAACCATCATCATCACCGAACCCTCTTGAAACCAAGGCAGCTAACACAAGCCAAAAAAAAAAGGAAAAAGAAAAGACCCTAGAACCCAAGAACCCCAAGACCTAGATCTAAAATCCTAAACCAACGCAAAACATCATCAACCACAAAAAAAAAAAGAAAGGAGAAAAACCAAAAGAAAAGGGGAAAGGATGATTCGGTCAAGCTCAGATCTAAGGTGTTTTAGGGGGTTTTAGTGAAAACTAGGCTTGGAATCTAATAGAGGAGACAGAAAGCTTTCAGAAAGTTGAAAGCTTTTCGAGATTTAGCCACTGATGACGGCGGCCGGTGGTGGCGGACGGCATCCTGACGGTAGTGCCGGCACCTTGACAGGGGAAAGCCTTTGAAGGCTCTAGAGATTTTTTTTTTGTAAAAAAGAAGTTGAAAATGAGTTAATAAAAAAAATTGGCCTTTTATAGTGTGTGTATGTAAAAAAAGAAAAAAGAAAAGGACCCGTGCGTGACCCGGATTCAACCCAAGATCTGCGCGCCTGACCCGGAAGCACTCCCAGCCGACCCGCATGGAGCCGACTCGTTGGAGAAGGAGATCCAATAGCTGCTCCTTGGATCCGACCCACTTCTATGTCAGCCCATTTTGGTCTACTAGAAGCTCATTAGGCCTGACTTGTTGCAGGCCCATTTTCGTGTAGAACAAAGGTTTTGGGTCATTTTGTTTGGGTTGGATTGAAAAGCTTCATTGGGTTTTAAACCCAAATCACTTGGTAAACTCTTATCTTTTCAATTTATTTTTATGCATTTGTATATTTATTTGATTATTTATATTGTGTATATTTTCATGTTATAAAAAAAATGTATGAAAATGTTTGTTAGGATAATAATAATTTTAAGTTTAGTTAATGTAATTTCATGAATTTAGTTTTAATAAATAAAAAAAATATTTTTGTAGTAATTATTATATAGTGTATTTTAGAAAATGTTAATTAAATAACTATGAATTTTCGATGATGGGATGTTACGGAAGTCACAAGTAGTGATTCCTAACTGATCCCTAAGTGAGAGGAGTCCGCTAAATGTTACCAGAATATTGGAATGCTTAGTGTGATTCTTCAATAATATTGAGTTTTATTTAAAATAAATAAAATAAAAATTTATAAAAAAATTTATTATAAAAAATACACGTGCATAATTCATTTCCTGTTTGCATCATATGCATCCATGGTTAATTACAAAAGTAAAATGTGAATCTTCCGAGGATGAGATTCTATAGAAGTCACAAGTAGTGATTCTTAAGAAATCTCTAGATGAGGAAAATTACTTCAAATAGTACCAGAAGTATTGGAATATTTGATTTAATTTTTCAATATAAAAAGGTTCACATTCACTTTCGAAAAAAATAAAATTTAGTCTTGGTTTTAAATATATAAAAAATGGTTTCGAAAAAAGAGAAATTAAATTGCAATAAAAATAAAAAGTAATTTTAAATATTAAATTAAGACCATTTTATCAAAACAAAAGGATAACACTTGATTACGATGGTACCGTTTTTAACGGGCGTTGTGGGAGTGCTAATCCTTCCTCACGTGTAACCATACTCCCGAATCCAATTTTCATTTTCGCAGACCCAAAATGTCTTTTTAATAAAACTTAATTACTTTTAAGATTTTGTTAAAATGGCAAGTTTTTTTTTGTGGCCAATCACACCTAACAAAAAAGATTGGTGGCGATTCTTTGTTTTTAATGTTTTCAAAATTGTTGAGCGGTCGAGTCCCCGGACGAAATCATTACGGTAGTAGTCTTAACGTTGTTAGCAATTGTCATTCACAGAAACTTTAAGCATAATCTGTTGCTTCTTTCCCATGCAGCATAATGTGACTTCTCTGCCTCACTGCTTGTATCCTTAATAGCAGTAGGTTTTTCATGAATGAGAGCTAAGTCAAGATCCAAAACCCCTAAGTGGAAATCAACTTGCTCTTGCCATTTTGAGAAGTTCATGCCATTAAACACAACAAAAGATGATGCATGCGAATTAATTGCGATAACTGCAAACATAACAAATAAAGCTCACATTTAATTATAATGAATTCAGTAAAATAAACAATAATATATATAGTAGTTCTCCTTTGGGTAGATACTACAATATACATGCATTAATAAACATCGCATAAATATAAAGTAAAATACCTTTGGGTAAAGTTTACAATATATTTTTCTTTAAATGAGTTAAATGTATACACTTTAATGGGTAAATAAATATTTAAAGTCGAACATGTCTTTTATCTTTGGATAATTAACATATTCAACCAAAATATTAATTTACCTCCCATAATATCAATAATTTACTGAATAATAATTTACCTTTGGGTAAATTTCTTAAGTTCTAGTAATTAATGAAAACTTATTTATTTATTTTTATAACTCATTATTTTTAGATCAAAACTTTAGGATCTAATTGAATATCAATATATTTTTCGTACACATTAAACTTTAATTTTTCGGTAAACATTTAATATACAAAATTATATACATTACCAAAAATTTAACAAAGCAGCAGAATAAATATGGATAATCACTCATAATAATAAATCATAAAAAATATAAGATCATTCAACAAATTTAACTTTCACACAGAATTGTGAAAATTGAACAAACATGATATCATCCTTAGTAATCATCATTGTTATCATTAAATAACATTATCATCGATAAAAATCATCATCAATTCATTAGCATGGTTAATGAAAAATATATAATATATATTATTGTTCCAACAAAAACGTTTTTACTTGCTCAAACAGAAATGGTTTCACACCCCTTATAGATACTATTTTACTGTTTGAACTATTAAGGCTACAAGTGTTGCTATTCTGTTTGAAACCATTTTTTTTTAAATCATCACATCATCATCAATATTGATCAGCATCAGATTAAACATCATCATTAATTCATTACCATCGTCAATCACAGTCGGCAAATTTATATCTTTGCAAACAAGGAAGGTTTCATCCATTTACTTATATAAATATATATAATTTAAAGTTTACAAATTTAGAATGAAGGCTTTACTTAGTGAAAGCTTTCAAGAATTGCAGCTTGGACTATTCATTAACACTATTAGAATTAAGTAGTTATAGTCATGAGATGCTACGAATTGCACAAATTCTCAGAGACAAAACCATGCAAAAGAAGAAACCTTTACGGCACCACCGATAAGAGCATTTTTCTAATAATTAAAACAAAGTGAGCAAAGGCATTTTTGTATAAAACCCTTTACTTGTAACAATTATATATATAATATACATAACCTTATAACATTATATGTATAAAAACTTTACTGTTCAAAACCGTTATAATGTTGTATGAAACGTCAAGCTTTTACTTGCAAACATCTTAGTTCTAACATCATCATCTTCTAACAGTAAAGGTTTCTTAATGGCAAATATGGTTGCCGCACATTATTATTATTTTAATTCTTAATTTTCTAATAAATTTCTTAGAACATTTTTCTAAAATCGTAAAATTTTCTGTTATGACAGAGAAAACAAAAGGAGAACAGCAACTTTCGAAGAGTATATCTAGTTTAGAATAACCATGCTCGGATACCACATGTTAGATTTAATCGTATACATAAACACACATCCAGGAACTCTAAACTAGATATCTCATGCTTTCTACACAATGTAAAATTATTTGCATACCACTGTTCGCTGTAGGCGTTAGTGAAGAAGAAGAGGAAGCCATTGTTTCAATCTCTGTAGCAGTAAATAGATTTCTCTCTCTTGCTCTGTTTTCTTTCGTTTACAGTGTGGATGGAAAACACCGTATGTTCTGAAAGAGAGAGAGAGAGAGGACCTATTTTATTTTAATTAAATAACTACCACTCCAATCATGTCCATCATGTGATTGGATGTGGTTCCTAAAATTAAGGGATAGTGGCCCATTAAAAATAACTTCCCTTAGATTTTAATTAAGCCACACAATGATAAACGTGGGTTTATCTTACATAGTAACCAAGGCTGAAGAAAATGAAAACAAGAAACGTAAGCAGCAGTTGAGAGAGTGAGTGAGAGCCACTAACACTTAACAGCCCAAGGAGTTTCTCTTGGGTTTTGGACAGAAGATAGGGGAAGCTTAGCTATTTTTAAACATTGTTCAAAGGTGAACCAAGGGTGTAGGCTTGGACTGAAAGACTATCTTGAAGTTGTAAAAGGAAGCCAAAAAAGTGGCTATCAGTACTAGTTTAGGCGCTGGTTTTGGGCAGTGCATAAAGGCCATTTGAAGGCTGGAATGGCAGCTGTCGTAACGATCTCGCGCTCGACGACTTTGAAAACATTTTAAAACAAGGAGTTGCCACCAATCTTTTTTGTCTAGGTGTGATTGGTCACCTAAAAATATTTATCTTTTTAACAAAATCTCAAAATTAATTAAGTTTTATTAAAAAGACAATTTTTGGTCTGCGAAAACAAAATCGGGTCCAGGAGTACGGTTATGTGTAGGGAAGGATTAGCACCCCCACGACGTTCGTTAAAAAGCGGTATCATTGTAATCATATGTTATCCTTTAATTTTAATAAAATAGTCTTGGCTTAAGTTTAATTCATTTATTATATGTGTATATATAAAATTTGTGCATTTGCTTAAAAAATTACCATTATATATGTTTTAAAAAATTTCATTATGAAAAATAACATGAACACCATTTATTGAAAAATTAAATCAAATATCCCAATACTCTGGTAACATTTGAAATAATTTTCCTCACCTAGAGATTTCTTAAGAATCACTACTTGTGAGTTCTATAGAATCTCATCTTCGGTGGGGCTCACGCTATTTTATAATTGATCGTGTACACATGTAGTATTGATAAAAACGTATGATGCATATGAAACTTAAAAGAAATTTTATTTATTTTGATTTTATTAATGAAACTCTTGACATTGAAAATTTAGCTAAATATCCCTATACTCTGGTAACATTTAGATAATTACTCTCACCTAGGGATCAATCAAGAAATCACTACTTGTGAGTTTCATGACATCCCATCATCGGAAGAATTTCATTTATTTTAAAATTAATATTTATGCACATGATGCACATGGAATTATAAAATGAATTTTATATTTTGATTTTTATTAATGAAACTCTTAATATTGAAAAATTTAGCTAAATATCCCAATACTCTGGTAACATTTAGTAGACTCTTCTCACCTAGGGATCAGTTAAGAAATCACTACTTGTGAGTTTCATGACATCCGATCATTAGAAGAATTTCATTTATCTTGAAATTATTTTTTTAGATTTATTATCTTGATTCCTTCGATTATTCCCTTTTATTAAAATTCTATTATTACTTATTTAATTAATTTAATTACCATTCTTTACCTTTGGAAACTTTATTATTATTAATTTTTATTTGTTTAATTATTTTGTATTTATGTATTTCTAAAATCCCTTTTTCTGTTAATTTCCCTCAATTGTTTCTATTACCTCTTTTGTTTTTATTAGTCTTCATTTAATTAATATTTTCCTAAATACTCTTTATTTGTCATTACAAAACTCATCACTGTATATATACATATATTTTTTAAAATGAGCATGAAATAGAATATTGCGAAATAATATCGAATATCCCAATACTCTGGTAACATTCGGTATAATTCCTCTCACGTAAAGTTTTTCGAAGAATCGCTACTTGCGAGTTCTAAGAAAACTTATCATCGGGATTCCCTGCTTATTTATTTTATTCATTTATTTATTTACTTTTTTTTTAATTTTTTAGCTTCTTAAAATATTCTCTTATAGTAAATTGTTTAATAATAATAATAAAAAAAACTATGTGGCTACATATTTTATATTTATTTACACATTTTATATATTCTATGTACATTTAAAATTATATAAATTTCCTAGCTTCCTAAAAAGATTTTCTTAGTAAATTGTTTAAGAAAATATTTATTGTATAAAAACTATGTGGTTATATGTATTTTATATACCTATTTTATATACTTTATATATATGTAATATATATTTTATATATTTATTTCATGTACTTCATATATATATTTATATACAATTTTAAACCATATATATTTCCTATAGTTATTTACATATTTTATTTATTTATATATATATATATCTCAAAACTATGTATTTATTATTAGATTAATTCTACAATTAAACTTAAAGTTATTAGATCTTAAAGAATTTTATATATAAATAAATATTCATTTTTTTGTTATGCAAATATATTAAAAATACATAAAATAAACTATTAAACAGAATAAATAAATAATAAATAAATAAATAATATATACCCAAACAGATTGAGCTTAAAACCCAAAGAGATCTGTCCACAAAGGCCCAAAATTGAGCCCAAACGGTAGGGCCTAAGTCTGCCAATGAAAGCAGGTCGCGAGTGGGTCGGATCATGCCGATCGGGCGTGTCTCGCAGGTCGCAGGGATAAGGTGGAACTGGGTCAGCACGCGGGTGGCAGAAGCGGGTCGTACGGATCTCGGGTCGGGTCAGGGGCGACGCGCGGGTCTTCAGCCTCAAAACGCACCGTTTTGCTATCCTATAAAAAGCCTATTTTTTTTGTTCAGATTCTCATTTCACCCGATTTCCCTAAAAAAAATACCAAAAACCTTCTAAAAATCCTTTCGGCCTCCCCCTTAGTCTTTCCGAATGGCCACCACCGCGTCGGCCGTCGTGCGCCGTCACACTCTGGTTGATGGAAGCCTCCCCGTAAACCTAAAAAGCTCCTCTCTTCTCCCTCTCCTCAAATCTAGGCTTCGTTTCTCCCAAAAGTCCCTCTAGCCATATAGATCTGACAAACCAAAGCCATTCTTTTCTCTCTTTTTTTTGTTCTTGTTTTTTTTTTTATATTTCTCTCTTATGTTGTTGTCTTTTCCTTTTTTGCAGGTATCCGGGAATCGGTTTTAGATCTAGGGTTCGGGGTTTACGGGATCTAGGGTTTCCGAATCTGGTTTTCTATTTGCTTTTTTTTTTGTGGTTTTGCTTCCTAGGGTCTTGGTTGGTTTCGATGGTGGTGAATAAGTGGGTGGCTTACGGTGGTGATGATGAGCGGTTTTGTTGGTGATGGTGATGATGTCTTGGTGGTGGGGTTGGTACGGGAATGGTGGTGTTTGGTTATGATGGTTGTGTGTGGTGTTTAGATAGATGATGGTGAGTGGTGAATGGGATCTGAGATGGCTTTTGGGTAGGGAAGCAGTCTCGGTGGTGAGACTAGAATAGGGAGAGTCGTTGTTTGGTGGTTTCGGTGGATGTGAACGATTGACAGCTGGTATCTTGGTGGTAGAGGTTTTTTGTGTCAGTTGGATTTTCTGTGTTCTCCACTCTGTTCTCTCCGTCCAAAGAAGAAGAAGAAAAAATCCTCTTGGGTCCTCTTAAACAGATTTCGGAACCCTTCTTGCCTAGCATTTCAGAATCCACCTTAGGATCTTGCTACTGCCTCCCGGTTACCAAGGCACTGGTCAGGATGGGATTGCCAGCATGGGGAAGATACAATTTTGGTGATACCTGAGACAGTAGGCTGAGCTCCACCAGAGCTAGGCAAAATTTGGCCTAAAAATGCAGCCGGCAAAATGGGAAAGTCTCTTCCTAATAAATGTGATTGCAATATACTAATAATAATGATAAAACAGACAGAAAAAATAATACTAATACAATAGATAATAATAATAATAATAACAGATAAAAAAAATAAAATAGAGATAAAAATAAAATGATAATAATAATAACAATAATAAGAATAATAATAAAACGGTTAATAATAACAATAATAATAATAATATAAAAGTAATAATAATAATAATAAAAACAAAAATAAAAATAAATAAAATATATAATAATAATAATAAAAGTAAAAATAAAGATAAAAATAAAAATAAATAATATATAATAATAATAATAACATAAAAGTAACAATCAAAATAATAATAATAATAATAATAATAATAATAATAATAATAATAATAATAATAATAATAATAATAATAATAATAATAATAACAAAAACATAAAAAAGTTAAACTCAGCCCATTTTAATGGGCCTGGAAGTCCAATGTTTCAATTTGGGCTTTGAGAGTCCAATTGAATGTAATCCTACTAATTTAGACAAAATTTGGTGTCTACAACTGCCCATCTTTGCTCATTGCTGAAGATCAGGAATAGAGCAAAGACAATGGACAACAATTTTGTCCAACTCATGACCTACCCTTTTGTCTTTGTTTTTTTTTTTTGGTTTTTCTTCTTCTTTTTTCTTTTTTTTTGAAATTTTTGCATTTTCTTATTTTTGAATTTCTTTTTCTTCTCTTGTTTTTTTAGAAATATATATATATACACATAAATATATACATACTTAACAATATTTCTCTTACTAAAGGCTCTTCACTTTAACATTAATCAATGACTTTAAGATTGCATCCAAAGAATTTCGAAACCATACTCAGATAACTTAGAATTTGTACCTGAAAGATTTGAGACTTGTGCCCGGAGGACTTAAATTTTATGCCCGGAGGTCTTAAAATTTATGCCCGGAGGTCTTTGAGATATTGCCCGGAGGACTTATAATTTGTGCCCGGAGGACTTGAAATTTGTGCCCGGAGGTCTTAAATTTGTGCCCGGAGGTCTTAGAATTATGCCCGGAGGACTTAGAATTTGTGCCTGGAGGTCTTTGAAATTTTGCCCGGAAACCTATAATTTGTTCCCAGAGGACTTGAAATTGGTGCCCGGAGGTCTTATACTTTGTGCCCGGGGGACTTAAAATTGGTGCCCGGAGGTCTAGAGATTCGTACCCGGAGGTCTTGAGATTGTGCCCGGAGGACTTAGAATTTATGCCCGAAGGTCTTATACTTTGTGCCTGAAGGACTTAAAATTGGTGCCCGGAGGTCTTGAGATTTGTACCCGGAGGACTTGAAATTATGCCCGGAGGACTTAGAATTGGTACCCGAAGGGCTTGAAATTGGTGCTCGGAGGACTTAGAATTTATGCCCGGAGGTTTTATACTTTGTGCCCGGAGGACTTAAAGTTGGTGCCCGGAGGTCTTGAGATTTGTGAAATTTGTGCCCAGAGGACTTGGAGATTTTGCTCGGAAGACTTAGAATTGTGCCCGGAGGACTTATGATTTTGCTTTGAGTATTGAAATTTACGCTCGGAGGACTTATAATTGGTGCCCGGAGGACTTAGAATTTATGCCCGGAGGTCTTAGAATTTTGTTTATCTTCTGAAAATCAATATTCAATCTTAATTAAACATGGCACTGCTAAAACTGGATTTGGAAATTTCTTTATCATGAGCAAACTTGACTTTCTTATCTTGAAAAGGGTTGCATAACCTTAAAAATCTTGATTGAATGGTGTCGAGCCTTCAGCTTGAGAAACATGTTTTAATCTCAAAAACTTTCAATGCTGATGCTGTATGATACTGTGTATGTATGCATGTATGCATGGCACTCAATCCTGTACATTCTCTAACTTTGAAACTCTATCTTGTCAAAGAGGTACATCATTTGTCTTTTGTATTTTCTTTGCCCCAACATGATCATGAAAGCTCCTTTCTATTTCCCATTTTTGCAGAGTTCTTGTACCTCATCATAGCCTGTTAACGAAAAGCGCTAAAAATTTTCCACATAACTATTTTCCAGGGGGAATGAATCCAAATTTCACAAGTGATACTTGATCCTTTCGAAAAATTAGTGATTACTTTTCAAGATGAGTGACATAAATCCTGTTTGGATCTTTTCAATTGGACAATTGAAAGTTTGGTGCACCAGGATGTTCTGTTTGGGGAACATTTTGTCACTTATCCAAAAAACAATGGTTTTTTTTTCTTGGCTCAAAATGGTTTTCTTAAAATACCATCGCTTCTCTCTTTTTTTTTTGGATGAGAAAAGAAACAAAATATTTACAACTTGGTTTGACAATCTCTTAAATTCTAGAATAACGGCGTTCTACAGTTGCCAAGATGAGATATGAATGACTGAGGTCCTTTATGTTTAGGAAAAGTATGTACAGGAAGAAAGGTTCAAACTTTTTCAGAAAAATGTTGGGCAATCAAATGACATCAGAATCTTTGGATATCTCAAGGATTTCTCAAGGACTATTGGTTCTTTTTCCATGTTTTCAATTCGTGTCACTACTTGATTTGTTGCTCTAAGAGTGCATTGTTTGCTCTAGACTGCCCTTTTCGGGTTTTCACCCTAGAGCTGCACTCTTTCTTTTGTTTTCTTTTCTCTTCTTTTTGTTTTTTTGCATTTTTTTTATTGTTCCACCATGCATTCAAGAATTCAGATTTCATTCAAACCAGATAATGGCAAGAATTTTCCAAAGAAGAGCTCTTCGATACAAGCATCCATATTTGATCAAAATGAACTTTTAAGTACGTAATGTAGGCCATGGTTCAGGATTTTGAAAGAATAGATAAATAGGCCTAAAAATGTGTTTAAGGGTGATCAATCCAAGGATCATTTCTTCTCATATAGACATCTATCATTTTCACTCTTTGAAGCACCTTTCTTTTTCTACTCTTCCATGTATCTCTTCTTCTTTCTCTTCTCTCTCTCTTTTTTTTTCAAAATCCTTTTCATTCTTTGAAGCACCTTTCTTTGTGTACTTTCACATTTATCCTTTCTTCTTTCTCTTTTTTGGTTGATTCATGTCCAGGATTTCAAAAACATAGTAAATCTTATTTGATCGAAAACCAAAGTTGAATCATTTATTTTCTTTGAAGAGATATTTTCTGCACCTGCCCCCCCATGTGGAGGGTGATCCTTGGAAGAGGTTTATTATGAAAGAAATTATCAGGCTCAAAAGGGGTAGCAAAAGGATAATGTTTATATTTATGAATGGAATATGAAAGACGGCCATTCATCATCTCAAATTAAGATGCTTATATTGAAAAGCAATTCTTAGGACAAGTTTTTTCTTTTGGCTTTTGAAATCATCTGAATATCATGTTTGCATGATGCCACTATCAATTTCATTTTTTTTCTTATTTTTTCTCTTTTTTTTTATTTTGATTTCCTTATAATACGACACTTTAATATGACAAAACTTGACCTCACACACCAAAAATTCATTCAAGGAAAGAGGTTATGCGCGACTCAAGGTATTGTATAGATGGACAACAGGGAAAAATCCTCAACTTTGGTTCCTTTTTTTTTTGCTCCAAAACATGGGCGAAAGGCATCTCGAGGGTACAGGATTGAACAATTTGGGATTTGTACAAGAATTTAAGTGGACAGGTATTTCAAAATTTCAAAATGATCTTACCAAATATCAAATTGCCAATATCCAAAATCTTCGAGATTGTCATAAATTGATGTCTAAATGATTCTCAAAAGGTTTTGCAAGTTGGTCATTCTTTTAAAAATCATTAACAACGAAGCCCTGTCATGGTCAAATGGAAAACAAATTGGACTTTCAAAATCTTATGCCCCAATTTAGCTTTTTGGCCTCCGAGTGACTTAGGTTTTGTAAAGATATGATCCAGGAATGATTTAAGACATTCATCTTTGATAGTAATCACCAATTTTCTTAGAATCATTTTATCATTATTGTGAAGAAAAGAAACATTCTTGTCATATGCCATTGGAAAATAAATTATGCAAAAAGTTGTGCTCATACAATTGTCACCTAGGCCAACGAAAATGACAAGCATTTTCCAAAAAAATGCAGTCTTCAAAATCTCAAAATCTTCGTTTTCCTCCAGATTGATTTGCCAAAATGCCATGATTTTACGCCAAAGTGGACTTCCACTGTTCTATAAGTTCTCGAGTCAAGATTCCACCATTGATGAGCTCTTCAACCCTTTCCTTCAATTGCTTACATTTTTCTGTTGAATACCCAATTGCCCCCTTGTGATAGTCACATCTGTTATTTGGATCATAGCTCTTGGCCAACGGGTTTGGTGCTATCCTCAAAGGTATAGGGGTCAAATATTGGGTTTTCACCAAAAAAGGCAAAAGATCGAAGATTGAAATTGGGATTTTTCCTTGATTGCTTCTCGATCTTTTTCTGTTGTTTATTGATTGTTGAGGAGGTTGAGCTACTAGCCTAGGCATGAGGATAGGCGCATGAGCAACCGTTGGAGGGTACTCCATGGTTTGCAAAGATAAACGATTTGGGGCCAAATCCACAATATGATTATATTGGGTAACAAATGCCTTTGCCAGATCTTCCCATGAGCGAACATCACCCCTGCCCAATTGAGTATACCACCTAGCAGCAGATCCTTTAAGGCTATCTTGGAAAACATGAATCAACAGCTTGTCATCATGCACATGTGCTGCCATCTTTCTGCAATACATATCGATATGGACTTTTGGACACGTGGTCCTATCATACTTCTCAAATTCTGGGGCCTTAAACTTTAAAGGAATGACCACACCAGGTACTAAGCATAATCTAGTTGCATCCAAAGGTCCATGAAAATCCATTCCTTCAACAATTCGAAGCCTTTCTTCTATAAGCTCTATCTTTTGTCGGGAACATGAGCCTTCTTTCACTTGTGGCATCCCTTGCTCTTTGTGACTACCTGAATTAGCAATATGAGTTGGTTCGAAGGGGTTCATTGTAGGAGTTGCATGCCCCTGAAATTGACTAGGGTCGACTGAAGATGGCATAATAGGGCATACATAATCTTTAGTGGGCATTACTTGTGGCTCCTAAGATGTTTGGGTTTCTCGCGAGCCAATTTTAATTGGATAAAAAGAATCCTCAGCACTTCGCAATTGATGCCCCTCTTGAGTAACTCGTTCTCCCATCGTTCGTTTTCCATTGTTAAACTTTTCCAACAAACCTGCCATCTGTGACAGTTGCTCTCTTATTTCTTGCGGTGCTTTTTCCATCCTTTCCATTCGAATATTTTCTGTCTCTTCCATGGTTCAAAACTATTTCTAAAGCTTTTCAATGTTCAAGCTATCTTTACACCAAATCCTGTCATAATCTTATATTAGATGTCATGCTTGCCATGCTAATATGAAGCTTTTATTGTATGGAAATTGTATATCTACATGTAAAAGAAATTTCAACCTTGTTATTATTTTATGATATCACAAGTTGCACAGCAAAAGAACGGAAAATTATAAACTGAAAATTTTTTTTGACCATTTATTTGCCTTGATCATTTGTTTTTCTTTTATAAAATATTTATTGTTAGCCTTATCATTTTCTGTCAAAATCATGTTATGCACGTATGAATGAAGTGAATGCAAACTTATGTAAAATCTTGTAGCCTTCATATTCATATAGGAATTGTTTACAAGATTCAAAAATTCCTTACTAACTCTCCACTATTCTATTGCCCTCAACATTCAAAGTCTTTTGAAAAAAAATTTCACCACAGCAACTATCCTTTTCACTCTATAAACTCTAATCAAGCATGGTAGACTCCTGGTTAAACACCTCCCCTATATCAAGCAACTTTGCATCAATCAGTCCTTTCACCTTATACTTGAAAGCCATTTCATCGTCTGGATAGTTGAGAGCATCAGAGTGTCCCTGGCAAGCCATTTCATGAAAAGTCGATTGGTCTCCACTTGCTGATGATTCAACGTGTAGTTGTCTTGGAGATGACGATGACCCTTGAGGATGAACCAATTTAGTCGCTTCCTAACTTTCAAGCATCTGCCTTATCTTAGCTAGCTTCCCCTTTATCTCCCGTATATCATGTCCAAACTCCTCTTGATTATTCTCCAAAATAGTAAGTCTAGCTTTCTAATTGATCTCCCATGTGTTTGACTTCCTTTAACCCAAAAAGATAAATACCCTCCTTATTATGTGATGTGAATGCATTAATGTAATGAGATATGCCATGCTAAAATTTAAGAATAAAAGAATCAAAATTTCATCTTGTTTAAGTTCAATGAATGAATTTTTTCTTTTAGAGTTTGATGATTTCTTTTTTTTTTTTTAAAGAATAAGTTTTTCTTCTTTTATTTTTTTAAAAAATCATTTCTTATTTTCACACCAAAATTTATTTTCTTTAACCTCCTTTTTATTTAATTTATTTTCAAAGGAATGTGACAATGTACTTACTTTTTAAAAAAAAAATTTGTGTCTATGCATAAGTTTCAAAAAAATAAAATAAAATAAAATAAAATAAAATATTGTTTTTTTTTTAAAATTGTATTAAAGAATGAAGGAATACTTCATGTTATTTTTTGACAAAGAAGAAAAACCGAATAAATCTTTGTTTTATTCTCCAAAATTGTAAAATTTTATTTGAAAACAAATATCTCTTGATTTTATGAGAGCATGAATTTGAAAAATTATTAGAGTTATGATATGAAAAAAATAGTAAAAATGTTCCCTCATGTGTCCTAATTTTGGGATAATTTCTACAAAAATTGGACATGGCTCTTCCTAAGGCTAGCCTTTTAAGGCTCTCTATATGCTGAGCTTGATTTAAAAAAACTAAGGGTTCCGAAATCGTTTCTTACTGACGTCCACTCTGGACTAGTAGAGAAATAATTTGAGTGGGAGTATTTCACTTGCCATTACGAAGGTTATTACCTCACGAGAGCAAAGCTACTCTACCCCCTCCTAAGAGGGACGGAACCTGGGTATAAAGCTCATGTTATGCAAATGTACATGTAAGTGTGTGCATGAGGGAACACATTAAACTCAAATTAAATTATTATCTTTATCCTAAATACCTTAACAATTTATTAACAACAAGTATGTACAAATATAAAACATAAAATAAATAACATAAAAAGCAAATGCAAACAAAATTATTTTCGAAATCCAAGTGAATTAAGTTTAAATATCAATCAAGACTATTAAATTAAAACTTTGGATAACACATGATTAATGCATGGTTTGACCCTCAAAAAAATATCCCCAGTGGAGTCGCCAAGCTGTCGTAACAATCTCGCGCTTGACGATTTTGAAAACATTTTAAAACAAGGAGTCACCACCAATCTTTTTTGTCTAGGTGTGATTGGTCACCTAAAAATATTTATTTTTTTAACAAAATCTCAAAATTAATTAAGTTTTATTAAAAAGACAATTTTTGGTCTGCGAAAACAAAACCGGGTCCGGGAGTACGGTTACGCATGGGGAAGGATTAGCACCCACACGACGCCCGTTAAAAAACGGTACCATTGTAATCATATGTTACCCTTTAATTTTAATAAAATAGTCTTGGCTTAAGTTTAATTCATTTATTATATGTGTATATATAAAATTCGTGCATTTGCTTAAAAAATTACTATTATATATGTTTTAAAAAATTTCATTATGAAAAATCAACATGAACACCATTTATTGAAAAATTAAATCAAATATCCCAATACTTTGGTAACATTTGAAATAATTTTCCTCACCTAGAGATTTCTTAAGAATCACTACTTGTGAGTTCTATAGAATCTCATCTTCGGTGGGGCTCACGCTATTTTATAATTGATCGTGTACACATGTAGTATTGATAAAAATGTATGATGCATATGAAACTTAAAAGAAATTTTATTTATTTTGATTTTATTAATGAAATTCTTGACATTGAAAATTTTAGCTGAATATCCCAATACTCTGGTAACATTTAATTAATTCCTCTCACCTAGGGATCAGTCAAGAAATCACTACTTGTGAGTTTCATGACATCCCATCATCGGAAGAATTTCATTTATTTTAAAATTAATATTTATGCACATGATGCAATGATATAGTACATGATGCACATGGAATTATAAAAAGAACTTTATATTTTGATTTTTATTAATGAAACTCTCAATATTGAAAAATTTAGCTAAATATCCCAATACTTTGGTAACATTTCGTTAATTCCTCTCACCTAGGGATCAATCAAGAAATCACTACTTGTGAGTTTCATGACATCCCATCCCATCATCAGAAGAATTTCATTTATTTTAAAATTAATATTTATGCACATGATGCACATGGAATTATAAAAAGAACTTTATATTTTAATTTTTATTAATGAAACTATCAATATTGAAAATTTTAGCTAAATATCCCAATACTCTAGTAACATTTAGTAGACTCTTCTAACCTAGGGATCAGTTAAGAAATCACTACTTGTGAGTTTCATGACATCCCATCATCGGAAGAATTTCATTTATCTTGAAATTATTTTTTTAGATTTATTATCTTGATTCCTTCGATTATTCCCTTTTATTAAAATTCTATTATTACTTATTTAATTAATTTAATTACCATTCTTTACCTTTGGAAACTTTACCATTATTAATTTTTATTGTTTTAATTATTTTGTATTTATGTATTTCTAAAATCCCTTTTTTTGTTAATTTCCCTCAATTGTTTCTATTACCTCTTTTGTTTTTATTAGTCTTCATTTAATTAATATTTTTCTAAATACTCTTTATTTGTCATTACAAAACTCATCGTTGTATATATACATATATTTTTTAAAATAAGCATGAAATTGAATATTGAGAAATAATGTCGAATATCCCAATACTCTAGTAACATTCGGTATAATTCCTCTCACGTAAAGTTTTTCGAAGAATCGCTACTTGCGAGTTCTACGAAAACTTATCATCGGGATTCCATGCTTATTTATTTTATTCATTTATTTATTTATTTACTTTTTTTAATTTTTTTGCTTCTTAAAATATTCTCTTATAGTAAATTGTTTAATAATAATAATAATAAAAACTATGTGGCTACATATTTTATATTTATTTACACATTTTATATATTCTATGTACATTTAAAATTATATATATTTCCTAGCTTCCTAAAAAGATTGTCATAGTAAATTGTTTAAGAAAATATTTATTATATAAAAACTATGTGGTTATGTGTATTTTATATACCTATTTTATATACTTTATATATATGTAATATATATTTTATATATTTATTTCATGTACTTCATATATATATTTATATACATTTTTAAACCATATATATTTCCTATAGTTATTTACATATTTTATTTATTTTTATATATATATATATATATCTCAAAACTATGTATGTATTATTAAGATTAATTCTACAATTAAACTTAAAATTATTAGATCTTAAAGAATTTTATATACAAATAAATATTCATTTTTTTGTTATGCAAATATATTAAAAATACATAAAATAAACTATTAAACATAATAAATAAATAAATAATAAATAAATAAAAAATATATACCTAAACGGATTGGGCTTAAAACCCAAAGAGATCTGTCCACAAAGGCCCAAAATCGAGCCCAAACGGTAGGGTCCAAGTCTGCCAACGAAAGCAGGTCGCAAGCGGGTCGGATCGTGCGGATCGGGCGTGTCTCGCGGGTCACGAGGATAAGGTGGAACCGGGTCTGCACGCTGGTGGCAGAAGCGGGTCACGCGGATCTCGGGTCGGGTCAGGGGCGACGCGCGGGTCCTCAGCCTCAAAACGCACCGTTTTGCTATCCTATAAAAAGCCTATTTTTTTTTGTCAGATTCTCATTTCACCCGATTTCCCCAAAAAAATACCAAAAACCTTCCAAAAATCCTTTCGGCCTCCCCCTCAGTCTCTCCGAACAGCCACCACCGCGTCAGCTGCCTTGCGCCACCGCACTCCGGTCGACGGAAGCCTCCCCGTAAACCTAAGAAGCTCCGCTCTTCTCCCTCTCCTCAAATCTAGGCTTGGTTTCTCCCAAAAGTCCCTCTAGCCATATAGATCTAACAAACCGAAGCCATTCTTTTCTCTCTTTTTTTTGTTTTTGTTTTTTTTTTTTATATTTCTGGTTGATGGTTCGGTTGTGGTTTTGGTCTTATGTTGTTGTCTTTTCCTTTTTTACAGGTATCCGGGAATCGGTTTTAGATCTAGGGTTCGGGGTTTTCGGGATCTAGGGTTTCCAGATATGGTTTTCTATTTTTTTTTGTGGTTTTGCTTCCTAGGGTCTTGGTTGGTTTCGGTGGTGGTGAATAAGTGGGTGGCTTACGATGGTGATGATGAGCGGTTTTGTTGGTGATGGTGATGATGTCTCAGTGGTGGGGTTGGTACGGGAATGGTGGTGGTATACGGTGATGATGGTTGTGTGTGGTGGTTAGATGATGGTGAGTGGTGAATGGGATTTGAGATGGCTTTTGGGTAGGGAAGGGGTCTTGGTGGTGAGACTGGAATAGGGAGAGTCATTGTTTGGTGGTTTCGATGGATGTGAATGGTTGAAGGCTGGTATCTCGGTGGTAGAGGTTTTTTGTGTTAGTTGGATTTTTTGTGTTCTCCGCTCTGTTCTCTCCGTCCGAAGAAGAAGAAGAAAAAATCCTCTTGGGTCCTTTTAAATAGATTTCGGAACCCTTCTTGCCTAGCATTTCAGAATCCACCTTAGGATCTTGCTACTGCCTCCCGGTTACCAAGGCACTGGTCAGGATGGGATTGCCAGCATGGGGAAGATACAATTTCGGTGATACCCAAGACAGTAGGCTGAGCTGCATCGGCGGCTAGGCAAAATTTGGCCTAAAAATGCAGCCGAAAAAATGGGAAAGTCTCTTCCCATTAAATGTGATTGCAATATACTACTAATAATGATAAAACAGACAGAAAAAATAATACTAATAAAATAGATAATAATAATAATAATAATAACAGATAAAATAAAAAAAATAAAAAAAATAAAAAAAACAAATAGAGATAAAAATAAAATGATAATAATAATAATAATAAAATAGTTAATAATAACAATAATAATAATATAAAAGTAATAATAATAATAATAAAAATAAAAATAAATAAAATATATAATAATAATAAAAAGTAAAAATAAAGATAAAAATAAAAATAAATAATATAAAAATAATAATAAGAAGAAGAAGAAGAAGAAGAAGAAGAGGAAGAAGAATAATAATAATAATAATAATAATAATAATAACAACAAAAACATACAAAAGTTAAACTCAACCCATTTTAATGGGCCTGGAAGTCCAATGTTTCAATTTGGGCTTTGAGAGTCCAATTGAATGTAGTCCTACTAATTTGGACAAAATTTGGTATCTACAACAGCATTTAGGTGTGAAAAAGGGCTGATATAGGCTTGGTTTGGAGCTTGAACCGAGAAGGGTAAGGACTCTTTAAGTGTAGCAATAAAGTGTCTATATATACATACATACACACACTAAGATATTGATGAGGCAATGTATGATTTAACCTTGTTGAAAGAAAATGCTATATTTGGATTGATATATGCCTATATGTACATACACATATGTACATAAATATATATTTGTCATGGTAATGAGGAATTAAAATATTTTGTAGGAATTTAATAGAGATCTTAAAGAAGTGGAGATTTAAAGAGAGCTTGAGAAGGCTTGATTTTGAGGATTTTCAAGTTAAGGATGTGTTAATTAATTTGATTTAAACTTTAGAGGAGGTAATTGAGTAAATTAAGTGTGATTATGGTATTGGATTGTAGAAGAACTTCAAAGGAGGAAGGCTAGAGATTTTTATATATTTTTGGATTCAAAGGTAAGTAATATACTTAAATGTTGTTTGGTGTTAATTGTTATGTATATGAAATTTTTGTGGAGATAAATAATGTCATAATTGGAATTGTGGATTTGAGAATATTTTAATAAGGAATAGGTAAGCAATGTGCATGGAGGTGAATTGGATTTACTTTTATCTTGTAACATGATTAAACTTTATTATTAAAGAATAAGGTGATTAAGATTTGTTTTGAGACAGTAATGATTTTGGTTTGTATTGACTTGGAGCAATTAGGAGCTTGAGCCGTGATTCGAAAACTTAAAGAAGATACTTGCTAAGTGCGTAAGGTAAGGGATATATATATATATATATATATATATATATATATAAGGAACATAGCAGATACTGAACTGATTTTAAAATCAACTGCATTGAGTTTTATAAACTGCGTTTGCTTTGCAAGAGGTTTTAGAAAATTTGTACTATTATGCTACTGAATTTTCATGAAAATGTTGATTATTGCGATTTAAGCTAGAAATCTAAGAAATGTTTTAGGCATAGAACTTTTCTAAGGAATTCAATTTTGAAAATATTAAATTACATGATTTTGGCACAATCGTGAATTTTTAATTTAAATTTTATTTTATGGAAATTACCAATATTTAGTGTTTTAGAAATATTTATGAAAAGTTATGAAATTTTCATATTTTTGGACTACCTTGCATTTTAATTGATTTTGGAACCTTTGTGAGTTCTGAAAATTCTGTTCTCGAATTTGGATTTATGAAACTCTTCAATAGCATGGATTGTTTCTTAAGGAATACGGTTTTTGTTGGAAACTTATTTAATTGCATGATTTTAAAGATTTGTGACTTTTCTACTTTAAAATTTTTGTCTTATGAATTTATTACAAATCATGACACTGAAACCTATTTTCTTTATATATTTTGGAAATTACTAAGTTTTTGAATATTTGGAATATAATTCTGATTTGATACGATAATCTGCTTTTATGAACTCCTATGAATATATGTACGATTTGACTTACTAATTTGGACTCTGAATTATGAATATTTGTAATGATGCATGCAACTTTAATGGATATAAATTTTGTTAAGCAATATAATTTTAAAATGTGATTACATGCTTAGTCAAAAAAATTTGAACTCGGATCAAAGTGACTATTGGATATTGATTTAGCTAATGTAAATTTAGCTTAAGAATAAATTTGAGATACTAAGCACAGCCCAGCCAAGTAAATGAAAAAGGAAAATTTTGGTTCAAATTTTCAATAAAAAGGGATGTTACAATTGATTTCTCTTTTAAAAAAAGAAAAAATCTAGGCTTTTGATGATTGAGAAGCTATTGTGACAATGCCTCATTTTTATACATCACATTCGTAAGAGCTCTCGGGTTCGACTCTCACTAAACACATCTTTGGAGAGGGGTGAAGAGCCTTAACTGTGACTAAACTCCGAACAGGATTAATCTCAGACCGTTAAAACGGATAAAGATACCTGTGGTCTACACCAAAAAAGTAGATGCCAAAAAAAAAAAAACAAGTTGGCTCAGTCGATTAACTTATGATTAATTCATCTATGTCGAATTTAAAAATTCTTTTTATTCTTTATTGATTATTTTCAAAATGTAAATCTTGACATCAAAGTTAAAGATTGGAGCAGTCTATTTGTCATCGAATTTTGATTAAAAAAAATAATAGATGCTAATATATAATATAAAGGCATGCAACTTCTAGCCATGTGAAACTTCTTGCTGGTATGCAATGCATAAAGAAACCTTTTGGATTTGTTCTTTAGCAATTGGTACCACCGCTTCGGAAGTATTAGCTGCAAAACAGTTAAAGAGAATATATATCCAAAAAATAGAAAAGAGTCATAGTTGAAAGACTTGGCATTATTCGTAATTCATCTGCATTTTGATTTTTGAGTCAACAACTAATTCTGAAATAAGGCATAATTAATTAATTATACATTATAACGCCTGGAATTTTTAAAAGAGATTAACTAGTAATTACTTAGAAAATAAAACACATTTTTATCATATTTATTAATTATTAAAAGTTAATTTGGGATTTCCAAGTTAATTTAAATAATTTTACCAATTTATTTTTTTATTTAATCTTATTCATAAATACATTTTTCTTAAAAAGAAAAATTATTTAGTTTGCGAGGGGACTCAATGTGTGTAAGTTTGAAATAGAAAGGGAAAATATGTTTTTTTTTTTTAAAAAATTAAAGATAATTGTTTAGATTTATCAATGAGCTTTTCAATGATATCAATAATTCAATACCGAGGATTTCAAGTTCCAACTTCAAAATTAATTTAAAATTTAAAAAATAAAAAACCATTGTTTAAAACTATGAATCACTAATTGTAAAAATTCAAACATAAGAAATTAAAATTTTGATTTAATGTTTCTTACAAAAGGAAAATTTGATATATAGTTTAAACAGATAGTGATAACTTGTCAAATGAAAATACTAAAAAAAATTGTTTTAAAAAAATAATACTAAAAACAAAATAAAGAATTTTTCTTTGAAATAGGAAAATTATATATATTACATGTCCATAAATAGTTTGCTTACCGGTAATCTATAAATACAATTGGAGCAGAGTGGTCGTTTAATGAGTTCACATTTTTTTTTTGCTAATTTTGAAATAGTATATTAACATTCAAAATTACAATCATGATCAATATATTACAAACACAAATTGGTAGTTTGACAAAATGAGATATACAAATTACAATAACATAATAAACTATATTCGTTATCACAATTGATGAGACTCAAACTCGAGACTTCAAAATCTCAAGATCTTTTTATTGTCATTAAGTCAAGACATCATTAGATTTTGAAACTTTCCAAATAAGTGGCCAACACCCCTGAAATTTCTCGTTAAATCTCAACGAGAAAGCTCGCTTCTTTTGGTGCGTCTTGTTCTCTTACTCTCAATTTCTCTTTAGATATTCCTTACTGATAATTCTATAATTTATAGAATTATCATAAATTTAATGATATAATTTATCTCTAAATTATTATTATTAGATTAAAATCCTTCATTTATCTATTAAATTTCTCTCAATGATGTAGGAACTCCAATTCATAAAGAAGTCAAAGATGTGAAAGGACTTTAGTTCCAAATTCCATTCAAACACAAGACTTTGTTGATAAAGCTTCATGCATGGATATCTCTACTTGCTGCCAAGAAAGATAAATTGTTGTAATTATCTTTTATGAAGATAAATTATCAAGATAGACTTTTTGCTAAGGATAGAGATAAACAAGAGAGCTGATAAAAGATAAATTTTCTTTGAAGATAAAGATCAAGCTTTATCAGCCAAGATTTTGAGCTAATCATCATCACCTCTGCCTCTATAAATAGCCAGCTTCAGCACCATGAAAGAGCATTCAATCCCACTAGGGTATGTGGAGTAGTTTTAGTTTTATTCTCTTTGTTTTTGTTTTTCAAGTTTTCATCTGAATTTCTTTCGGTTTTTATTTTGTAATATTTTAGAAATTTTGATTTAAATAAATGATTTTTTTATGTACACTTTCCTGCTACTTCTATTTCAGAAATACTAGTTTTTTGATTAAAAAATTCTTTCGATCATTTGAATAAAATTAGGCTATGAAATTTTAGTACTTAGTAAACAACTCACAATTTCAATCCTCATGGGAACGATCTTGTACTCATCACTTTATTACTTGCTACGGTCTGTATACTTACGGTACACTCATCGAAAATCCGGTAACAAGTTTTTGGCGTCGTTGTCGGGGATTAAAGGATTTGTTTTGCTAATATTAATACCAAGCATACCTAGTTTTAATTAAATTTTTTTTTCTCCTTCTTGTTACTAATATCTTCTCTTGTTTTTCTTGCGAGGTACATCGGCCTAATGCATGAGCCGAGCAAGGAGTGGTGAATTGGCTCCCCTTGACCCTGAAATTGAAAGGACTTTACGAAGAATCAAGAAGGAGAACCAAGAAGATCTTGTTGAAACAAACATCATGGAAGAGGCAGATACCAAGGCTCTTCGAGATTATGAAATGCCTACAATGAATGGAATTGAGATGAGCATAAGAAATCCAGCCATTCAAGCAAATAATTTCGAGATCAAGCCGGCCATCATCCAAATGATCCAAACTTCTGTACAGTTTGGGGGTTCAATAAATGATGATCCTAATGCTCATCTGAAACATTTTTTTACAAATTTGCTCCACTTTTAAGAATAATGGTGTTTCGATGATGCAATAAGACTGAGATTATTTCATTTTCCTCTAAGGGACAAGGCGATGGATGGTTGAACTCATTGGCACTTAGATCAATCGCAACATGGGAGGATTTAGTCCAGAAGTTCTTGGTAAAATTCCTCCCACCAGCCAAAATAGCTAAAATGAGGAACGACATCACCACTTTCATGCAACACGACTCAAAGTCACTCTATGAAGCATGGGAGAGGTACAAAGAGCTCTTGAGAAGGTGTCCTCATCATGGGATTCCAAATTGGTTGCAAGTGCAGATATTCTACAATGGCCTGAAAGGCCAAACCAAAACTTCTATAGACACAGCTACAGGTGGTGTATTAATGAGCAAGTCTATAGATGATGCCTACAACTTGATAGAAGACATGGCTGCAAACAACTATCAATGGTCAACTGAGAGGCTTACACCAAAAACAGCAGGTATGTATGAGTTAGATGCACTCATCGCCCTTACCTCTCAAATCTCAGCCTTGACCAAAAAGGTTGATTCTCTTAGAGTCAATCAACAACCCAATCCATTCCATTCGAAATCGTTTTGTAACTTGTGATAATTGTGGGGGTAATCACTCTGGCGATAGGTGTCTTATTCGAGCCGAACAAGTCCAATATATTTCCCATCCAAAAAGGAACCATAACCCATTCTCAAACACCTACAACCCTAGCTGGAGAAATCACCCAAATTTGTCTTGGAACAATAATCAAGGGCAACCATCTAACCCAAGACCTACCCTTGAAATTCAAGTAGGTCAGATTGCCAATGCCATTAGCAACCGTCCTTAAGGTACCCTGCCTAGCAATACTGAACCTAATCCAAGAAGGGAAGGAAAAGAGCACTGTAAATCAATCACCTTGAGGAAGGGTAACGAAGTGGGTTACGTACCTAAAGAATCAGAGGAAGATGTTAGAGTTGAAGTCCAGGCAGAAGAAGAAGATGAGCAACAAAAGAACATTGAGCAAACTTCATCTCAATCTGGTAAGACCATTGAATCACCTCCTCTACCTATACCTTTTCCTCAAAGATTCAAGCAAAAGAAGACAGATAGGCATTTTGCTAAATTCCTAGAGGTATTCAAAAAGCTACACATCAACATCCCTTTCTCTGATGCATTAGAGCAAATGCCAATTTATGCCAAGTTCATGAAGGACATCATCTCCAAGAATAGGCAAATTGAGGATTTTGAAACTGTAACTCTTACTGAAGAGTGCAACACTATTTTGTAAAGGAACTTACCACCTAAGCTTGAAGATCTAGGGAGTTTTACTATTCCTTGCACTATTGGTAACTTATTTTTTGATAAAACTTTATGTGATTTAGGTGTAAGTATTAATTTAATGCCTTTTTCTATTTTTAGGAAACTTGGACTAGGAGAGACTAAACCAACCAAGATAACACTCCAGTTAGCAGACCGGTCTCTCAAGTATCCAAGAGGCATTATTGAGGATGTGCTAGTGAAGGTTGACAAATTTGTCTTTCCAGTTGATTTTGTAGTGTTGGATATAGAGGAAGATCGTGAAGTCCCAATTATCCTTGGGAAACCCTTTCTGGCAACTGGTAAGGCTCTTATTGATGTGCAAAAAGGAGAGCTCACCATGCGGGTCAATGATCAAAAGGTAACATTTAATCTTTTTTCTGCAATTAAATTCCCATGTGAGACTGATAATTGTTTTAAAGCGAATGAAGAGCAGAGCATAGTTCAGGGAATATTCGTCAATCAACAACCAATGGACACCATAGAAGCAATTCTTGATGAAGAAAAGTCCAATTGTGCCGAGGTAAAAGCTGTGATGATTCCCAATAGACAATTTGAAAGGTATGCTTATTTAGCTGGTGAAAAGCGTCTATTACAGCTCAACGAGTTAGATGAATTCAGAATGCAAGCATATAAGAGTGCTAGACTCTATAAGGAGATAACGAAGAAGTGGCATGACAAGAAGAGAGTGGAAAGACAATTTGAGCTGGGGCAACAGGTTTTACTCTATAATTCTCGTTTGAAGTTGTTTCCAGGTAAGTTGAAATCAAGGTGGTTTGGACCATTTATTGTTACTCGAGTTTTTTCATATGGAACTATGGAAATAAGAGGAGAGTTTTCTAAGGAACCATTTAAGGTTAATGGTCAGAGATTGAAACATTATTGGGGAGGATTGATCGATCGTTAAAAATCGGTCACTTATCTTAATGATCCAGCTTGAAATCAACAATGGTAGTCAAGCCAAAGACTATAACTCAAGCGCTTATGGAGAGCAACCCCAACTTTCAATTTTTTCCTTTTAAGATTTTGCTACTTATTTTTTTTATTATTTATTCATTTATTTTGTTTATCTATTTATAGGTGATGATCTCTGCTGGACATGCGATGCATGAGTGTGTGGCATAAGTAGGAGATGTTTGTGGCTGTGCATAAGCCTTCTTCATAGTGTAAGCATGTGGCAATTTAATCTCAAGTCAAGGGAGTATTTCTTTCTCATTCCTATTTTTTATTTTTATACATTGAGGATAATGTATGTTTCAAGTTAAGAGCGAAGAGCAAAATTTTTTATTTTCAAAGATTGAGCAAAAATTTTTTATGAAATCTTTGCAAAAATTATGTGCTTTAAAGTGGTTTTTACCTTGAAGTGATTATATGCTTGCTTGATAATTCCTTGATATTAACCATGGATTGAAAATGTTATAGCAAGATGAAATTCATGAGTATGTGTGAAGTATGTGAATGAATTCTTAGTGAATTATCTTTTTGATTGAGATTTTTGCAAAAATTAAATGCACCATGTTTCTATCATTGAAGTCATGCATATTTAGAGAAGATTTATGTGAATAGGAATAAACACTAGTCTTTAAAGTTTGTTATTTGTCTAGAATTTGTTTTATCATCTCTCAAGGCGAAATCCTAGAACACACTTAGCTAAAGAGGTGATTTAGGCCATCTTTGGACCGTTTGAGCTTTTCAAGACTACCATGATATATTTTATCCTTAATCACCCAATTTGAGCTTAAATAGATCTTCTCTCTTATTTTACCTACATTAATAATTAGCCTAGCCTATAAAAAATAAAATTTCTCATACCCCACTATATGCATGAGGACTATGTCAAGATGCATTTAGAGCTACGCATATATGGAAGAAAGGGTGAAATTCAAAAAAAAAAGTTGAAAAGGAGAAAATTCAAAAAAAAAGTTGAAAAGGAAAAAAAAAGAAATCAAGTTGGGGGAATTATTTGAAAACTCTTAAAAAGTTCAAGAAAAAGAATGCATGATTAGGGGTTGAGCCTAAAAATCCTTTTTCTCCTACCTTTACCCTAGCCATACATTACAAGCTTATAAAGTCCTATTGATCTTTGGCTATGTGTGTCTACATTAGTGGAGAGAAGATGAGAAAAGCAAACTTATGGAAGATAACTATTCTTTGAGATCTTTTGTTATATTCATATTTGTATAACTTTATCTGGATTGCATGCACTGAAATGAAGAAACATTTACACAGACACACGAAAAAATTGAATTGAATTGATACTCTCTTTTGAATGAGTTTATATATATTTAGCTAATGTTTATGGATTGTCATGGAGTTGTAATGTTTTCAAAATATTTGGGGAAATTAAAGGAAAATCATTCTTGCAAGTGTATTTGACCTCTAGGTATATTTCTTTTTGAATTTTATTTTGCTCGAGGATAAGCAAAAATTCAAGTTTGGGTGTGTGATAATTCTATAATTTATAGAATTATCATGAATTTAATGATATAATTTATCTCTAAATTATTATTATTAGATTAAAATCCTTCATTTATCTATTAAATTTCTCTCAATGATGTAGGAACTCCAATTCATAAAGAAATCAAAGATGTGAAGAACTTTAGTTCCAAATTCCATTCAAACACAAGACTTTGTTGATAAAGCTTCATGCATGGATATCTCTACTTGCTGCCAAGAAAGATAAATTGTTGTAATTATCTTTTATGAAGATAAATTATCAAGATGGACTTTTTGCTAAGGATAGAGATAAACAAGAGAGCTGATAAAAGATAAATTTTTTTTGAAGATAAAGATCAAGCTTTATCAGCCAAAATTTTGAGCTAGTCATCATCACCACTGCCTCTATAAATAGCCAGCTTTAGCACCATGAAAGAGCATTCAATCCCACTAGGGTATATAAAGTAGTTTTAGTTTTATTTTCTTTGTTTTAGTTTTTCAAGTTTTCATCTAAATTTCTTTCGGTTTTTATTTTGTAATATTTTAGAAGTTTTGATTTAAATAAAAGATTTTTTTTTTATTTACACTTTCCTGCTACTTCTATTTCAGAAATACTAGTGTTCTGATTAAAAAATTCTTTCGATCATTTGAATAAAATTACGGTGTGGAATCACCGTAATTTTAGTACTTAGTAAATAACTCACAATTTAAATCATTGTGGGAATGATCTTGTACTCATCACTTTATTACTTGCTACGGTTTGTATACTTGTGGTACACTCATTGAAAATTTGGTAACACTTACATTTTCTTTATACTCTCTATCATTTTCTATATTTACCATAATTTGATATTGTATTTAAACTACAGATTACTGCTTTTTAACTCAATAATTCAATTGTATCAAGAATATGATCATTACTTAATTTGGCAACTAAACAAATCTGAAAGCCTTTTTTTTTTTTACTTTGATCTGGCAGTTCAGTTAATGTAATGGATGGTTGAAATGCCTTAAATTTTTAATTTTCAGCGAAAAAATTTTGATGGGTACTTTTTTTTATTGCCTTCTTATGGACCTAGATTTGATGGGTTTGTGATTAGACCAATTTGCTTATAAACTGGAGTTTCATGTCTTTTCTATAATCTTGGTCATATAGTGTTATTTTATATGAGCTACTAGAAAATGGGTTTTTGAGATTTTGGAAGGAGATTGCTAACATCGAATTAAAATAGTTTAACTTTTATTTTCTTTTGGTGGTGGCATTATAATAAATCATAATGGTGATCAAGTGATGTTAGTTATATGATTTTGATATATGGATTTGGATATTGGGCTTCGCTTAGATTGAAGTAGTTGTCCTTCGGTTGAAAATTGCAGCGTATGGCTGCCCCGAATACAAATTTAATCTGTGGTAGCTGTGAAAATAAGGTTCTTGGTCCTAGAGGTTTCTTTGAGTTTTAATTTTTTTTTATGGAACTAAAATGCCAATTGAAATTGATGACATTTGAGCAAAACTTCAGATATTTCGATTATAAGTTTAGGAAAGCTTAGGTTTTCAATATATAAAGTCTAAGTACTCCAGGGTGAAGTTGGAATTTGGATGTTCTTGATGACGGAAAATGTCAACGCCTTTTGGTTGCTAAATCATAGATGCATAGAGAGAAAAGTTCCCTGATGAAATTTGTGAAGTTACTAAATGCATGCTCAGCATTATCTGATATGCTTTCTATGCAGACATCAAAACGCTTTTAGTGGCCATTTAAACCACATTTCAAGATGACATACTTGTTGGATTATGCCCTTAGAACCATTCATTAGATGATTGACTTTGGCATTTTTTTATGTATCATGACATTTTATTTATCATAGTTCATTATTATATTTGTCTTATAACTGCGTAATATAATCTTATATAATAATGTCCTTAGAATAGTAATAACACACTATTCTTAAAATATGCCTAGTCAAGTATTATTGTGAACAAGGATAACAATGATACGATAAGACTAGTATGTGGTTGACTGATGACCATTGTCATGGATATAGGATATCAAGTCATCACATAGGTACATGTTAGAGAACTATGTACTGGATCGACCCTCCATGAGAACGCTACATGGATTGTTATATGAATGTCATAAGCGATTCTCATAGTGATGATGGTGTATGTGATCCTTTGACTTGAGATCATCAGAGATCCCAACATAGAGAATTGCATACTTTAATGCTGCTAGATGTCATTCGTAACAGGATGGACTATAAAGGTAGTAATTGGGTATGCCTTGATCTATGTAGAGGGATGTTGAGTGATCAAGATAGGATTTATCCCTCTTATATAACAAGAGTGATGTCTTGGGCCCTTTGATAGAGTGAGACTAAGAAATGCATGGCCGTGCTCAAATAAGTCAATATGAGATATTGATTTTATTTGTTTAATTAGTCTACTCAGGAATCAAGAAACGCTGATTAGACTATACAAGTGTGACACATTCCATGACTTGTGTCTAATCAAGACATCAAAGGGTAAAAGGATTAGACTACACAGTAACATCTATCACGAGTAAGGTTATGTCGAGTCATTGACATTCTCGTTACATGGGTAGCAATGATGTGTTGCTAGATACCGCTCATTGCCTGTGACAATTTTGTCATTGCCATTGTTTTGAGAACCTATTAGGTCGCACACTTAGAACGGATCAATGAGGAGCTTAATTAATCCTATTCTGAATTGGATTAAGGATATAACTAATCCTATTCTGAATTGGATTAGGGATATAACTAATCCTATTCTAAGTAGGATTAGAGTTCTGTTTGGCAGTAAATTTTAGGGTAAAATTTACTGCCTATAAAAGGGATGTTTTTCTTGAACATAGCCACACTTTTTAAAACAGAAAACAAAACAATCCTTTTAATCGAAGCTAGCAATTCGGTTATAAGGAATTTAAAAGCTCTTTAAGGCTTCTGATCGTGAGACGTTCAAGAGTCGTGAGATCCGTTCGTGTGGATACCGTAGAGGCAGGAACGAAAAGTTGCTGCTTGTGACTCAACCAACGACAGAAAATTCAGAGAAAACGTCAGGTAAAATCTCGAAACCCTAATCAGGCAACTCTCCGAATCGATCTTGGTGGAGGCCGAATGATTTAAATTCCGCTGCGTGTTGTTTCGGTTTCCTTCAATACTTGCCTGCTGCATATTTTTATCCATCCTATATCTCTGTTTCATCGGAGGATATGTTTTCTATCTCTCATTCTTATGTTCCCATATTTTAATGACATTAATCTTTCTCAAATATTAATGTAATAAAATTGATAGAATGAATGCCTGTTAATCTTATTTATGACAAATATATATTTTCTTGAGTTTGTCTTGATTGCATGCTGTGTGTTAATTTCTCTGCCAAACTAAACTTAGTAATAACATGCCTTGATTCACCGTTGTTGAACTGAAGTTGTTTTTAGTTGACTTTCTGTCCTCCCAGTGGATTTTGTCTGTTTATTGGGTGACTGGTTTTTATAGCCATAAAGTAATATTTTTGTCAAAAATTGTTGTGTTAATTTCAGAGTAACTGTAACATAATTCAGCAAGTATGGAAGCCAACAGGGGCCAGAATGGTATTCAACAGGTGCTAGCTGCAGAACAAGAAGCGCAGCACATTGCCAATACTGCAAGAAATGGTAAGCACTCATCTTATTTTCTTCGCATCTCATACCTCAGCTTGTAAAACTTTGAATCTTTATGCAATTTTTATGGTTTTGCACTGATGCTTTCTTGGTTCAAGAATAATGAGATGCCAGTTTCTATGTTAATTCTATTTATTTGTTTAGAAGCTTTTTTTTAAGAATTACAAAACATTTTTTGCTCACATGTCTCACTTGAGAATAACTCTTGGTTAAGCAACATAATTACATAAACACAGGCACACAAGTGGGCATTACAACTTTTTTTTTTTGTTATTATGATAATTTGAAAACTTATCCTCAATTAGATTATTTGCAATGTTTCTACAACATATAGCCTTTTTTAGCGGGTCCTTTAGCATCGAATCAGAACACAACTCTAAGAACAAAAATGCTTTGCTGTGTGGTTATTGCTGCTGTCACTTCATGAAGACTAAGATGTGAACTAAACATAAAAGAGAAGTTTTTTTAGCTTTCTTGGTTGCTGTTATTGTGGTACTCATTGTTTTTTTGGAGGTCTTGATGTTGACTCTCTTCCGTTTCTTTTGCCAGCAAAAATGGCTAGACTAAAACTGGCCAAGGAAGAGGCAGAGAAAGAGATTGCTGAATTCCGTGCTCCAGTAGAGTATGAGTTTCAGAGGAAGGTAGCAGAGGTACGATGTAGTGAATTTAAATAAAAAAAATTAAATTGAGTTTTATTTGTTCAAATCATAGCACTGTGCTCAAAATCTTAAATGTGAGCTGCCAACCCTTCCATGCTTGCGTAGAGTACGAGTTTCAGAGGAAGGTAGTGTAAGGTTTCGTTGTCTTCGTTTATCATGTTATACACAAAAATAAGTAGCGGATTAGAAAAACAACAAAACCAAAATCACTAGGATCATGCAATAAGATTGTTTTCGGAATAGAATCTAATCTTTTTGGTGTGACTCGTGTAGGAATGTTCAACTTTTGAATGTGGCAACCCACAAACAGCCCTCAATTTATCATTAACTCAAGACTCCTAGCTGAGAGAAGCCCTCTTGTGACATCCCATTCACTACATTTTACCATCTAAACTTTTCCTTATCTTATACGACTTGATTAGACTCGTCCGTCAATGTCATTCATTCTTCTTCTTAAGCTTAATATTAATAGCTCAATATGAATATTTTACTTCCAATAAAACAAAATAATGATATATATACATATCATTCCTTTCCACAGGATCTTACACATCTTACATACCTAACTGCCCAAAACTCTTATAAACATTAATGTACTGCAGTACTGTCTGACTTTCATAATTACATAAGTATACCTTCAACTATTATCAGGAAGCGTATCTCGAAGGTAAACATTTAAGATCCACTAGTAGGCTCTTCTATCGAGAGCGGAGAATCACTTTAGATAGTCTGTATGAAAAATGTTCGTAAAATGGTGAGTTTACGCTCAGTAAGAAATATATGTAAAAGAGCATACTATGCCTCTATATGCAGTTTTCCTGCTTGGCTCTATAATGTCATGTAAAATCATTATAAAGCATATTCATACACTTTCATCAAACATATAAAAGTTCTTCATAATAGCATATGCTTATAAATCGAGTAAATCATATACTTCTTTCAAATGGCATATGCAAACATACTTCGTATACATTCTTCAAAACATGCATCATATTCTTTCTTTAAAACATGCATCATATAGCTTTCAAATAACAGAGAGACTATTTGCTATTTAACAGAATTATGCACTGAATCATGTGGCGTACCCCTGTAGGAGCCAGGAATCCTCCCCTAGCCAATATACATATAACAGAGACAGTTTGGCCAAACGTCGGTGGCTACAGTGAACACTAGTCAGGTGACATCTGTAGCACTAAGGGCTGCACTAGAGCTCCTCAGCCATGAACATATACAGAAGTGCATAATCATTAAGTACTTCATATTCTCAAAACATTTGTCATATAGCTATTTGCTATGACATTTATACTTTCTTAAAATAAGCTTTGAAACCTCTTTTCAAACAGGGTAGTCGACTGGCCTCATAGGGCAGTCGGCTGCTACCTCATATTTTCATTTATTGAAATTATTTTCTTTTAAAATTCTGATATTTTCATTTTTCTGAAAACACATGGGGCAGTCGACTGGTCCATATAGTAGTCGACTGGTTTTGAAACAGAATGCTTTTCGAGAAATGGCAGTTGACTGGTCATATAGGCAGTCGGCTGGTTTTGAAACAGAATGCTTTTTAAGTAAAAGCAGTCGACTGTCCCATATAGCAATCGACTGGTTTGAAACAGAATGCATACTGGAAAATAGCAGTCGACTGGCTTGTATAGCAGTCGACTGGTTTGTCTCGATTTTTGAAAAACTACGCTTTGGTTGTCTCTAGGCAGTCGGCTGCTCCTAGCCTAATTGGTACCAGGAGTAAAACCCGAAAATCACATTTCCTGCACTTAAAACAGCTGGTACTTCTTTCCAAAATACTTAAAATCATGCGGACATAGCCACCCTACGTCCGTTACATAAATTCCTTACCTCGATTACTTCGAGAACACAATCGCTTGATTTCGATTCCACTTATTCTTTCGAGCCTTCGAAACTGAAATGATCATCATAATTCAAACCTTTAAACAATCACCATAAACATACTCCACTATCATCATATGACTCCAAACTATGGACATAATTGAAAGAATCAACCTCTTCTCTTACCTTTGTCAATAACCAAATTTTCAGAATTTGAGATCTCCTCAAATACTTGGATTCAATCCACCAAACTTCGGATATAGCTTAAGCTAATGACAAGGATCGATTTTCATTACTAAGGTTTATTAATTTGGTGAGTGAACATGGGAGTTTGTCACGGGAATTGGAATGGAAACTTGGAAGAAAATGGAGGGAACGAGAGGAATGGCTGGAAAGAAGGGCTGCCGATTTTGGCTGATGAAGATGGTGATGACTCATGAAATTTGCATTAATTGCATGTTAATCCCATAATCATCTCAGCCCTTGACCATTGACATTTTTCCATTAATTCTCTTCTTCTCTTTTTCACATGACACATGTCTATTAATTGCACAAAATCTGATATTTAATTTCATCATACCTTAATATTCTTACAATATCAGAATTTCTTCTTGACTATTTGACTTTCACTTTCAATTATTCTACACATGTCTCATAAATTATTTATATATCAAAATTTCATATTTACTTAATCATTTCAGTTCATGATATTTTCCACATATGAGGACTTTACATGAAATTGGGAATTTCACATTCTCCCCACCTTGGAAAATTTGGTCCTCCAAATTTGAATCGGGTTATCAAGTAAACAATTCCGGGTACTTCTCTTTCGTCAAGCTCTCTAGCTCTTATGTAGCTTCTTCCATAGTGTGATACTGCCAAAGAACATTAACTAATGGGATCATCTTAGATCTCAATACTTTCTCTTTTCTATCCAAAATCCAAATCGGTTTCTCCACATAGCTCATGTCTTCCCGAATTTCCAAGGGTTCATATTGAATGACATGGGTGGATCCAGATTGTACTTCTGAAGCATCGATACATGAAAGACATTATGCACTCCCGATAGCTCTGGAGGTAATGCCAACCTATAAGCGACATCTCCGACTCGATCTAAGACTTCAAATGGGCCGATATAACGAGGACTCAGCTTACCTCTTCGGCTAAATCTCATTATCCTTTTGGATGGAGAAACTTTCAAAAACACATAATCTCCAACCAAAAGCTCAAGTGGTCTCCGTCGAGCATCCGCATAACTCTTTTGTCTACTCTGAGCTATCTTAAGCCTTTGACAAATCAACTTAACATCCTCAGAGGCTTACTCGACCAAATCTGGAGCCAACAACTTGCGCTCGCCCACTTCTTCCCACCCAATCGGAGATCGACACCTTCTACCATACAAAGCTTCATATGGTGCCATCCCGATACTTGCATGATAACTATTGTTGTATGCAAATTCAGCCAATGGCAAATGGTCATCCCAGGAGCCTTTAAAGTCCATAGCACAAGCTCTCAACATATCCTCGAGCATCTGAATAGTGCGCTCGGACTGTCCATCAGTCTGCGGATGAAAAGCTGTGCTAAAATTCAACTGAGATCCCCTGGCTTCTTGAAAATGTTCCAAAAAATGAGAAGTAAACCTAGAATCTCTATCAGATGTAATGCTCACTGAAACACCGTGTAGTCTTACAACTTCTCTTACATACAAATTGCCAAAGCACCAAGTATGTCTGTAGACTTCATAGGTAGGAAGTGAGCTCACTTAGTTAACCAATCCATGATTACCCAAATACCGTTATGATTCCTCTTGGTCCTGGGCAATCCCATAATGAAATCCATCGTAATGTGTTCCCACTTCCACATAGGTATAGGCAGAGGATGTAACAATCCAGTTGTTCTTTGGTGCTCTACCTTAACCTGCTGACATGTGAGACACTTCGCCACAAATTCTGCTATGTCCCTCTTCATGCCAGTCCACCAATACACCTTGCGAAGATTATGATACATCTTCGTATTTCCCGGATGCAACGTGTATCTAGTGGCATGTGCTTCTGTCAAAATCAACTTCCTCAACTTTTTATCATTAGGAACACATATACAGTTATTTAACCTCAAAATTCCATCACTACCCATATTGAACTATGAGGGCATACTTGACTGAATCTGACTCATAGCCTCAATACACTGATCATCTTCTTCTGAGCAATCCGAATTCTGTCCTTCAACTCTGGCTAAATCCTTAAACTAGCCATCATTCCAAATTGCTCATAAGGCATAACATTGAGGTTGAGGCTTGCAAACTGTTCTAACAGCTCATGTTCTCTTACCATCATGTAAGATACCATCCCTACATGTTTCTAGCTCAGAGCATCCGCCACCACATTGGCCTTCCCTGGGTAGTACAAGATTTCACAACATAATCCTTTAGAAGCTCGAGCCATCTTCTCTGTCTCATATTCAATTCTCTCTGAGAAAACAAGTACTTTAGACTTTTATGATCCGTAAAAATCTGAAATCTCTCACCATACAAGTAATGCCTCCATATCTTTAAAGCAAATACCACTACAGCTAACTCCAAGTCATGAGTTGGGTAGTTCTTCTCATGGTCCTTTAATTGTCGAGAACCATATGCCACTACCTTACCATGCTGCATTAGTACACATCCTAAACCTTGCCCTGAGGCATCACTATACACCGAAAATCCACCAGAACCACTAGGAATGGTGAGAACAGGTGCAGTCATTAGCCTACATTTCAACTCTTGAAAACTACGTTAGCAGGCATCATTCCATTCAAATTTCACCTCTTTACGCATTAAGCGCATTAATAGAGCAGCTAACTTTGAGAAACCCTCCACAAATCGTCGATAGTAGCCAGTTAGACCCAAGAAACTCCTAATCTCGATCATTGTTTTCGGTCTCTCCCATTGAACCACTGCTTCAATCTTCGATGGATCGATCGAAACTCCATCTTTATTGATTATATGACCCAAAAAAGAGATTTGATCTAGCCAGAAATCACACTTACTTAGCTTGGCATACAATCCTCGATCTTTGAGGGTTTGCAGGACTATCTTCAAATGTTGCTCTTGCTCTTCTCGGGACCTCGAATACCCCAATATGTCATCGATAAAGACAATGACAAACTGGTCTAAGTACGACTTGAACACATCATTCATCAAGTTCATAAAAGCAGTGGGTGCATTGGTTAAACTAAACGGCATCACCAAAAATTCATAATAGCCATACCGTGTCCTGAATGCGATCTTAGGGATATCTTCACTTCGGATCTTCAATTGATGATATCCCGACCTCAAGTCTATCTTGGAAAAGACTTGTGTGCCCTTAAGCTGATCAAAGAGGTCATCAATCCTGGGAAGAGGGTACTTATTCTTGATCTTCACCTTATTCAACCATCAGTAATCGATGCACAGCCTCATGCTGTCATCTTTCTTTCGGACAAATAGCACAGGAGCACCCCAAGGGGATACGCTGGGTCGTATAAATCCCTTATCTAGTAACTCCTGAAGCTGCTTCTTAAGTTCTTCCAATTCCACTAAAGCCATCCGATAGGGTGATCTCGAAATGGGCTCAGTCCCTGGCACCAAATCGATCGTAAACTCTACTTCCCTATCCGGAGGAAGTCCAGGAAGGTCGTTCGGAAACACTTCGAGAAACTCCTTGACTACTGGAATTTCATGGAGTTCGGGACGTTTCTTTTCTACGTCTTCCACATAAGCTATAAATCCTTCACATGACAATACATACTTCCCATTACTTTCATTTGCAATTAAATCACGAAATGACCATACTCTAGCATTATGCACTTTCAAAATTTACAACATAGCTAACAGGTGAAGAGAATATTACACTTTTAGCATAACAATCTAAAATGACATGATTCTTAGCTAACCAATCCATTCCTAATATAACATCAAATCCATACATATTTAGTAGGATTAGGTTAAGTATTGATTCTCTTTCTTCTACCCGTTGCTTACAATTACGATACACTATATCTGTCATTTGTGATTCCTTAAACGAAGTACTTATTTGCAATAAGTGTCCTAAAGACTTAGGCTCAACAGGTAATCTCATAGTAATCATAGGAGACACAAAAGAGTGAGTGGAGCCTGGATCAAATAATGCAAGAACACTCATATCAAACAAATAAATCTTACCTTTAATCACTTTGGACGAGGCATCAGCAGACTCTTCATCGATGGCAAACACTCGTCCTTGGGTCACAGCTTTCTTTCCCTTCTCTGCAGCAGTGGCCTTAGGCTGTGGTTGAGGGGTCTTCTCTAATTCCTCAGACGCCCTTAGATTCCTCTTGGGACAATCTCTTATCATGTGTCCCTATTCACCACACCTAAAACATGCACCACTTGCCAACCGGCATGGCTGCGATCCATGGAACTTCCTGCATTACTCACATCTTTGCATCGTACTCTTCAGTGAGCTAACGGTACTACCTGCTAGATATCGAGATCTCTCATCACTTATCTTGATCCCGGTATGTGACGTCCCAGTCACTACATCTTACCTTTAACTTTTTCCTTATTATCTTATACGACTTGATTCGATTTAGTTCATCAATGTCATTCATTCTTTCTCTTCTTAAGCTTGATATCTAATAGCTCAATATAATTATTTTACTTTCAATAAAACAGAGTAATGTTATGTGTATATATCGGTCCATACCATAGGATCTTACACATCATCTTAACTTAAATCCCCGACATCTTATATACATAATTGTTACTTGTACTGTACCATAGCTGAATTATAATTAACTTGACATAAGTACATAAGTATACCTTCTATACTAACTGGGAAGCGTCTCTCGAAGGAACACTTCAAAGATCCACTTGTAAACTCTTCTATCTAGAGCTAGGGATCACTTCAAATAGTCTGTAAGAAAAATGTTCGTAAAAGAGTGAGTTTACGCTCAGTAAGAAAAATATGTAAAAGAGCGTATTATGCATCTATATGCAGTTTTCCTGCTTGGCTCATAATGTCATGTAAAAGCATTATAAAGCATGCATCATATACTTCTTTCATATATCGTTTGCAACCATGCATATTTCTTTCAAATGGTATAGGCAAACATACTTTATATGCTTCTTTAAAATAGCATACATCATATACTTTCTTTAAAACATCATACTTCATAAACTTACTTCAAAACATACATCATATTCTTGCATCAAAACATACATCATATTCTTTAAATCGGATGGAGACTATGTACAATTATTCAAGAAATGGCATCATCATATAAATCATTTATACCCATTTATATGATTCCAATCATGCATTAGAACAGGTGCACCATGTAATGGTCAGGAATTCTCTCTTGCCTTTAGTAATCCACAGTGAACACTAGTCAGGTGTCATCTGTGGTATTGAGGACCGGACTAGGGTTCCTCGCTCAAACATAAGTACTACTGAGGACTTGATTAGAGTCTCTCAGCCAAGTACAGGGATGCATGATCATAATGTAGTCCATAGTCTCAAAACATTTATCATATACTTAAAAAAAAACACTTTTGTGTTTAAACCAGATAGGCTTTGAAATCTCTTTTCATACAGGGCAGTCGACTGGTCTCATAAGGCAGTCGGCTGCTGCTTCATAACTTCATTTATTGAAATTATTTTCATTTAAAATTTTGATATTTTTCATTTCTGAAAACACATGGGGCAGTCGACTGGTCCATATAGTAGTCGAATGGCTTTCAAACATAATGCTTCTTAAGAAATAGCAGTCAACTGGTCATATAGTAGTCGACTGTTTTTGAAACAGAATGCTTTTGAAAGCATAGCAGTCGACTGGTCCTATAGGCAGTCGGCTGGTTTTGAAACAGAATGCATTTTAGCAAATAGCAGTCGACTGTCCCATATAGCAGTCGATTGGTTTGAAACAGAATGCTTTCTGGGAAAATAGCAGTCGACTGACTTACATAGCAGTCGACTGGTTTGTCTCGATTTTCGAAAAACTACGTTTTGGTCGTCTCTAGGCAGTCGGCTGCTCCTAGCCTAATTGGCACTAGGAGTAAAACCTGAGATGCAACTTTTCCTGAATAAAACCAGCTAATACTTCTCTCCAAAACAATCAAAATCACATTAAAAACATGTGGACATAGCCACCCTATGTCCGCTACATAAATTTCTTACCTCGATTACTTCGAGAACACGAAATCACTTGGTGCGCCAACCCTAGCCTTTCACTTCTTCAAATCTAAAATCATCATATCAAAGCAAACCTTTAAACAATCATCATACACATGCTATACCAACTCAGTACAACTCTATACCATAAACAAAATTGAAAGAATCATCTTCTTCTCTTACCTTTGCTAATGACCAATTTTTCAGACTTTGAGATCTCCTCCAATACTTGGATTCGATCCACCAAACTTCGGATGTCACTTAGTCTAGTGACAAGGATCGATTTTCGTTTAACAAACTTAATGAATCGATCGTTGGGCAAAGATGTTTGTCAAGGTAGCTAAGATGGAAATATTTGGAAACTTGGAGAGAACGATAGAGAGGGCTGGAATGTTGTTGCCATAGGGGTGAGAGAGGGAAGAGATGATGACTATGCTTACTTGCATTAAATGCATGCTTTATCCCGTGATCATCTCAGCCATTAACCATCCCCTTGACCATTTGACCATCTTTGACCCATTTAATTCCTCTTCTCCTTTCTTCCTATGACATATGTATTTAATTACCAAAATCTGATATTAATTTCTTATCATACTTTAAATATTTTCCTGATATCAATTAAAATCTTTGACTAATTGACTATCAATTTTCCTTTATTCATTCATGTTCCATACATCATTCATACATCAAACTTCATAGTCACATAATCATTTCAGATTGTAATACTTTACAAACATGGAGAATTACATGAAATTGGGGGATTTCACACGGTAGGTCTAGGAGTCCCTGTTTCATAACCATCATAACTCCCAATTTCAATATATTTCCATATAACCATTTATTTAACTAGAAATCATCTTCTTATAATTTACTTACTTACCTATTGAAACTCCTTCATATCGTCTACTTCTCCTATATGGATACCTATCACTCGAGGCTTTCTCATCTGACTTCCGCTTCATCAGTTCTTTGCCTTTACCCTTAGCTCGGAAATCGGCATGATGAAGTTCATAGTCCTGCTCACACAACTGAGCCTTACGGACCGCCTCTCTATACGTGGTGATATCTATAGGATATAGTTTGGATCTGCTAGGGGACTTCAATCCCTCTATAAACCTGTAAATCTTATGTCCTTCATTCCTTAGGACCTCTGGATCAAATCTGCTTAAGGTAATGAATTTTGACTCATATTGATTAACTATCATCGTCCCCTGAGTCAAGTTCAGGAACTCTATTTTCAACCTAGTCTGATCAGTGCGTGGGATATACTGCTCATTAAAGGCCTCTAAAAATCTATCCCACGTGACCTCAGCATATTCAGCCTCCAAAATGGTCCGAGTGGTCTGCCACCAATACTTGACATTGTCTACCAACAGATAAGCAGCCAAGCTCACCTTCTCCCTTTCGGAGCATGTCATGTACTGAAAAGATTTAGTGATCGCCTTTACCCAGTTCTCTGCGGCCAATAGATCTCTATCCCCCTTAAACTTAGGCGGATCCAACTTCTTAAATTCCTTAATCAGGGCCACACTGCAATAAGCCTTAGGATCCCGCCTTTCAGTAACTGGAACTGGTGGGGGCAACTCTGACTGTGCTGGTGGGGGCTGTACTGTAATAGTAACTGATGCTGCACTTATGGCCACATTCGGAAAGTTTGACATAAACTATGTAAACATCGCAGTCATATTCTCCATGTGCTTCTCCATTTTGGCTAGCCTAGTGTTCGGGCTATGCGGTGGAGATGGAGGAGGAGACTGTATTGGGGGCTGTTCTACATGACCCCTTCCTCTTTCTCTTCCAGTACCTCTTCTACGTGAGCTCATCCTGTCGATATAACCATAAAATTGAGCTATTTAGTATAACTACAAACAGTTATACTACACATATGGATTCAGACAATTACAGTACATTGGGGATATACACTAATTCTAGCTTATTGACACTGATGAACATCAGTCAAATCAGCTCTGATACCAATCTGTGACATCCTAGTCACTACATTTTACCATCTAAACTTTTCCTTATCTTATATGACTTGATTAGACTCGTCCGTCAATGTCATTCATTCTTCTTCTTAAGCTTAATATTAATAGCTCAGTATGAATGTTTTACTTCCAATAAAACAGAATAATGATATATATACATATCATTCATTTCCACAGGATCTTACACATCTTACATACCTAACTCCCCAAGACTCTTATAAACGTTAATGTACTGCAGTACTGTCTGACTTACATAATTACATAAATATACCTTCAACTATTATCGGGAAGCGTATCTCGAAGGTAAACTTTCAAGATCCACTAGTAGGCTCTTCTATCAAGAGAGAAGAATCACTTCAGATAGTCTGCATGAAAAATGTTCGTAAAAGGGTGAGTTTACGCTCAGTAAGAAATATATGTAAAAGAGCGTACTATGCCTCTATATGCAGTTTTCCTGCTTGGCTCTATAATGTCATGTAAAATCATTATAAAGCATATTCATACACTTTCATCAAACATATAAAAGTTCTTCATAATAGCATATGCTTATAAATCGAGTAAATCATATACTTCTTTCTAATGGCATATGCAAACATACTTCATATACATTCTTCAAAAGATACATCATATTCTTTCTTTAAAACATACATCATATAACTTTCAAATAACAGAGAGACTATTTGCTATTTAAAGAATTATGCACTGAATCATGTGGCGTACCCCCGTAGGAGCCAGGAATCCTCCCCTAGCCAATATACATATAACAGAGACAGTTTGGCCAAACGTCGGTTGCTACAGTGAACACTAGTCAGGTGACATCTGTAGCACTGAGGGTTGCACTAGAGCTTCTCAGCCATGAACATATACAGAAGTGCATAATCATTAAGTACTTCATAGTCTCAAAACATTTGTCATATAGCTATTTGCTATGACATTTATGCTTTCTTGAAATAGGCTTTGAAACCTCTTTTCAAACAGGACAGTCGACTGGCCTCATAGGGCAGTCAACTGCTGCCTCATATTTTCATTTATCGAAATTATTTTCTTTTAAAATTCTGATATTTTTATTTTTCTGTAAACACATGGGGCAGTCAACTGGTCCATATAGCAGTCGACTGGTTTTGAAACAGAATGTTTTTCGAGAAATGGCAGTCGAATGGTTTTGAAACAGAATGCTTTTTAGGTAAAAGTAGTTGACTATCCCATATAGCAGTCGACTGGTTTGAAACAAAATGCATACTGAAAAATAACAGTCGATTGGTTTGTCTCGGTTTTTAAAAAACTACGCTTTGGTTGTCTCTAGGCAGTCGGCTGCTACTTAAGGCAGTCGGCTGCTCCTAGCCTAATTGGTACTAGGAGTAAAACCAAAAAATCACATTTCCTGCACTTAAAATAGCTGGTACTTCTTTCCAAAATACTTAAAATCATACGGACATAGCCACCCTACGTCCGTTACATAAATTCCTTACCTCGATTACTTTGAGAACACAATCGCTTGATTTCGATTCCACTTCTTCTTTCGAGCCTTCGAAATTGAAATGATCATCATAATTCAAACCTTTAAACAATCACCCTAAACATACTCTACTATCATCATATGACTCCAAACTATAGACATAATTGAAAAAATCAACCTCTTCTCTTACCTTTGTCAATAACCAAATTTTCAGAATTTGAGATCTCCTCAAATACTTGGATTCAATCTAGCAAACTTCAGATATAGCTTAAGCTAATGACAAGGATCGATTTTCGTTACTAAAGTTTATTGATTTGGTGAGTGAACATGGGAGTTTGTCATGGGAATTGGAATGGAAACTTAGGAAGAAAATGGAGGGAACAAGAGGAATGGCTGGAAAGAGGGGCTACCGATTTTGGCTGATGAAGATGGTGATGACTCATGAAATTTGCATTAATTGCATGTTAATCCCATAATCATCTCAGCCCTTGACCATTGACATTTGACCTTTAATTCTTTTCTTCTCTTTTTCACATGACACGTCTATTAATTGCACAAAATCTGATATTTAATTTCATCATACCTTAATATTCTTACAATATCAAAATTTCTTCTTGACTATTTGACTTTCACTTTCAATTATTCTACACATGTCTCATACATTATTTATACATCAAAATTTCATATTTACTTAATCATTTCAATTTACAATATTTTACACATTTGAGGACTTTACATGAAATTGGGGATTTCACGCTTCTAACGGTATCCACACAAGTAGGATGCAAAACAAGACTTTTGCTCGAGACAAGGTGTGATCTGAAGTAAAAGGAGGAGGAAGAGAATTGTTTTCTGAGAGTGCTAGCTCTAAGAGGTAGAGCGTTTATAAAAAATATTCTGTCTAACTTTTAGACTTAATGTTGTTTTTATAGTGCCTCTTAACAAAACCCTAAAAGGGCCTTAGCCTTTGTGAAATCCCCCAATTTTATGTAAATTCTCATCATGGCATAATGTTTCCAGCTTGAATGATGTAAGTAAATATGAGAAGTATGATGTATGAATGATGTATGGGATATTGAAGGAATAATGAAATTGGTAGTTAATGAGTTAAAGGATTTATATTAGATTTTATTTAGTATAATGGACAAGTGGCTGATATGAAAAGGAGGAGAAGAGAATTAAATGGTCAAATTGTCAAGAGGTCAAAGGGATTAATGGCTGAGATGATTAATGGATAAAGGTGAAATTAATGAAGCTTGATGAATCATCATCTTCAGCCATCATCAACGTTGGCAGCCCTTTTCAGCCCTCCCTCTCGTTTCCTCCATTTTCTTCCTAAGTTTCCATTCTAATTCCTATGACAAACTCCCATGTTCACTCACCAAATCAATAAACCTTAGTAACGAAAAACGATCCTTGTCACTAGCTTAAGCCACATCTGAAGTTTGGTGGATTGAATCCAAGTATTTGGAGAGATCAAAAATTCTATTAATTTGGCTATTAACAAAGGTAAGAGGAGAAATTGATTTAGTCAATTTCAGTTATGGTATGGAGTTGTATGATGTTGGTATAGTTTACTTATGGTGTTAAAATGAAAGAAAGCTAAAGGTTTGAATGGTGATATTTACAGCTTTGAAGAAGCAAAGGAAAGGAATTGGAGTCACCAAGCGATTACGTGTTTCGGTGTAATCGAGGTAAGGAATTTATGTAACGGACGTAAGGTGGCTATGTCTGCATGATTTTAATTGCGTTGGAAAGAAGTACCAGCTGTTTTAAGTGTAGGAAGGCTGAATTTCGTGTTTTACTCCTAGTTACCAAAATGATAGGAGCAGCTGACTGCCTTAAGTAGCAGCCGACTGCCTAGAGACAACCAAAGCATAGATTTTCGAAAATCGAGGCAAACCAGTCGACTGCTATATAGGACAATCGACTGCTGTTTTCCAGAAAGCCTTCTATTTCAAAACAATCGACTGCTATTTACTTGAAAAGCATTCTGTTTGCGAAAACAGTCGACTGCTATATGACCAGTCGACTGCCTTTTTATCGAAAAGCATTCTGTTTCAAAACCAGCCGACTGCCTAGGGAGCCAGTGGACTGCCCTGTTTTCAGAAGCATTCTGTTTCAAAACCAGTCGACTGCTATGTTGGACAAGTCGATTGCCACATGTGTTTTCAGAAAATAAAAATATCGGAATTTTAAAGAAAATAATTTCGAAAAATGAAAATATGAGGCAGTAGCCGACTGCCCTATGAGGCTAGTCGACTGCCCTATTTGAAAAGAGGTTTCAAAGCCTATTTCAAGAAAGTATAAATGTCATAGCAAATAGCTATATGACAAATGTTTTGAGACTATGAAGTACTTAATGATTTTGCACTTCTGTATATGTTCATGGTTGAGGAGCTCTAGTCCAGCCCTCAGTGCTACAGATGTCACCTGACTAGTGTTCACTGTAGCCATCGACGTTTGGCCAAATTGTCTCTGAATTATGATTGGCTAGGGGAGGATTCCTGGCTCCTAAGGGAGTACACCACATGTTATTCAGTGCATAATTCTGTTAAAATGCGAATGGTCTCTCTGTTATTTGAAAGAATATGATGCATGATTTTGAAAGAAAGTATTTGAAGTATGCCTGCATATGATGTTTTGAAAGAAGTATATGATGTATGTTTTGATGAAAGTATACGAACAAGCTTTATAATGATTTTACATGACATTATAGTGCCAAGCAGGAAAACTACATATAGAGGCATAGTACGCTCTTTTACATATATTTCTTACTGAGCGTAAACTCGCCCTTTTACGAATATTTTTCATACAGACTACTTGAAGTGATCCCTTGCTCTAGATAGAAGAGCCTATTGGATCTGTATTCCTTCGAGGCACGCTTCATAGACTTCTTGAAGGTATACTTATGTAGTTATGTAAATTAGACAATACTACAGTGCATTGATGTATATAAGATTTTGGGGATTAGGTTATGTAAGATGTGTAAGATTCTGTGGTAAGGAATGATATGTACATATATCATTATTATGTTCTATCAGAAATTAAATCATTACGATGAATTACTAAATATCAAAGTTAAGAAGAAGAAGATGAAGGAATGACACTGACGAATGAGTCTAACCAAAGTATATGTAAGAAAGGAAAAAGTTTATACGTAAATAGATAGAAATTATATAGTTATTAGGAAAATGAGAATGTCATAGCCTTAGTCCAAGTAAATTGGGTCTTTTAGGTCTTTTAAAATTACTTAATACAAATCCAATTGATTGTAGGGCATACTCTAACAATTCCCTCTTGCATTACAACCAATTGGTTATGCATTTGGATTAATAATTTGGTCTGCCCATAAATTATTAAATTAATAATTCAATCTACCCATAAATTATTAAATTAATAATTCATAATTATAATCTCATTATAATTGAAAAGATCAAAATACCTTTTAGTAATATCGGCTAAAATTATCATTAATTAAATCCTGAATTCTAGGTGGAACAGGATTCTAGTCTCACTAAGAATCCTACTTGTACTAGATTCATCACATGGATCCAACTCTAACTACCTTGTTTTGGTCAAACTCTTATTGTGTGTGACCCCTTAGGTTTCCATTACGTTGGCAGTGATTCAGAATCTCATTGATAAATCACAAGCCAAGATTAGCATCAGCAATGCATCATGGCTACCCAACTAATGAAAATGTCGATGAGTTGACAACAGCTTTTCAATTAGCAATTACCGTATAATTTGATCCTTTCATCACCTAATATCTCAGTTGAACATAGAGTAGAGTCTGGAATGTGTCATATCTATTAAAGTTCAACTACATTGTTTCTCAGTCTCAAAATAAATGATTTAATCAAATGAATTCAAGATCTCATCTTATGTGAAATCCTCAATTTTCATGTAAATTTCCATGTTTGTAAAGTCTTCCAGCTGAAAAGAATGAAATAAATATGAGAATTATGAAGTATGAATGTGTTGGATTATGCCCTTAGAACCATTCATTAGATGATTGACTTTGGCATTTTTTTATGTATCATGACATTTTATTTATCATAGTTCATTATTATATTTGTCTTATAACTGTGTAATATAATCTTATATAATAATGTCCTTAGAATAGTAATAACACACTATTCTTAAAATATCCCTAGTCAAGTATTATTGTGAACAAGGATAACAATGATACGATAAGACTAGTATGTGGTTGACTGATGACCATTGTCATGGATATAGGATATCAAGTCATCACATAGGTACATGTTAGAGAACTATGTACTGGATCGACCCTCCATGAGAACGCTACATGGATTGTTATAAGAATGTCATAAGCGATTCTCATAGTGATGATGGTGTATGTGATCCTTTGACTTGAGATCATCAGAGATCCCAACATAGAGAATTGCATACTTTAATGCTGCTAGATGTCATTCGTAACAGGATGGACTATAAAGGTAGTAATTGGGTATGCCTTGATCTATGTAGAGGGATGTTGAGTGATCAAGATAGGATTTATCCCTCTTATATAACAAGAGTGATGTCTTGGGCCCTTTGATAGAGTGAGACTAAGAAATGCATGGCCGTGCTCGAATAAGTCAATATGAGATATTGATTTTATTTGTTTAATTAGTCTACTCAGGAATCAAGAAACGCTGATTAGACTATACAAGTGTGACACATTCCATGACTTGTGTCTAATCAAGACATCATAGGATAAAGGGATTAAACTACACGGTAACATCTATCACGAGTAAGGTTATGTCGAGTCATTGACATTCTCGTTACATGGGTAGCAATGATGTGTTGCTAGATACCGCTCATTGCCTGTGACAATTTTGTCATTGCCATTGTTTTGAGAACCTATTGGGTCGCACACTTAGAACGGATCAATGAGGAGCTTAATTAATCCTATTCTGAATTGGATTAAGGATATAACTAATCCTATTCTGAATTGGATTAGGGATATAACTAATCCTATTCTAAGTAGGATTAGAGTTCTGTTTGGTAGTAAATTTTAGGGTAAAATTTACTGCCTATAAAAGGGATGTTTTTCTAAAACATAGCCGCACTTTTTAAAACAGAAAACAAAACATTCCTTTTAATCGAAGCTAGCAATTCGGTTATAAGGAATTTAAAAGCTCTTTAAGGCTTCTGATCGTGAGACGTTCAAGAGTCGTGAGATCCGTTCGTGTGGATACCGTAGAGGCAGGAACGAAAAGTTGCTGCTTGTGACTCGACCAACGACAGAAAATTCAGAGAAAACGTCAGGTAAAATCTCGAAACCCTAATCAGGCAACTCTCCGAATCGATCTTGGTGGAGGCCGAATGATTTAAATTCCGCTGCGTGTTGTTTCGGTTTCCTTCAGAATGATGTATGGAACATGGAAGGAATAATGAAACTTATAGTCAAATAGTCAAGGAATTAAATTGATATTGTGAGAATATTAGAGTATGAGAAAAGAATAAATGTCAGAAATTTTAAAGCAATTAAATGATATATGTGGCATATAAATGAATGGAAGAAGAGTAATTAAAGGTCAAAGAGTCAAGGGAATTATGGCTAACATGAGAAGGGATAAAGAAGCATTTAATGAAGCATGCGTCATCATCCTTCTCCATCAAAGTTGGCAGCCACACTCCTAGCCCCTCTCGTTCTCTCCATTTCTCCAAAATTTCCTCCATAGCTACCTTGACAAACCACCATTTCCTATCATCGATTCGTTAAGCTCACTTAACGAAAAACGATCCTAATCGCTAGCTCAAGCTATGTTTGTAATATGAAAAGTTGAATCCAAGTATTTGAGGAGATCTAAAACTCTGTCAATTTTGGTTATTAGCAAAGGTAAGAGAGGAAATTGATTCATTCAATTATGTTTATGGTATGGAGTTGTATGATGTTGGTATAGTCTACTTTATGGTGTTAAAGTGAAAGAAAGCTAAAGGTTTGAATTATGATGTTTACAGCTTTGAAGAAGTAAAGGAAAGGAATTGGTACCAACAAGCGATTACGTGTTTCGGTGTAATCGAGGTAAGGAATTTATGTAACGGACGTAGAGTGGCTATGTCCGCATGTTTTTAATTGTTTTTGAGAGAAGCAAAAGCTGATTTAATGTGTGGAAGTTTACATTTCGAGTTTTACTCCTAGTCACCAAAATTCTAGGAGCAACCGACTGCCTTAAGTAGCAACCGACTGCCTAGAGACAACTAAAGCATAGATTTCCCGAAAACTGACTCAAACCAGTCGACTGCTATATAAGCCAGTGGACTGCTATTTTCCAGTACGCATTCTGTTTCAAAATAGTCGACTGCTATATGAGACAGTCGACTTCTTTTACTTAAAAAGCATTCTGTTTCAAAACCAGTCGACTGCCTATAAGACCAGTTGACTACCTTGTTTTTAAAAGCATTCTGTTTGTGAAAACAGTCGACTGCTATAAGTCCAGTCGACTGCCATTTCTTGAAAAGCATTTTGTTTCAAAACCAGTCGACTGCTATGTTGGACTAGTCGACTGCCCCATGAGTTTTCAGAAAATGAAAATATCGAAATTTTAAAAGAAAATAATTTCGATAAATGAAAATATGAGACAGCAGCTGATTGCCCTATGAGGCCAGTCGACTGCCTTGTTTGAAAAGAGGTTTTAAAGCCTATCTCAAGAAAGTATGAATGTCATTGTAAAAAGCTATATGAAAAATGTTTTGAGACTATTAAGTACTTAATGATTATGCACTTCTGTATATATTCATGGTTGAGGAGCTCTAGTCCAGCCCTCAGTGCCACAAATGACACCTGACTAGCGTTCATCGTGGCCACCGACATTTGGCCAAATTGTCTCTGAAATATGATTGGCTAGGGGAGGATTCCTGGCTCCTACGGGAGTACGCCATATGTTATTCAGTGCATAATTCTATTAAATTGTGAATAGTCTCTCTGTTATTTGAAAGCTATATGATGTATGTTTTGAAGAAAGAATATGATGTATGTTTTCAAGAAAGTATATGATGTATGTTTGCATATGCTATTTGAAAGAAGTATATGATTTACTTGATTTATAAGCATATGCTATTAGGAAGAACTTTTATATGTTTGATGAAAGTATACGAATATGCTTTATAATGATTTTACATGACATTATAGAGCCAAGCAGGAAAACTGCATATAGAGGCATAGTACGCTCTTTTACATATATTTCTTACTAAGCGTAAACTCACCTCTTTACAACTACTTTTTAGACTATCTGAAATGATCCCTCGCTCTCGATAGAAGAGCCTACTAGTGGATCTTGAAAGTTTACCTTCGAGATACGCTTCCCAGTTATTATTGAAGGTATACTTATGTAATCATGTAAAGTGAATTGTATTTCAGCTATTGTACAGTACAATACTATGATGGTGTATACAATCATGTGGGGATATAGGTTATGTAAGTATAGGAGATCCTGATGAAATTGAAGTATGTATATACAAAAAATATATTTCATAAGAAAATTCATATCATTCTAAATAATGATAATGGATAAAGTATAAGAAGAAGAAAGAATGACATTGACGAACAGCCTAACCATACAAATGTAAAGTAAGGAATTATATGTTTATTAGTGGAAATGAGGATGTCACATCTTAAACCTCATTTGTACTATGGCCATAGATTTTCAATCATTAATCTCTATTGAGAGGCCTTGAGATATACACTCTTGTTACTAAGAGGGACAAATCTTATCTTGATCACTCACAATCGTCATATGATTCATGATGTACCTAATTACTGTCTTACTTGCAACCCTAATTGAGTTACGTTTACAAGCACCAAAGTACACCAATCCACACATAGGATACCACGGTGATCTCAAGTCTAAGGATCACATATACCATTGCCATTTGAGAACATCTAATGACACTCAATGTAACGATCCATATAGAGTTCTCAAGACGAGTCAATCCAGTGTATGCATTCACAATGATCACCCATGTGTTGATCTGGGTATCACCATATCCATGACTTATAAGATTAGTCACCCAAAGGAATCTAACACATGTTAGTCTTACCGTATCATGATGTCCCTTCTTAGTGATACTACGACTAAGGATATTTAAGAATAGTATTCTTTGTATCATAAGGATCCTATTATCAAAGTCACTACTTTGATTCTTTTGATACGAATCCACTATTTTTGGGACTTTATCATTTGATTATGACTTGATCAAATTAAATATAGTCAATAATGATAAATAACTACCATGTATTATTAAATAACATAAACAATCATAATGTCATAAGTGTAATACAAGTCCAAATCTGATTGGCTCATAGTGCATACACTAACATTCTCCCATTTCCATTATAGCCAATTGATCATGGAAGGACCTAAGTATTTGTTCGGACCATTGGTGAGACCAAGGTTTCTTAGCTTGTACAATGGCTCCATTGTTGTCACAATAGAGTGCCACTGGATTAACAATGCTAGAGATCATCTAAGTTCTATGATGAACGTCTTGATCCAAACAACTTCCTTAGCTACATCTAATGCCGCTATATACTTAGCCACTATTGTAGAATCGGCCACTGTCTCTTGTTTTGAACTCTTTCAACTTACAGCGCCACCATTTAGGCAAAACACATAGCGAGATTGTGACTTAAAGTCATCCTTATCTGATTGGAAACTAGCATCAGTTTAATCATTTACAATGAGCTTATTCTTTCCTCCATAGACCAAGAAGGCATCCTTAGTCCTTCTCAAGTACTTAAGGATGTTCTTAACTGCTACCCAGTGACACTCACCTGAGTTAGCTTGATACCTGCTTGCTATGCTTAAAGCATGTAAGACATCAAGCCTCATACATAACATGGTGTACATGATAGATCCAGTAGCTGAAGTATATGGAGTCTTAGTCATTTTATCTCTCTCATCTTATGTTTTAGGATACATGTCCTTTGAGGGATAAATGCCATGTGACATAGGTAAAAATCCTTTCTTGGATTCTTCCATGTTGAACCTTTTCAACACTTTGTCAATATATGTACTTTGACTTAGACCTAGCAGCCTACTCGATCTATCTCTATAGATTTTATTCCAAGAATATAGGCTACTTCTCCTAAGTCTTTCATGGAGAAGCAATTCCCTAGCCAAGTTTTGACAGATTGTAGGGCAGAAATGTCATTTCTTATGAGTAGTATGTCATCCACATATAACACTAGGAATATAACAGCACTTTCACTAACTCTTTTCTAAACATAAGGTTCATCTTCGTTCTTGATGAAGCCAAACTCTTTGACTGTCCCATCAAAAGGAATGTTCCAGCTCCGAGAAGCTTGCTTCAATCCATAATTGGATTTTTGAAGTTTGCATACCTTGTTGGCATTCTCAGGAGTGATAAAACCGTCAGGTTGTGTCATATACACATCTTTTGACAAGTTTCCATTCAGGAACACAGTTTTAACATCCATCTGCCATATCTCATAATCATGGCATGCAACGATAGCAAGCAAAATCCGAATGGACTTGAGCATTGCAACTGGTGAAAAGGTTTCATCATAGTCTATACCATGCCTTTGTTTGAAACCTTTGGCTACCAATTGGCCTTTATAGGTATGCGCGTTACCATCATGTCAGTCATCTTTTTGAAGACCCATTTGCACCCTACGGGTTTTACCCCTTCAGGTGGATTAACCAAGGTCCATACTTGGGTTGTTGATAACTCTATGAAAATAGAGTTATTTTAGTATTTTATTGATTAATAATTATTTAATTCCCCCATTATTTTATTAATTATTCCCCTAATTTTATTAAATTCCTCATGTTTTGCAGAAAAATAAATTCTAGACGAATTTCAGTCTTTTCGGTAGAAAATAGACTGAAAATGGGCAAGAAAGGAGACTGGACCACTACAAGACAAGGGAGCATGACTCTTCATTTTCTCTCTCATCTTTTGACATCTAGCATGCCACATGTCATCATCCTACTCACTCTTAGTGGATAAGAACAAAATACACATGCCAACACATGGAGGACACATGCCCTTGCCACCTTGCATGCTTATGTGGATTAGAAGACAAAAAGGAAGGTGCTAGAAGGGATGAGATGTCCTTGGCTGATGTGAGCACTTAAATGACATGAAAATATCTACTTTGAAGAGCCAAGGACATGAAGACAAGTGGCAATTAATGCCAACTCATCTAGGATAGGAATTACCATTTTATCCCTAGGTTAAGTGACTATATAAGCAACTTTATGAGACCTAACCTAAGGGGGCTGCCTAGGGTTTCTTAGATTTACTTTTCCAACAAATTTTTATGTCTTTACAAGTTTAGCGCAGCCACCATTTTTATTTCTTGAAGTTTTTTATATTTTTGCAAGTTTAATACAAGTTTTCATTGTGTTTTCTTTTACTATTTACTACATTCTTGCACTCATTACTTAAGCTTTTTGTTTCTTTAAATTTCCAGCAACTATATTCATCTTCTACTCTTTCTTTGTCTTTTATTTTGGTTCATGATTGAGTCCCATGATCATGGGAGCTTAAGAGGTTGAAAAACTACCTCCATAGCTCTTGTGAGGGAGCTTGGTCCATAGTTTCCTTTTGCAATTTTTATTTTATGCTTTTAAATGTCCAATTGATTTTTTAGTATTTTTATTCTACTGTTTTAGGGGTCTAGTTTAATGTGTTAAAGCAGTTTTTAAAAATATTTTAAAACAAAAATACAAAAAATGTTTAAAGTAGGATGTGTAGGAACTTGATCTTATTTTAGGCTAATCTAGAGTAGGTATTTTTATATTCCGTTTTTAAACTTTAAAATGATTTATTTTTATTTTTATTCTACTGAGTTAGGAGTCTAGATTTTTGGGTTAAAACAGTTTTTAAATATCTTGCAAAAGAAAAATACAAAAAATGATCAAAGTAGGGTAAGTTAGCATAGGTGTTACTTGGTGCTAGTGTGCATTTTTGGCTTTCTGTTTTGTTGGCAGCAGTTTTGGTTGTTTTTAGGGGTTTTGTATAGAGGTGCATATTGGGCCGGGTTGGCCCGACCCTGTTCGCAACCGGATTGAGTCAATCCGGCCCAAAATCCGAACCGGTACTGTACCAGTTTGGAACCAGCCCGCCCGGTATATTATCGGGCTGGGCCAGTTTTAAATTTTTAAAACCGGGCCCGGTAAGGGCCCGGCTCATAACCGGACCGGTTCGAACCGGTCCGGTTAAAAAAAATAAAAAAAATTTATTTTCACTGCAGTTGCACTAGCAGAGGCAAGTCTGTGACTTGCCTCTGCGTTTTGATGGACAACGGCCATCCATCAATCTTTTTTTTTTAAAATTTTTTTTATTTTTTAATTTTAATTAAATTAAAAAAAAAAGGCTTCACTGCCACTGCGCAGCCTCTTGCAGTTGCACTGCAGTGCAACTGCAGTATGCAGAGTAGAGGCAAGTCACAGACTTGCCTCTGCTCTGTGTGTGACTTGCCTCTACTCTGTGTTTGATGGGCAACGGCCAAATCAATCCTTTTTTTAAAAAAAAATTTTTTTCTAATTTTTTTCCTATAAATACCTCTATAATCTTCTATTTTCATTTACATTTCTTTTATATTTTCTCTCAAATCTACTATCTATATTCATCTACTCTTATTCCCTTCACTCACATACTCTCTCAATATTCACTCAAACTCTCTCAAATTCACTTAAATTCCCTTATTCCAAATTTATAATATCATCATTTCCTTTCTAAATTTCATTTTTCTTTTTATTTTATAATTTTACAAATTTTACTTTTAATTTTCAAATTCTAATATATTATATATATTCCTTATTCCAAATTTATAATATTATCATTTTCTTTATAAATTTCATTTTTCTTTTTATTTTATAATTTTGCAAATTTTACTTTTAATTTTCAAGTTTCAATTTTCAAATTCCAATATATTATATATATCATACATCTATTTTTTTTAATTTTTAACATATATTTATTTTCAAAAAAAATATAAAAATGTCAAATTTATTTCGTCGTTCATGCTCTGTTTCTCGACCTTTTGGTTCCACTGAAATTCCTAGTTTGGGTGACGAATCATTTAATGAAATCGAACCCGATATTCATCCGGAGGAGGAGCTTCCTTTGGCGGCGCCATTGGTTGGTCGTGGTCGACGTGGAGGTCATGCTCAAACACAATCATCAGCTGCCATCACTGCTGCTACATCATCAAGGCCGAAGTTTAGTTGAAAAAAAACGAGCAGGGTATGGGAGTATTTCGATATTGTAGCAAAAGAAGGTGAGATGAATAAATATTGTGCTATCTGTAAATTGTGCCAAGGCGTTTACTCTTATAAGTCCGGTGGAGGTGCTGGCGGTACAGGTACGTATAAAAGACATTTAATTACTGCACATAAAATTAATCCTGATGCCGAAGAAGATGAAATTTTAGAAGGTAAACAATCTCAAATTAATACACGAGATGGTGGAAAAAATTTTATTTTTGATAATGTTCAAGCTAGACGTGGTTTGTTAGTTTGTAATTAGGACTGAACAACCATTCACAATTTGTGAAAAATCAGGATATTTAGAATTTGTTTGTAACTATTTACAACCTGCATATAAATCTATTTCTAGATATACATTAAAAAGAGATTGCATGGATATGTTTAAAGAATATAGACAAGCTTTAATTGATAAACTTAGTAATATTTCATCTAGGGTTAGTTTAACTAGTGATATATGGACTAGTACTAATGGTATAAGTTATCTTGTTATAACTTGTCATTGGATAGATGAAGATTGGTCCATGCAAAAACGAATTTTATCTTTAGATGTAATAGAAGAAGCACATAATTCATATACTATTCATAAATATATTACTAAAGTTTGTAAATTATATGGACTAGAAAATAATAAAGTTTTTGCTATTACTTTTGATTATGCTTCGAGTAATACTGCAGCTATTCCTCATTTAATTAAAAGTTTAAACCCTGTTATGCAAGGCATATTTTTTCATGCAAGATGTGCATGTCATATTATAAATTTATGTGTTCAAAGTGGTTTTAGTTCTAGTGGTACTGGTACTGGCATAGGTCCAATTGATAAAATTAAAATTTTAGCAAAATGGATTCGCACACCAAGTAATAAACGTGAATGGAAGCAAATTTGTATAACAAATAATATACATGTTAAAGCATTTCCACTTCTCGTGGAAACAAGATGGAATTCACTTCATCGTTTGCTTTCTTCTATTTTACCTTATAAAGAACTTGTTACTCCTTTTTATAACAATTATACAAGTAGCACACATTTAGTACTTTTTGAAGAAGATTGGACTTTTATTGAATATTGTGTTGATTTATTATCTACTTTTAAAGATGCAACCGAAAGATTTTCAACTCAAATTTATCCAACTACACCGTATTTTGTTCCTATTATCTACACAATGTTTGACAAATTTGTAAAATTTAGGAATCATGAAACTTTAAGTTCTTTTGTATATGATATGGAGGAAAAATTTAAAAAATATTGGGAAATAATTCCTCCTATTTATTGTATTGCAACTTTACTAGATCCTAGTCAAGGTGAGGTAAATATAAAAATTTTTTTTGATTGTTATAAAGAATTTCTTGGTCTTGATTCTATTGAGGATCAAAAGTCCTCAATTAACAATCTTTTTCGAAAATTGTTTAATGTTTATGAAACAGAAAGGGAGCAATTCAACTTTAATCAAGAAGAAGAAGATTCATACGAAGAAACCGAAAGTAGCAAAAAAGGAAAAGGAATTTTAAACGCAATTAAGGAAGCAGCAAAGAAGAGAATGAAGCTAAAAGGAAAAGCGAGCGGATCGGGATCGGGATCAACAACTCGATGAAGTTCTAGCTTCAATGAGCTAGGATTTTTCTTAAGTCAAGATTTTCCTGTAGATGATAACTTTGATTTTCTCCAATGGTGGAAAGAAAACCAAAAACAATTTCCAGTTTTAGCTTCCATGGCCCGAGATGTTTTTGCGGTGCAAGTTTCTTCTGTTGCTTCGGAATCCGCATTCTCGACGTGTGGAAGAATTATTGGAGACCATCAAACCACTTTTAATCCGGATTCATTGTGCATGTTAACATGCCTTAAAGATTGGTTTGATGCGGAATCGCGCAATGCCGAACTTGGAATGGCCAATGAATTTGCTGATAATAATTCAGAAGAGGAGGAAGAAATTTCCAAGGCAATCCGTATAAATTATGAAGAGTAGAGAATAATCTTTTTTTTTTTGTAAATTGTATGTAAAATTGTAAATAAGTTTAGTCATAGTGAATATTTTTATGGACTACGGTCCCGTGGTTTTTACCCTTCTAACTTTTGAAGGGGTTTTCCACGTAAAAAATCTTTGGTCTCCTACTCTCTCCTTTTTCTCCTTTGTTGTTGTTGTTATTATTATTATTATTATTATTATTATTACATACCAAATTAATTAATGTTATACTTATCTATGTTTAAAATAAATAAATATTTAAAATACAAAATGAATTAATATTTTAAAAACATATTAAATAAATGAATAAATAAATAAATGAATAAATATTAAGTAAATGATATTTCAAATATAATAAATTATTTTAAATGCAAAATGAATATAATAAATGAATATAAATAAAGATATGCAAAATGAATATAATAATAATATTCATAATATCATTATTTGTATTTTGAATCAAATATCATTTTATCATAATATTATATTCATAATATAACTTTAATTTATTATAACAATAATTTTATTAGATAATTTTATAATAGTTTATTTTTACATTATTGTTACATTAATTAAATAAATTATAATATAACTTTATAATAAATTATTGTTAAATTAAACTATTAACATTATTTATTATAAAAATAAATTTATTAGATTAAATTATTAAAATAAATTAATATAAATTAAAAAAAAATTTTAAAAAGCAAAAAAAAAAAGGACCGAACCGGGCGAACCGGTCCAACGAACCGGGCCGGTTGACCTCTTATAACAGATAGAACCGGTCCGAGCCGGACCAGTTTACTACCGGTTTGGACCGGTTCTCTTTTGGTTAGGGCCGGAACCGGTGAAAACCGGCCCGGAACTGGCTTGGTCCGGCCCGTAACTAGCTCTAGTTTTGTAGGTTCTGATTTTATGCCTTATTAGCTTCATTTAAGATGCTCACTAGTTAGTCTTTAAGTACATTAAAGTTTCATGCATTTAAAGTTAGAGTTTATTAGGTGTTTGATTAAATTACATGTAGCATTTAATTAGTTGTTTCATGCAAATTCTGTTTAGGCGTGAATTATAGGGTCTTCTAAGTTCTGTTTTTGTCTCATTTTAAATGTCATTTAAGTGTCTTAAGTTCATAATAGGTCTATATATTAATTAGGTAAATTTAGGAGTTACATTTGATTAGTCTTATTAGCATTTACATAGCCATTTCAATCATTCAAATTACATTTTCCTGATCAGTTTTTTTTTTTTTTTAAATCTGTTTGAGTTAATTCCAGGTCTGTTTTTCACATTTTTAAGCTTCATTTAATTAATTTTAAGTTAGATTTAGATTATGTATTTAGAGGTTAATGATTAGGAGTTATTATGTTTAGTATCTATAGCATATTTCATTGCATTTAAGGCTCATTTTGCATTCAAATTTTAAATCTGTCCAGGTCAGTGTGTGCTACTGTTTTCAGTCCATTTGGCTGCTGTTTTCAAGTATTTTAAGTAGCTGCTAGGAGGTATAAGTTTAGGGTATAAGATAGGTAAAATTTGCGTTAGTTTCTAGGCCATTCTCATTAGCATTTCTAGGGGTATGCTGCATTTTCATGTTTGAATTTTTAGGGGCTGTTTTAGATGCATTTTATTTACTGTTTTAGTTATTAAGTGCATTAGTTTAGGGGTTAATTCATGCATTAGGGTGTAGTTAGAGTTAGGGTTAAGCTTAGGTCTTATTAGTTTCACTCATCCAAAAATCTAAAAATACATTTTCTTTTACGCATTAGTTAAATTAAGGTATATTAGTTATTCATGCATTTAAGTAACTTAGGCTTCATTTAGATTAGCTTGTAGTTTGGGATTGTATTTTGGGACATAATTAGGTTTAGGGTTGATTTAGGTTTCATCTAGGATTTTTAGGGTTTACATTAGGGTTATAAAATTGATACATCATTTTCTCTCTTAAATTAGTTTTTTAATAGATTTTTAATTAGTTTTTGCATTACTAGTTTCATATTAGGAATTTCATGCATAATTTCATTAATTGCATTTTTTTAGAAATTACATTTTATCCTTATGGTTTTCTAATTTAAGATTTTATTTTGTTTCTTTTGCAGTTATTTTATTTTGATCATCTTCACTGTAAGTATTTCTTATTTTCTTTTCTTTTATTTTAGTATTTCTATTTATTTTATCTTATTTTATTAGCCTTTGTAGATCACACATTCAACTAATTTCGTAATTTGCTAAGATATATCATAGGTAATAGTATCCGGTACTTACCTAAGCTTCACGACACTAGTCTCTGTGGGACGATATTTCCGGACTCACCTCCGTATTACTTGAAGACCACGTGCACTTGCGTGTAGATACCTTTTAGGGTCAACAGTTGTATACATGGATTCCATTTTGGATTTCATGGCTTCAAGCCACTTCTCAGAATCTGGGCCCGTAATTGCCTCTTCGTAGGTGGTAGGTTCATCATTATCCATGAGCAATACGTCATCATGCTGAGTGGTGAGAAGGTTAAGCTTCTCAGGTTCTCGACATATCCTATTAAACCTACGTAGGCCTTGTGTTTTTGGAACTATTTCTTGTTCAACAACATCTTGTGAGACTTGCTCCTGTTCCACTAAAGGTTCAATGACATTTTGTGGTTCTTGAACCTCTTCAAGCTCTATTTTCTTCCCACTAAATCTTCTAAAAAGGAAGTCCTTTTCTAGAAAGACACCGTACCGAGCTATAAACACTTTATGCTCTATGAGATTATAGAAATAATATCCTTTTGTCTCTTTAGGATGCCCCACAAATATGCATTTATCATATTTGGGTCCTAATTTGTCTGAGACTTCTCTTTTGACATAAGCCTCACAACCCCAAATCTTTAGAAAAGATAGATTAGGCTTTTTCTAGTCTACATCTAATGTGGTGTCTTTTCAACAGCTTTAGTAGGAATACGATTTAGTGTGAATGTTGTTGTCTCTAAAGCATAACCCCAAAAGGAGACAGGGAGGTCAGATAGACTCATCATGGATCAAACCATGTCTAACAAGGTCCGATTCCTCCACTCAGATACACCGTTCCATTCAAGTGTACCAGGTGGAGTGAGTTGTGGAACTATTCCACACTCCTTAGATGATCTGTAAATTCTAGGCTCAAATATTCTCTACCGCGATCTGATCGGAGTGTCTTGATATTCTTCCCTGGCTGGTTTTGTACTTCATTCTTGAATTCTTTAAACGTTTCAAAGGATTTTGACTTGTGTCTCATTAAATACACATAGCCATATCTATTGTAGTCATCAGTAAATGTGATGAAGTATTGGAACCCTCTTCTAGCTTGTGTGGTTAATAGGCCATATACATCTGTATGTATGAGCTCTAATAAACCACTAGCCCTTTCACTTGTTCCTGTAAAAGGAGCCTTAGTCATTTTACCAAGCAAACAAGATTCGCATATGTCATATGATTCAAAATCAAATGAATCTAAGTGTCCATATTTGTGGAGCCTAGATATGCATTTCTCGTTTATGTGACCAAGTCTACAATGCCAGACGAATGTAAGGTTAATCTCATTACCCTTTGACCTCTTGGAATCAACACTATATATGTGATTATCTAAATCTAAAACATACAATCCATTCATAATGGAAGCATTGCCATAGAAAATATCATTAAAGTAAATTGAACAACTATTGTTCATTATTTTAAAAGAAAAACCTTTCTTGTCCAAACAAGAAACAGAAATAATATTCTTAGCAATTGCTTGAACATAATAACAATTATCAAGTTCTAGAATTAGGCCCGAAGCTAACGATAAATTAAATGTTCCTACAGCTAATGCAGCAACCGTTGCACCATTTCCAACTCGTAGAACCACCTCGCCCTTGGCAAGTTTTCTACTCCTTGTTAGTCCCTGGACATTCATGCAAATGTGAGAACCACATCCGGTATCTAATACCCAAGATGAAGATGTAGACAGATTTATCTCAATCACATATATACCTGAGGTGGAAGTTTAACTTCCTTTCTTTTTCTTCAACTCCTCAAGGTACACAGTGCAGTTTCGCTTCCAATGACCAGTCTTACCGCAATGGAAGCAATTTCTTGTCTTAGTAACTCCACAAGATGGCTTGAGCTTCTTAGCCTTTTCTTTCTTGTTACACTTAGGCTTAGGTTTGCCTTTGCCTTTGGATTTGGTCTTGTCAATCACCATAATAGAAGTAGGCCTTGACTTCTTCAAGTCCTACTCAGTAGTTCTCAACATGTTGAGCAATTCTGTTAGTGTCTTATCTATACTGCTCATGCTGTAGTGCAATACAAACGAACTACAGCTATCCGGTAAGGATTGGAGGATTAGATCAACTGATAACTCTTTATGCATGTTCAAGCCTAGTGCTTCCAGCCTCTCAATGTACCTAATCATATTAAGTACATAAGTGTGCACTGGAGCTCCCTTAGCCATCTTGCTTTAGAAGAGCGCCTTAAACACCTCATAACGTTCGTGTCGTGCTTGCTCTTGGAACATTTCCTTGAGATATTCGATCATATTAAACGGTTTCATATTCTCATGATACTTCTAGAGTTTAGAACTTATGGAAGCTAAAATTAGGCACTGCATGTCAATGACATCATCCAAATGCTTTTGATAAGCTTGCTTATCAGTAGTGAAAGCATTCTGTCGAGGTTGAGTAGGGATCCCATGCTTTAGAACATATAACTTCTTTCCCTAAGTGAGGACAATCCTCAAATTTCTGTACCAGTCTAAGAAGTTTGCTCCAACCAACTTGTTATCCTTCTCAAGGATAGAACAAAGGGATAAATCGTTGTTTGCCATGATAATTCTACAATTATAAAATATGCAAGTAAGTAACATTGTGATTAAAATCATTTAATTATGGTCTTTTAATTAAATGAATTGCTCTTACTAATAGCCTTTACTATCAACTTGAGAAGCCTTTTCGCCTAGACTTCCTAGTGGGCCAGGATCCATTTTTGGTCCCATTATGACTTTAGCAGAGCTAATGCGTCCAATAAGATTATTTAGGTAGACAACTCTTGTTAATTGCATCTCATGCAACTCCTGGATAGTTGGGTGAACAACTCTTATTCTAACTCATCATATGGGTTAAAGCCCAACCTATGCCTCTAAATCTTATTAGGTTTAACTGAGCCAATGCCCTAATTTGATTTAGTTAAGTCTGACCCAATACACATGGAGATAACTATTAACTCATGCAATGTGAATTCCTAAGGTAGGTATGGCCTTGACTGAGCCAAAGTAGCATAATACCAAACAAAGTCTCTTTCACATGCATCGTATTAGAAGGCATCTTTATTTGTTATCTTTAGAGGTGGCAAACGAGCCGGTTCGAGCAGGTTCGAGCCAGGTTGTCTTCGGGTTCGGGTTAAGGTTATTTTGGGTTCGGGCTATTTCAGGTTTGGGTTATTTCGAGTTCGAGTTTTTTCGGGTTCGATATTTTTCGGGTTCGGGTACTTTCAGTTTCGGGTTTTTTCGGTTTCTTACATTTTTGGGTTTGGTTATTTTCGAGTTCGGTCCGGTTTTATTCGGGCGGGCTTAGTCAAATTACTTTAAAATTTTATAAGTTATAAATTTTTTTTATAATTTTGAATATAATTATTTTGAAATTTCTAACACAAAATTTCCATCCAATACTGGCAAATTTGGGATTAACGGCATAAAAATACCCACAAACTTTAAATCTCATTATAAAGCTAATTTTCAAAATACCCAACCAAAAATCATTCACCAATTTTGGATTAATGTCACAATACAACCACTCAAATGCCAAACAAAATTTAATTTATGATTCATGAAAAAAAAAATCCTATTAATAAGATGCTTGAAATGATAAACCAAAATGTATTAATTAACTGTGAACAAAGTTGAAGAGCTGGTTGTTTATTGACGATTGGAGAATAGAAAGATTAATGGTCATAATCTATCTTCCAAAAGCAAAGAGCTAATTTAAAAATGAAAAAAGAGGCAGAGGTGGCTAAGTATTTTTATTCTGTTTTCTTTTAGTTGATGGTGCCATAGTTTTAAACTTTTTAAGTTTGAAAAATGGTGGGACCGTGAGAGAGGGAATGACCTTTTAAAATAATTTAAATTTAGAGGGCTGGTTGTCCTTTCTTTTTTTTTATCATGGTAAGTGTGTATTAGAAATGTTTTTCTTCCCAACAAAAAATTAGAATGAGTAAAAATTACTGCATTATTTTTTCTAAGCATATTGCATTATTTTAAAATATAATTATATTTATATATATAGGTAAGCTACTACATAATTTATCATTAATCAATTGTAAAAAAGAAAATCTAAGTTTACCCAAAATTTAGTAATTTAATTCTAACTACAAACAAAAATTTTAGCCAAGTCCATGTAACTAGTACGTTATGTGTATATGAATCTTACGTGTAAAGTTATAATATATTTTCTTACCATTGCGATAAGGGATTCTTTCCCAAACAACAAAAAAAACGTTTATTAATCAAGGCTACTAATTGTTAAGTATAATAAATTTACTAATATTTTCTACTTCTTAAAGATAAGTAGCAATTCCGATTAATATTAGCATTTTTCATCTTTACTAAAATTGTTAGTTTGTAACGAATTTAAACTAGTAGACCTATTACAAAGGCCAATTCATTTTGTTCATGATAAGTAGACCATGTCAAATTGACAAAATACTAATTTCCCTATCTTCATTTCAACTATAACTTACAATTTATAATTGTATTTATATATCATTTTATATATTAGTTACAAGTATGTCACTAATCATCATCATCAGAGCCTTTATCCCAATACTTTGGGGTAGACTATATGAACCAATATCTAAATCACGTTAGATCGTCCATATGTATTCTCTGCCTCCATAGATTCCTATTCAAAGCCATTTGCTCATCTAATTCTAAAACCTCCATGTCTTTCCAAACTACTTCCTTCCAAGTCTTTTTCGGTCTTCCTCTAGTCTTAACCCTTCTCTCAACATCCATAGCCTCTATTATCCTAACTGGAGCATCTACAGGTCTACGTCTTACATGTCCAAACCAACGTAAATGATTTTCACACATTTTGTCTTCAATAGGTACCACTCCAATCATCTTACGAATATCATCATTTCTCATTCTATCATTTCTTGTATATCCACATATCCACCGTAACATTCTCATTTCTGTTACACTCATCTTTTGTGTATGTAGCCTCTTAGTTGCCCAACATTCACTACCATTGTAACATCCGATTTTCGATAAAATATTCAATTAATTGTTCTTTATTTTCGGATTGGTTAGGCTGTTTGTCGATGTCGATTGCTTATTCATTTCACTCGATTATGTACATAGAATATTTTATCATATTTTAGAAATTTCTGACAAAATTTCGGCAGCATAACTGCTGCAAATATCCTAACCTCCTGCATTTTAAACACAATTATATACCAGCTGAAAACCACATTTTCACATGATTCCAATGCAATTAAAATACCAAATATTTCATATAATTAAGTCCAAAAATTTGGACATTCGATATATCCTTATATAAAGTGTAGGTCTCTAGGCACATATACAAAATTTATTCTTTTTATTTTTACATCCCCTTAGCCTTTACAACTTAATAAGTACTGTTACCAAGACAAGTCTGAGATATATATAGAAAATACAATATACCTTCACTGGATAAAACAACCAGTCTCGGAAGAAATACTGTTAGGGTCCAAAAATCGTGCTCCTTCGTATGAGCGGAATCTACTGCAAATAGTCTGGGTGGAAAAAATAAGGATGAGTTTACGCTCAGTAAGGAAGAGCTCATTAAAAGAGTGGTACCATGCCACTATATGCAGTTTAAAAATCAATAATCAAAATTATTTTCATAAAATCAAACTCGTGAAATCATTCCAATATTAGCATATAAAACTCATTCATCTTTTGTCACTTTTTTCGTTGAAATCATATACTCTTTTTGCAATTCATTTAAAATAGAATAACGATATTCATATCATGAAATCATATGCTTTAAAACTCATTCACTTTTTCTCGTAACCTTTCGGTCAAATCATATACTCTTTGTATAGATCAAATCAATCAATCAATCATTGATTATATATCATATATCAATAAGGAGATAAATCTCCAAGAGATTCATGCACAAATCTCGTATCCCATAAGGGACCTCGTATAGGAATTAGGCGTACCCACAAGAGGCCGGGATCCATCCCTAAGCCGTTCCTACCTCGTAACAATGGCCATTGTCAATAAGGTACTGGGGAATTGATCAAGGTCTCCCAGTCCTAATCATATAATGCTTGTATGCATGATCATCAAGGAGTGATCAATCTCGTAGAAATCATTTTTCATATATCAATAAAATCATAGTAAAATCAAATTCATATTAGCTTCGTTCAATAAATCCACAATCATATAACCAAATAAACATTTCATTCACTACATAAATCTCTATAAAATATCTCTTATTCCGTAAAATAATTTTATGAATTAATTAAAATAATTCTTATGCAAAACATATATCTTAAAACATATTTTAAACTCATAAATAAATTTCTTTATTATTAATTTATGGAAAATTGGGTATGGATGCAATTAAGGATAGATTTTTCTAAATATTTCAATAACCTTTTGATTTGATTTTCTATCCTAACTCCTATCAAAAATCATAGTTCAGTAATGCAAATCACCCAATTCTCCCACATGCAAGCATAGTATTTCCTACACAACTTCTATATACTATTCCTTACCTTGATTTGCAGTCTAAAATGAAATCCAATGGCACCACCGATCCACTTGACTTTTCCAAATTATTAGCTGCAAAATTAACATTAGACTAATTAACATTCAATGCTCATATTTACAATATATCTTTTACTTTTCCCTAACTTCCATTTTGAACTGTTTTTCTTTAAATAAAATGATATGAAAATCCTATGAATTTCATTTGGCCAATTTTCACTAATTCCTTATGCTTATTTTCTTCTCGTTTTCATTTTCATAAAAATTTCTATTTATTTCATACTTCAATCCTACATCCTTATCATATTAAATTATCATCAAAACCATTTGCATTACATTACATATCATCAATTTACACCATTTATCTGTCAAAGTCAGCATCATTTTTCCATCACCATTCATCTCTCTTGGCCAATTACTTCTTGGAATCCTATGCTCACCATTTTTCCAATCTAATCACATGAATAATCCCTAATCAATTTCATCACCATTAAATATTAAAATCACTCCATCCTCCATGTTTCTCCACAGCCGGCTGTACATGTTGACTTACTCATGTTCTTATTAATGAATTTCTTATGGCTATTTTTATTCCATGAAGAGCCTCCCTTTTTTTTTTTTTTTGACTTTCTTGGCAGGCTGCTTTACACTCTCCATGCCCCCATTTTACGCCATCAACCCAAAATCATTCAACAATTTCTTTCTTGGCCGGCTATTCCCCATATCTTTATTTTCTACTCTATTAAATGTCTTCATGCCATCAGCACCTTCCTACTACAAAATTTCCAGCCATTTAATCACGCCATTAGCCATCACACAATCAGCCACTACAAGTCAGCCCACTCAGTACGCCACCTACAGCAGAATTTTTTTTCAACCATTCACCACTGCTATTTACACCACTTACAGCCAACCTTCAGCCCTTTGGTCAGGCCATTCACGCCACTACCTACCACACTTATCCCCCCTTTTTGTCATCATGGTCAAATACACCAAATTTATGTTTTAATCAATTAAAATCCATGTTTATACTTGTTTTCCCGATCAGCTTTTATTTTTTTGTTATTAACGCCACAACAGCCAACATTTAAATCCCTCAAACACCATAACCAAATAGCCTAGAGAGCTATCTACATGTTTTTGTTCTAAACTATAATCATATACATCATTTACTCATCCAAACTAAGCATAAACAAGAGGCAAAAATGAAAGAAATTAAAGCTAGAAATTTACCTATGCAGAGCCAATACTGTCCAACAGCAGGGGAGATGGATTTTGACGATTTTTGGCTGAGCTTTTTGGGGGATTTTGAAGCTCTTGATGTGGGGAATATTTCTTGTAAAGGGACCTAGGTGATTAAGTGAAGAGAAGAGGGTGTTCTACCTAGGAAACATGAAGAACTTAGAGGAAAAAGAGGAGTAACGAGAAGCAGAAAAATGCAGGAGCAGTGAGGCGCGGAAATGGCTGAAGAAATGTGTAGAAATTTATGTGTTGTCATCACTTTATTGGTAAGCAATTTTATTTTTATTTTTATTAAATTTACATGGCCCTAAAGGTCCAAAATACCATCATAAAAATCACTTATTTACCAAAATATGCCACTGCACAGTATATTTGTCCAGGTCAGAATTTTCATTAAATTTTTATTTATTTCATTTATTTTCTAAGTCAACTTAGTCAAAAGTTGACTCATTGACCAGCTTGAGAATTTACCAATTTGCCTTTATTCAACTTCAATAATTTCATTTCAGCATCTTTAATAGATATAGAGAGAATAGAGAATTTTGGGTTCTCACATTCTCCCCTCCTTTTGGAAATTTGGTCCTCCAAATTTTCGATCAACTACTACTTAACAGTCTTAGCTAACGATATCCACTACCGATTTTTCTTCCTTCAACTAGTAGCCTATAATTATTATTGCTAAATCCATCATTATGCTTCTTCTAATTGGCACATTTATTGCAACCGAAAGAATTCTTTAGCAATCATAACAATCACTCATAAAGACAGATGTCATATAACCTACATGCAATTCACATGATAGGAACAAATTATTTAGGCACGATCTATTAAGAAGGATACTATAATGGGTTGGATAACCAGATGGAGTATGAAAGGTACTTTAAAGTACCTGTCGTGTTCCGGCAATCCAAATCCACTATAAGGATTTTATTTGTATTTCATTAAACTTTGATCAAATAATGCAGTAATTTGCATACATTAGAATTATAAATCTTACCTTTAATCGTATCCGAAGAAGGTGTATCATTAGACTCCTTATAAAGCGAAAACCCGACCCTAAGTCACGGCTTTCTTTCCTTCTCACTCGTGGCCTTACGTTGTGGTGGGGTAGACTGGTGGGTCTGCTGTGTGGTCTTATCTGTTCTACTAATGCCTTTCGATCCCAACTTGGACATTCCTTAATTCGATGTCCCATCTGGCCACATTTAAAGCAAGCCCTTGTCACTACTCGACATGGCTGAAAACCATGAAATCTCCCACAATGCTCACATTGTTTCTGTATGTCCTTCTGTGAGCCAATAGTACTACCCATAGAGAATCGGGATTTATCATCCGCTATCTTTATCCCTATAGCTTTCACCTTTTTAAATGACCTATCACCTGACACTTCATCATCTATTCTTTGCTTCGCCTTATCTTTCCATTTATCCTTGGATTGAGAATCAGTATGGTGAAATTCATAGTCCTGCTCACATAACTGAGCCTTACGGACTGCCTCTGCATAGTACTGATGTCTAACGGATAGAGCTTAGACCGAATGGATGGTCTCAAACCCTCCATAAACTTAAAAATCTTGTGCTCCTCACTCCGTAAACACCTCTGGATCAAATCTGCTCAGCGTAAAAACTTAGACTCATACTGATCAACAGACATGCTACCTGATTCAAGTTCATAAACTCCATCTTCATTTCTGCTGAGCAGTGCGTGGAATATACTGCTGATTAAAAGACTCCAAAAATGAATCCCACGTGATCTCGGCATGTCTAGCCTCTAGAATAGTCTTAGTGGACAGCCACCAATGCTTCGCATCGTCCACTAATAAATAGGTTGCCAAGCCTACTTTCTCTCGTTCCGAACATGTCATATACTGAAACAGCCATGTGACTGACTCTACCCAATTTTCTGCAGCTAAAGGATCCTTATCCCCCTTAAACTTAGGAGGATCAAACTTCCGAAACTCCTTTAACAAAGCTGAACTACAGTAACCCTGGGGATCCTGTCTGACGGAGGCTGGGTTGGCTGTGGAACCTCGGGTTGTATGGGTGGCGTGCACTGGAGGAACAGGAGGCATCTGAGGAGCAGATTCTGGTGCAGTAGGAGCTGGTGGGGCTGGTGGTACGGGTGGTGCATTTGAGGCCATTTGTGACATAAACTGAGTAAACATCGTACTCATTGCCTCAATACCTCGCTCAATTCTAGACAATCGGGTGTTGGGGCTACCCGTTGGAGATGGAGGAGGAATAGGCTCTGGAGACGGTACTGTTCGTCTCCGTCCACGTCCTCTACCAGTACCCCTTCGGCGATTACTCATTCTGCCAATACACAACAATTCAAACAAAATTTAGTATAACTTTCGACAGTTATACCTGAAATATATATACAGACAAGTACAGTACTGGGGATGTAATCAATTTTTTTAGCATAATGACACCGACAAACATTAGACTAACCTTGCTCTGATACCAATTCTGTAACATCCGATTTTCGATAAAAATATTCAATTAATTGTTCTTATTTTCGGATTGGTTAGGCTGTTTGTCGATGTCGATTGCTTATTTCATTTCACTCGATTATGTACATAGAATATTTTATCATATTTTAGAAATTTCTGACAAAATTTCGGCAGCATAACTGCTGCAAATATCCTAACCTCCTGCATTTTAAACACAATTTATATACCAGCCAAAAACCACATTTTCACATGATTCCAATGCAATTAAAATACCAAATAATTTCATATAATTAAGTCCACAAAATTTGGACATTCGATATATCCTTATATAAAAGTGCAGGTCTCTAGGCACATATACAAAATTTATTTCTTTTTATTTTACATCCCCTTAGCCTTTACAACTTAATAAGTACTGTACCAAACAAGTCTGAGATATATATAGAAAATACAATATACCTTCACTGGATAAACAACCAGTCTCGGAGGAAATACTGTAGGGTCCAAAAATCGTGCTCCTCTCGTATGAGCGGAATCTACTGCAAATAGTCTGGTGGAAAAATAAGGGGTGAGTTTACGCTCAGTAAGGAAGAGCATATAAAAGAGTGGTACCATGCCACTATATGCTTTAAAAATCAATAATCAAAATTATTTTCATAAAATCAAACTCGTGAAATCATTCCAATATTAGCATATAAAACTCATTCATCTTTTTCACTTTTCGTTGAAATCATATACTCTTTTTCAATTCATTTAAAATAAAATAACGGTATTCATATCATGAAATCATATGCTTTAAAACTCATTCACTTTTTCTCGTAACCTTTCGGTCAAATCATATACTCTTTGTATAGATCAAATCAATCAATCAATCATTGATTATATATCATATATCAATAAGGAGATAAATCTCCAAGAGATTCATGCACAAATCTCGTATCCCATAAGGGACCTCGTATAGGAATTAGGCGTACCCACAAGGGGCCGGGATCCATCCCTAAGCCGTTCCTACCTCGTAACAATGGCCATTGTCAATAAGTACTGGGGACTTGATCAAGGTCTCCCAGTCCTAGTCATATAATGCTCGTATGCATGATCATCAAGGAGTGATCAATCTCGTAGAATCATTTTTCATATATCAATAAAATCATAGTAAAATCAATTCATATTAGCTTTCTTCAATAAATCCATAATCATATAAACAATGAACATTTCATTCACTATAATAAATCTCTATAAAATATCTCTTATTTCGTAAAATAATTTATGAATTAATTAAAATAATTCTTATGCAAAACATATATCTTAAAACATATTTTAAACTCATAAATAAATTTCTTTATTATTAATTTATGGAAAATTGGGCATGGATGCAATTAAGGACAGATTTTTCTAAATATTTCGATAACCTTTTGATTTGATTTTCTATCCTATCCTTTAAAAAATCATAGTTCAGTAATTCAAATCACCCAATTCTCCCACATGCAAGCATAGTATTTCCTACAACTTCTATATACTATTCCTTACCTGATTGCAGTCTAAAATGAAATCCAATAGCCACCGATCCACTTGACTTTTCCAAATTATTAGCTGCAAAATTAACATTAGACTAATTAACATTCAATGCTCATATTTACAATATATCTTTTACTTTTCCCTAACTTCCATTTTGAACTGTTTTTCTTTAAATAAAATGATATGAAAATCCTATGAATTTCATTTGGCCAATTTTCACTAATTCCTTATGCTTATTTTCTTCTCGTTTTCATTTTCATAAAAATTTCTATTTATTTCATACTTCAATCCTACATCCTTATCATATTAAATTATCATCAAAACCATTTGCATTACATTACATATCATCAATTTACACCATTTATCTGTCAAAGTCAGCATCATTTTTCCATCACCATTCATCTCTCTTGGCCAATTACTTCTTGGAATCCTATGCTCACCATTTTTCCAATCTAATCACATGAATAATCCCTAATCAATTTCATCACCATTAAATATTAAAATCACTCCATCCTCCATGTTTCTCCACAGCCGGCTGTACATGTTGACTTACTCATGTTCTTATTAATGAATTTCTTATGGCTATTTTTATTCCATGAAGAGCCTCCCTTTTTTTTTTTTTGACTTTCTTGGCCGGCTGCTTTACACTCTCCATGCCCCCATTTTACGCCATCAACCCAAAATCATTCAACAATTTCTTTCTTGGCCGGCTATTCCCCATATCTTTATTTTCTACTCTATTAAATGTCTTCATGCCATCAGCACCTTCCTACTACAAAATTTCCAGCCATTTAATCACGCCATTAGCCATCACACAATCAGCCACTACAAGTCAGCCCACTCAGTACGCCACCTACAGCAGAATTTTTTTTCAACCATTCACCATTGCTATTTACACCACTTACAGCCAACCTTCAGCCCTTTGGTCAGGCCATTCACGCCACTACCTACCACACTTATCCCCCCTTTTTGTCATCATGGTCAAATACACCAAATTATGTTTTAATCAATTAAAATCCATGTTTATACTTGTTTTCCCGATCAGCTTTTATTTTTTTGTTATTAACGCCACAACAGCCAACATTTAAATCCCTCAAACACCATAACCAAATAGCCTAGAGAGCTATCTACATGTTTTTGTTCTAAACTATAATCATATACATCATTTACTCATCCAAACTAAGCATAAACAAGAGGCAAAAATGAAAGAAATTAAAGCTAGAAATTTACCTATGCAGAGCCAATACTGTCCAACAGCAGGGGAGATGGATTTTGACGATTTTTGGCTGAGCTTTTTGGGGGATTTTGAAGCTCTTGATGTGGGGAATATTTCTTGTAAAGGGACCTAGGTGATTAAGTGAAGAGAAGAGGGTGTTCTACCAGAGGAAACATGAAGAACTTAGAGGAAAAAGAGGAGTAACGAGAAGCAGAAAAATGCAGGAGCAGTGAGGCGGCGGAAATGGCTGAAGAAATGTGTAGAAATTTATGTGTTGTCATCACTTTATTGGTAAGCAAATTTTATTTTTATTAAATTTACATGGCCCTAAAGGTCCAAAATACCATCATAAAAATCACTTATTTATCAAAATATGCCACTGCACGGTATATTTGTCCAGGTCAGAATTTTCTATTAAATTTTTATTTATTTCATTTATTTTCTGAGTCAACTTAGTCAAAAGTTGACTCATTGTGACCAGCTATTGAGAATTTACCAATTTGCCTTTATTCAACTTCAATAATTTCATTTCAGCATCTTTAATAGATATAGAGAGAATAGAGAATTTTGGGTTCTCACAACCATATAACAATGTTGGTCTAACAACTGTCCTATAAAACTTGCCTTTCAACCATGTAGGAATTCCTTTATTGCACAACACACCTGTAGCACTTCTCCACTTACTCCATCCAGCCTGGATCCTATAGGTCACATCACCAATCTCTCCATCCATCTGTATTATTGATCCCAAGTATCGAAAATGATCCCGCTTAGGTATCGCCAGCCCATCTAACTTCACTACATCATGCTCTTCTAGTCGGTTAGAACTGAATTTACACTTCATGTATTCAGTCTTCACTCTGCTTAGTTTAAATCCTTTTGATTCCAACGTTTGTCTCCATACTTCCAACTTTGTATTGATCTCCGCTCTAGTTTCCGCACATAGGACAATATCATCTGCAAACTGTTGGATTATGCCCTTAGAACCATTCATTAGATGATTGACTTTGGCATTTTATGTATCATGACATTTTATTTATTATAGCTCATTATTATATTTGTCTTATAACTGCGCAATGTAATCTTATATGATAATGTCCTTAGAATAGTAATAACACACTATTCTTAAAATATCCCTAGTCAAGTATTATTGTGAACAAGGATAACAATGTACGATAAGACTAGTATGTGGTTGACTGATGACCATTGTCATGGATATAGGATATCAAGTCATCACATAGGTACATGTTAGAGAACTATGTACTGGATCGACCCTCCATGAGAACGCTACATGGATTGTTATATGAGTGTCATAAGCGATTCTCATAGTGATGATGGTGTATGTGATCCTTTGACTTGAGATCATCAAAGATCCCAACATAGAGAATTGCATACTTTAATGCTGCTAGATGTCATTCGTAACAGGATGGACTATAAAGGTAGTAATTGGGTATGCCTTGATCTATGTAGAGGGATGTTGAGTGATCAAGATAGAATTTATCCCTCTTATATAACAAGAGTGATGTCTTGGCCCCTTTGATAGAGTGAGACTAAGAAATGCATGGCCGTGCTCGAATAAGTCAATATGAGATATTGATTTTATTTGTTTAATTAGTCCACTCAGGAATCAAGAAACGCTGATTAGACTATACAAGTGTGACACATTCCATGACTTGTGTCTAATCAAGACATCAAAGGATAAAGGGATTAGACTACACAGTAACATCTATCACGAGTAAGGTTATGTTGAGTCATTGACATTCTCGTTACATGGGTAGCAATGATGTGTTGCTAGATACCGCTCATTGCCTGTGACAATTTTGTCATTGCCATTGTTTTGAGAACCTATTGGGTCGCACACTTAGAACGGATCAATGAGGAGCTTAATTAATCCTATTCTGAATTGGATTAAGGATATAACTAATCCTATTCTGAATTGGATTAGGGATATAACTAATCCTATTCTAAGTAGGATTAGAGTTCTGTTTGGCAGTAAATTTTAGGGTAAAATTTACTGCCTATAAAAGGATGTTTTCTGAAACATAGCCGCACAACAATTAGAAAACAGAAAAGTAGTCTTTTAATCGAAGCTAGCAGTTCGGTTATAAAGAAATCAAAAACGCTCCTTAAGGCTTCTGATCGTGAGACGTTCAAGAGTCGTGAGATCCATTCGTGTGGATACCATAGAGGCAGGAACGAAAGGTTGTTGCTTGTGACTCGACCAACGACAGAAATCAAAGAAAACTTTAGGTAAAATCTCGAAACCCTAATCAGGCAACCCTCCGAATCGATCCTGGTGGAGGCCGAATGATTTAAATTCCGCTGCATGTTTGTTTCGGTTTCCTTCACAAACATCATACACCAGGGCACCTTATCTTGGATGGATTTTGTCAGTTCGTCCATAACTACCGCAAACAAGAATGGACTCAACGCTGACCCTTGGTGTAATCCCACCGTGATAGGAAACTCACTTGTTTGCCCCCCACCTGTCCTCACATGTGTCCTTGTGCCTCTATACATGTCTTTAATTAGTTTAATATATTTCAAAGGAACTCTTTTCTTCATTAAGGACCACCAGAGTAACTCCCTAGGCACTTTATCATATGCTTTCTCCAAATCTATAAAGACCATATGAAGATCTTTACCCATTACTCGAAAGCGCTCCATAAGTTGTTTAAGCAAATATATTGCCTCCATAGTTGATTGACCCAGCATAAAACCAAATTGATTCTCCGATATCTCTACATTCTTTCTTAATCTCCGTTCTATCACTCTCTCCCATAGTTTCATCGTGTGACTCATCAATTTTATGCCTCGGTAGTTGGCACAACTTTGAATATCTCCCTTGTTCTTATATAAAGGTACTAAGACACTCTTTCTCCATTCCTCTGGCATTTTGTTAGTGTGCCAAATCTTATTAAATAGATTTGTCAACCACCTAACTCCTACATCTCCAAGGCATTTCCAAACTTCAATTGGGATGTCATCAGGTCCAACAGCTTTTCCATTCTTCATCATCTTTAGTGCATCTTTTATCTCTGTCTCTTGGATTCTACGCATAAAGCACCGATTTAAATCCTTAAGAGGCACTGAAATATTATCCAAAACTTTATTTTGTCCATCATTAAATAATTTGTTAAAATAATCTCGCCACCTGTCCTTAATGTCATTATCTTTAACGAGAGTTCTTTGATGCTCATCCTTAATACATTTCGTGATTCCTAGGTCGCGACTCCTCCTTTCTCTTGCTCGCGCCAATCTGTATATCCTTTTCTCTCCCTCCTTTGTGTTCAACTTGTCGTAAATCTCTTTCGCAACCCTCGTCTTAGCTTCTGCCACAGCCTTCTTTGCCTCCTTTCTTGCTACCTTATATTCCGAAAAACTCTCTTCTGTATTGTTCTTCTTTAAAGCCTTGTAACGCTCTCGCTTAGTCTTTATAGCATCTTTTACTACTGCAGTCCACCATGTTGCGTCCTTTCCAGTAGGCACTTTTCCGTTTGATACTCCAAATGTCTCTTTGCCTACCTCCCGAATGCATTTTGCCATCTTATTCCACATTACATTTGGGTTCTCTTCTGTTGTCCAAGCCTCTTTTTGAATCCAACTATCTCTACATGTTGTATGACAATCTTCTTTTAGCTTCCACCATCGAATCCGTTCAATTCCTTTTTGTTGGTTCCTTCGATGTCGTCTATCTATCTTCATATCGAGAACTAAGAGTCTATGTTGCGCGGTAACACTCTCACCTGGGATAACCTTACAATCCAAACATCTATGTCTATCCCTACTCCTAGTTAAAAAGAAATCTATCTGACTTGCTCTTGGTCCACTTCTAAAGGTTATAAGATGAGAATCTCTCTTCTTAAACAATGTATTTGCTAGGATTAGGTCATAAGATAAAGCAAAATTTAAGATAGCATCTCCTCCCTCGTTTCTTACACCATAACTAAAACCCCCATGTACTCTCTCAAAACCCTCTCTACTTGTACCTACATGTCCATTAAGATCACCGCCAATAAACAGGTTTTCTCCTATGGGTACTTCTTGTACTACCTTATCTAAATCCTCCCAGAACTGTCGTTTACTAACCTCATCAAGTCCTATCTGGGGTGCATACACGCTAATGACATTCAACACCTCTTCTCCTAAAACTAGTTTAACCAAAATAATCCTATCCCTTTGTCTCTTAATCTGTACAACATCCTTATGGTACTCTTTATCTATAATGATACCTACTCCATTTCGGTCTCTATCTTTCCCTGTGTACCAAAGCTTATATTGCCAAGGTACTATCTCTCTAGCCTTTTCCCCAACCCATTTGGTCTCTTGGAGACACAAGATGTTAACCCTCCTCCTACTCATAACCTCACAAATCTCACCTAACTTACCACTAAGCGTACCTATATTCCAAGATCCTAACCTAAGCTTATGGTTATGGACTAACTTCTTTACCCACCCCCGTCCATTGTGGTGTGGGAACCTTTGCCTATTTAACACCACATCCAGGCGTCGATGTGATGCGTCACTTCTGGGCGACGACCTAGCAACCCTTGCCCACTTTTCACTACACCCGGGGTCTGATGCAGCGCGTCGCTGTGTAGGGGACGCCCCAACGTTGTTTTGATATTGGTTCATTTCATGAGATTGGACTAGTTTTTAAGACTGGTTGTCCAAACCTACCGCCACCCTCCTCCTTTACCCGGGCTTGGGACCGGCTGCGTTAACTCACACAGGCGGAGTTACAAGTATGTCAATAATCTAAAATAAAAATAATTACAAATTTAAAAATAAAAAATTAATTTCACAACAACTAAATCAAATATAATTAAACAAATTTTAATTAAGTAATGATTGAGAAAAGTCATTATAAATATAATAGGCTAAGACAACAACTTCTTTTATTGTTATAAAAATAATAAAAATTTTATAAGTTAACAACCTATTTTTGTATAAAACATTAAAAGAAACTAAATTGCAATAAAAAGTAATTGTTTAAATTTATCAATATACATAAAAACAAACAAGTTTCCTTTTACTATATTTTTTTAAAATAGTGATGTTTCGATCATCACAAAGGTAAATTTATTATTGCGACGACATGTAGTCGACATTAATATATTATGTTTAATTGTGACAAAAAAATACAACAAAAAGTAAATTTCAAAGTGACATATAATTTCTGCCGTCACAACAATGTTCAAATGTAGTGACCACTTTTTTTTTTTTCATAACAAATATATTATTCTATATCAAAAGCATATTGGCACCATTTTACATATTTTATTAGTGACGAATATACAGTGACAAACTATTTTGTGTCACAATAATATTTTTATAGTGATGATTTAATTGTAAAAAAACTTAGATTGTCACAATTATTACTATAATAGTGACCAAAAAAAGATATGACACAATGCTTATTACAATAGTATCAAACAAAAATTTGGTCATAATAAACCTCATATTTGTGACCAAATTGCTCATGGTTATAAGAAAATCATGTGAAATACCCAATTTCCATGTAATTTCTTATGCTTGTAAAGAATTTCAGCTGAAAGGAATAAAATAAATATGAAGTTCGATGTTTAAATGAGGTATAAATGATGTATGGAACATGTAAGAAATAAGAAAGTTGATAGCCAATTAGCCAATTAGCCAAAGAGCTCATTCTATTAATGAATGGAGTATAAAGAAAATTAAATCAGAAATTTTATTGGTAATTAAATGGATAAGTCATAGGAAGAAAAGAGAAGAGGAATTAAATGGGTCAAATGGTCAAATAAGTCAAAAAAGGGTTAAGGAGTAAAGCATGGCTGAGATTGATGATGGGATAAGAAGCATTTAATGCATGTAGCATGACTCATCACCCTCATCATCCATCACCCCTACGGCAGCAACCTTTCCCAACTCTCCCTCACGTGTTCTTCGAGTTTCCATAGTTTTCCATTCTACCACCTTGACAAGCTACCTCAATTCCCCATCGGTTTGTTAAGTTTATTAAACGAAAATCGATCCCTGTCACTAGATTGAGAGATATCCAAAGTTTGGTAGATTGAATCCAAGTATTGGAGGAGATCTCAAAGTTTGAGATTTTGGTCTCTAGCAAAGGTAAGAGAAGAAGATGATTTAGTCAATTTGGTTCATGGTTTGGAGTTGTACTAAGTTGATATGATACGTGTACGATGGTTGTTTAAAAATGTAAATTGATTTGATGTTACAGCTTTGAAGAAGTGAAGAGCTAGGGTTGATGCACCAAGAGATTTCGCGTTCTCGAAGGAATCGAGGTAAGGAATTTATGCAACGGACGTAGGGTGGCTATGTCGACATGTTTTTGATGCATATTGAACTGCTTTGGAGGAGAAATACCAGTTGTCGTTTGCAGGAAAAGTGCATTTTCGAACTTGTCTCCTAGTGCCAATTAGGTTAGGAGCAGCCGACTGCCTTAAAGGGAAGTCGACTGCCTAGAGACAACCAAAACGTCGTTTTTCGAAAATCAAGATAAACCAGTCGACTACTGTGTATGCCAGTCGACTGCTATTTACCCAAAAATCATTCTGGTTCAAACCAATCGACTGCTATAAGGGACAGTCGACTGCTTATAAGGCCAGTCGACTGCCAATTTTCCAAAAGCATTCTGTTTCAAAAATAGTCGACTGCTATATGACCAGTCGACTGCTATTTCTTAAGAAGCATTCTGTTTGAAAACCAGTCGACTGCTATATTGACCAGTCGATTGCTCCCATGTATTTTCAAAGATGAAAATATCATAATTTTAAATGAAAATAATTTCGATAAATGAAATTATGAAACAGCAGCCGACTGCCCTATGAGACCAGTCGACTGCCCTGTATGAAAATAGATTTCAAAATCTATTTGGTTTTAAACACAAAAGTGTTTTCTGAAGAAGTAAATAATAATTGTTTTGATACTATGGACTGCGTGATGATCATGCGTTTTTGATGGCTGAGGGACTCTGATCAAGTCCTCAGTATTATTATGTTGAGCGAGGAACCCTAGTCAGGTCCTCAATCCCACAAGTGACATCTGACTAGTGTTCACTGTGGATTACTAAAGGCAGGAGAGAATCCCTGACCTCTACATGGTGCACCACTGTACTAATGCATGATTAGAGTCATATAAATGGGTATAAATGATTTATATGACGATGTAATCGCTTAAATAATTGTTCATAATCTCCATCTATTTCAAAGTATATGACGTGTGTTCTGAAGAAGTGCATGATGTATGTTTTAAAGTATGTTACGAAGTATGATGTTTTAAAGAAAGAAGTTTATGCATGATGTTTTAAAGAAAATATGTTGCTTATACCATTTGAAAGAATTATGCATGGTTGCAAACGATATATGAAAAATGTTTATGATGCATGCTTTATAATGGTTTACATGACATTATAGAGCCAAGTAGGAAAAATGTATATAGAGGCATAGTACGCTTTTTTACATAATTTTATTACTGAGCGTAAACTCACCCCTTTATGACCATTTTTCCTACAGATTATCTGAAGTGAACCTCGCTCCGATTAGAGGAGCTTGCTTTTGAAAGATCAAAGTGTACCTTCTCGATACGCTTCCCAGTTAGCATAGAAGGTATACTTGTATGCTTATGTAAAGTAAATTGTAATTCAGTTACGGTACAGTACAAGTACAAATTATGTATATATGATGTCGGGGATGTAAGTTAAGATGATGTGTAAGATCTTGTGGAATGGAATGATATTTATATATATCATTTTATGTTCATGGAAAGTAAATAAATTTGTATGAGCTATTATATAATTAGCTTAAGGGTAAGGAATGATTGGCACTGATGAACTAAATCAAATGATGTCGTATAAGATAATGAAGAAAAAGTTAAGTTATAAGATGTAGTGGCGGGGACGTCACAGATTGGTATCAGAGCAACTTGATTGGTAGTTGTCAGCGTCAAGAAGCTAGAAATAGAGTATATTCCCAATTGTACTGTACTTGTCTGAATACAAATGCATAGTATAACTGTTTATAGTTATACTAAAGAGCTCAAGTATGATTATATTTACAGCATGAGCTCACGTAGAAGAGGTACAAGTAGAGGAAGAGGACGGGGTCGTGAAGAAGAGCCCCCAGCTCCTCCATCTCCACCGCATAGCCCGAATACAAGGCTAGCGAAAATGGAGAAGCATATGGAGAATATGGCCACGATGTTCACACAGTTTATGTCGAACTTTCCAAATGTGGCCACAAGTACCCCAACAGCTGCACCTGCTATTCCTCCTATAGAGGTACCCCCACCAGTCCTAGCTACTAGAAGGTAGGATCCGAAGGCTTCTTGTAGTGTTGCCTTGATAAAGGAGTTTAAGAAGTTAGATCCGCCCAAGTTTAAGGGGGAAAGAGATCTGCTGACCGCAGAGAACTGGATGAAAGCGGTCCTCAAATCCTTTGAGTACATGCCCTGCTTCGAAAGGGAGAAGGTAGGCTTGGCCGCTTACTTGTTGATTGATGATGCGGAATATTGGTGGCAAGCCACTCGGACCGTGTTAGAGGCCCGATATGAGGAAGTTACATGGGATCGATTTGTGGAGGCCTTTAATGAGTAGTACATCCCACGCACGGATCAGAATAGGCTGAAGATCGAGTTTCTGAGTTTAACTCAAGGTACGATGACGGTGAATCAATATGAATCTAAGTTCATCACCTTGAGTAGATTTGATCCAGAGGTCCGAAGAGATGAAGGGCATAAGATCTACTGGTTCATTGAGGGATTTGAAGTCCCCAATCTATTCCAAGTTGTATCCGATGGATATCGCCACATATGGAGAGGCGGTCCGTAAGGCTCAACTATGTGAGCAGGATTATGATCTACATCACGCTGACTTCCGAGCTAAGGGTAAAGGTAAAAAGCCGATGAAGCGGAAGTCGGATGAGAAGGCCTCGAGTGATAGGTATCCATATCAGAGAAGTAGACGATCAGAAGGAGTTTCTATAGGTAAGTAAATGAATTAAGAGAGAATAATCTCCATTTCAATTATATGGTTTTATGGAAATGCATTAAATTTGGAGTTATGATGATGATGATTCAGGAACTCTTAGAGCTACCGGGATCAAGATAAGTGATGAGAGATCTCGATATCCAGCTGGAAGTACCGCTAGCTCACCGAAGAACACAATGCAAAGATGTGAGCAATGCGGGAAGTTTCACGGATCACAGCCATCCGGTTGGCAAGTGGCGCATGTTTCAAATGTGGTGAGCGAGGGCACATGATTAAAGACTGCCCTAAGAGAGATCCGAGAGTACCCGAGGAATCTGATAAGACCCTTCAACCACCACCTAAGGCCACTGCTGCAGAGAAGGGAAAGAAAGTGGTGACTCAAGGACGAGTGTTTGCTATCGATGAAGAGTCTGCCGATGCCTCGTCCAAAGTGATAAAAGGTAAGATTTACCTCTTTGATATATGTGTCACTGCATTATTTGATCTAGTCTCCACGTATTCATTTGTTTTCCCCATGATTTCTATGAAAATGCCTGTTGAGCCTGAGCCTTTAGGACACGTATTGCAGATAAGCCACAAATGACAGAAATAGTATATAGAAATTGCAAGCTACGGGTAGGAGAAAGTGAATCTATGGCTGACCTAATCCTACTGAATATGTATGGATTTGATGTTATTTTGGGTATGGATTGGTTACCTAATAATCATGTTATATTAGACTGTTATGCTAAGAGTGTAACCTTCTCTTCACCCATTACCTATGTTGTAAATTTTGCAAGTAATTAATGTGAAAGCATGTTTACTTCTTGATTTGATTGCAAAAGAAAGTGATGAGAAGTATGTATTGTATGTGAAGGATTTATTGCTCAAGTGGAGGACGTAGACAAGAAACGTCCCGAACTTCCAGAAATCCCAGTCGTTAAAGATTTTTTAGAGGTATTTCCGGATGATCTTCCAGGACTTCCTTTGGATAGGGAAGTGGAGTTCACGATCGATTTGGTGCCGGGGACTGAGCCCATTTCGAGATCTCCCTATCGGATGGCCTTAGTGGAATTGGAAGAACTAAAGAAGCAGCTTCAGGAGTTACTAGATTAGGGATTCATACGACCAAGCGTATCTCCTTGGGGTGCTCCTGTGCTATTTGTCCGGAAGAAGGATGGCAGCATGAGGTTGTGCATAGACTACCGATGGCTAAATAAGGTGACTATCAAGAACAAATATCCTCTTCCCAGAATTGACGACCTTTTTGATTAGCTTAAGGGTGCACAAGTTTTTTCCAAGATAGACTTGAGATCAGGATATCATCAGTTGGAGATTCGAGATGAAGATATCCCTAAGACTGCATTCAGGACACGGTATGGCCATTATGAGTTCTTGGTGATGCCGTTTGGTCTGACCAATACACCCGCAGCCTTTATGAACCTGATGAACGATGTGTTCAAGCAGTACCTGGACCAGTTTGCAATTGTCTTCATCGATGATATATTGGTGTACTCGAGGTCACGAGAAGAGCATGAGCAACACTTGAGGATAGTTTTGAAGACCCTCAGAGATAGAGGATTATATGCCAAGCTAAGCAAGTGTGATTTTTGGTTGAACCAAATCTCCTTCTTAGGTCACATAATCAGTAAAGATGGAGTTTTGGTTGATCCATCGAAGATTGAAGCGGTGGTCCAATGGGAGAGACCGAAGACAGTGACGGAGATTAGGAGTTTCTTGGGTCTAGCTGGCTACTATCGAAGATTTGTGGAGGGTTTCTCCAAGCTAGCTGCTCCATCGACGCGCTTAACGCGCAAAGAGGTAAAGTACGAGTGGAATGAAGCCTGTGAGTGTAGCTTCCAAGAATTGAAGCGCAGGCTGACGACGGCACCTATCCTCACCATCCTTAGTGGTTCTGGAGGATTTACGGTGTATAGTGATGCCTCAGGGCAAGGTTTAGGATGTGTACTAATGCAGCATGGTAAGGTAGTAGCATATGGTTCTAGACAATTGAAGGACCATGAGAAAAACTACCCAACTCATGATTTGGAATTAGCTGTAGTAATATTTGCTTTTGAAGATATGGAGGCATTACTTGTATGGTGAGAAATTTCAGATTTTTACGAATCATAAAAGTCTGAAATACTTGTTCTCTCAAAGAGAACTGAACATGAGGCAAAGAAGATGGCTCGAGCTCCTAAAGGACTACGATTGTGAGATCTTGTACCACCCGGGGAAAGCTAATGTCGTGGCGGATGCTCTGAGTCGGAAGTATGTAAGTATGGTAGCCTATATGATGATGAAAGAGCATGAACTGATTGAGCAGTTTGCAAGCCTCAGCTTGAATGTTATACCTTATGAGCAATTTGGAATGATGGCTAGTTTAAGAATTGAGCCAGAATTGATAAACAGAATCTGGATTGCCCAAAAGGAAGATGATCAGTGTATTGAGGCTATGAATAGGCTTCAATCAGGTATGCCCTCAGAGTTCAATATGGGTAATGATGAGATTTTGAGGTTTAATAACCGTATATATGTTCATAATGATGATGAGTTAAGAACGTTGATTTTGACAGAAGCACATGCCACTAAGTCACGTTGCACCCAGGAAATACGAAGATGTATCATAATCTTCGCAAGGTGTATTGGTGGATTGGCATAAAGAGAGACATAGCTGAGTTTGTAGCAAAGTGTCACACATGTCAACAAGTTAAGGTAGAGCACCAAAAGCCTGCAGGATTGCTACACCCTCTACCTATACCTATGTGGAAGTGGGAACACATTACGATGGATCTTATTATAGGATTGCCTAAAACCAAGAGGAATCATGAAGGTGTTTGGGTGATAGTTGATAGACTAACGAAATCAGCTCACTTCCTGCCTATGAAGTCAACTGATACACTCAACGCCTTGGCAGACTTGTATGTGAGAGAATCGTAAGACTACACGATGTTCCAGTGAGCATTACTTCTGACCGGGATTCTAGGTTTACCTCTCACTTTTGGGAGCATTTTCAAGAAGCCATGGGATCTAAGTTGAATTTCAGCACAGCTTTTCATCCGCAGACTGATGGACAGTCCGAGCGCACTATTCAGACGCTCGAGGATATGTTGAGAGCTTGTGCTATGGATTTTAAAGGCTCCTGAGAAGACCATTTGCCATTGGCTGAGTTTGCGTATAATAATAGCTATCATGCGAGCATCGGGATGGCACCATATGAAGCTCTATATGGTAGAAAGTGTCGATCTCCGATAGGGTGGGAAGAAGTGGGCGAGCGCAAGTTGTTGGCTCCTGATTTAGTCGAGCAAGCCTCAAAAGATGTTAAGTTGATTTGTTAGAGGCTTAAGACAGCCCAGAGTAGACAAAAGAGCTATGCGGATGCTCGACGGAAACCACTTGAATTTATGGTTGGAGATTTTGTGTTTCTGAAAGTTTCTCCATCCAAAGGAATCATGAGATTTGGCCGATGAGGTAAGCTAAGTCCTCGCTACATCGGTCCATTTGAAGTCTTAGATCGAGTGGTGATGTTGCCTATAGATTGGCATTGCCTCCGGAGCTATTGGGAGCGCATAACGTGTTTCATGTATCGATGCTTCAGAAGTATAATCTGGATCCATCTCATGTCATCGAGTATGAGCCCTTGGAGATAAGGGAAGATATGAGCTATGTAGAGAAACCGATTCAGATTTTGGACAAAAAAGAGAAGGTTTTGAGGTCTAAGACGATCCCTTCAGTGAAAGTTCTCTGGCAATACCATACGACGGAAGAAGCGACGTGGGAGCTAGAGAGCTTGATGAAAGAAAAGTATTCGAATTTGTTTACTTGATAAGCCAATCCAAATTTGGAGGACCAAAATTTCTAAGGTGGGGAGGATGTGAAATCCCCAATTTCCATGTAATTTCTTATGCTTGTAAAGAATTTCAGTTGAAAGGAATAAAATAAATATAAAGTTCGATGTTTAAATGAGGTATAAATGATGTATGGAACATGTAAGAAATAAGAAAGTTTATAGCCAATTAGCCAAAGAGCTTATTCTATTATTATGGAAATGAATGGAGTATAAAGAAAATTAAATCAGAAATTTTATTGGTAGTTAAATGGATGAGTCATAGGAAGAAAAGAGAAGAGGAATTAAATGGGTTAAATGGTCAAATAAGTCAAAAAGGGGTTAAGAAGTAAAGCATGGCTGAGATTGATGATGGGATAAGAAGCATTTAATGCATGTAGCATGACTCATCACCCTTATCATCCATCATCCCCACGACAGCAACCTTTCCCAACTCTCCCTCACGTGTTCTCCGAGTTTCCATAGTTTTCCATTTTACCACCTTAACAAGCTACCTCAATTCTCCATCGATTTATTAAGTTTATTAAACGAAAATCGATCCTTGTCACTAGATTGAGAGATATCAAAGTTTGGTAGATTGAATCCAAGTATTGGAGGAGATCTCAAAGTTTGAGATTTTGGTCTCTAGCAAAGGTAAGAGAAGAAGATGATTTAGTCAATTTGGTTCATGGTTTGGAGTTGTACTAAGTTGATATGATATGTGTAAGATGGTTGCTTAAAGATATAAATTGATTTGATGTTACAACTTTGAAGAAGTGAAGAGCTAGGGTTGACGCACCAAGAGATTTCGCGTTCTCAAAGGAATCGAGGTAAGGAATTTATGTAACAGACATAGGGTGGCTATGTCCACATGTTTTTGATGCATATTGAACTGCTTTGGAGGAGAAATACCAACTGTCGTTTGCAGGAAAAGTGCATTTTCGAACTTGTCTCCTAGTGCCAATTAGGCAAGGAGCAGCCGACTGCCTTAAAGGGAAGTCGACTGCCTAAAGACAACCAAAACACCGTTTTTCAAAAATCGAGATAAACCAGTCGACTGCTATGTATGCCAGTCGACTACTATATGGGACAGTCGACTGCTATATGGGACAGTCGACTGCTATTTGCTAAAATGCATTCTGTTTGAAAACCAACCGACTGCCTATAAGGCCAGTCGACTGCCAATTTTCCAGAAGCATTCTGTTTCAAAAACAGTCGACCGCTATATGACCAGTCGATTGCTATTTCTTAAGAAGCATTCTGTTTGAAAACCAGTCGACTACTATATTGACCAGTCGATTGCCCCCATGTGTTTTCAAAGATGAAAATATCAGAATTTTAAATGAAAATAATTTCGATAAATGAAATTATGAAGCAGCAGCCGACTGCCCTATGAGACCAGTCGACTGCCCTGTATGAAAATAGATTTCAAAATCTATTTGGTTTTAAACACAAAAGTGTTTTCTGAAGAAGTAAATAATAACTGTTTTGAGACTATGGACTGCGTGATGATCATGCGTTTCTGATGGCTAAGGGACTCTAATCAAGTCCTCAGTATTATTATGTTGAGCGAAGAACCCTAGTCAGGTCCTCAATCCCACAAGTGACACCCGACTAGTGTTCACTGTGGATTACTAAAGGCAGGAGAGAATCCCTGACCTCTACATGGTGCACCACTGTACTAATGCATGATTAGAGTCATATAAATGGGTATAAAAGATTTATATGATGATGTAATCGCTTAAATAATTGTACATAGTCTCCATCTATTTCAAAGTATATGACGTATGTTCTGAAGAAGTGCATGATGTATGTTTTAGAGTATGTTACGAAGTATGATGTTTTAAAGAAAGAAGTTTATGCATAATGTTTTAAAGAAAATATGTTGCTTATACCATTTGAAAGAATTATGCATGGTTGCAAACGATATATGAAAAATGTTTATGATGCATGCTTTATAATGGTTTACATGACATTATAGAGCCAAGTAGGAAAAATGCATATAGAGGCATAGTACGCTCTTTTACATAATTTTCTTACTGAGCGTAAACTCACCCCTTTACGACCATTTTTCCTACAGATTACATAAAGTGAACCTCGCTACGATTAGAGGAGCTTGCTTTTGAAAGATCGAAGTGTACCTTCTCTATACGCTTCCCAGTTAGCATAGAAGGTATACTTATATGCTTATGTAAAGTAAATTGTAATTCAGTTACGGTACAGTAAAAGTAGAAATTATATAAATATGATGTGGGGGATGTAAGTTAAGATGATGTGTAAGATCCTGTGGAATGGAATGATATTTATATATATCATTTTATGTTTATGGAAAGTAAATAAATTTGTATGAGCTATTAGATAATTAACTTAAGGGTAAGGAATGATTGGCACTGATGAACTAAATCAAATGATGTCGTATAAGATAATGAAGAAAAAGTTAGGTTATAAGATGTAGTGACGGGAACGTCACAAATCGTCACCAGAAGTTTTATTTGTTGTAGTGCCTGCATATTCACATTTGTTATAAAATATATAATTATATATTAATAATTATATAAACATTTATTTTTTAAGTGAGCCAAAAATATACATAGTAAAATTAAAGGAAAGAGAAAATCCAGAAGTACTGACTATATAAATAAATAGCTAACAAATTATAAATAAATCACATTAAACAATTAAATATTTATATAAATGGTTTTATACTGTTAACAATAACTTATTAGGTTATTGCATTTTTTTGGGTCAAAGTTGGGCTATTGAAATTTGGACACTCTTAGTTCAATAATTTTTATTTACTTTGTTTTATTAGCTTTTTTAATAATTATATTATATTTTTAATAAAATTTTAAATTTTTAAGAATTTTTCTTACATTTGTTTTGTTTTTCAAATACCAACATAATTAGTAATTAAATTAAATCTAACCATATAACTAGTTAACTAATTATTCAATACATTAAAAAAATACTTAATATTATTAATAATTGGTCGACAAGTTACCTTAATTTTATATCTATTTTGGTTTTGGTTAGTACATAAATCATAATATTAACATTATTACATTAAATATAATCGTACTCGTATACACTAATTAATCAAATATCTTATTAAAAATTTAGAATATTGAATTAAAAAAGTTATATACACCCATTGACATTATATTAATAAATAATAACATTTGATATAATCATATTATATACAGTCATATACCAATTGAGTACTAATTTTTTCATGTTCACATTAACATAACTAATTAAAATGTTAAATAGTAGATATTATTAAATTAATTAATATAATGCTCATTATTTAAATATAATTAATCATAATATTTATAAAAAAATTTATTAAAATTACAGTTTACACAATAATGCTACTATAGTATATTATTAAATTAAACTTTAATTTACTATTAGAAATATTATTTTTATCTACACTTTAATTTTATATTTAATAGATAATAAATAAATTATTTTTAATAAATAATTAATTATATTAGAATAATACTTACACATTAAGAGATTACATAATTTATTCTTAAAAGATTATTATAATATAATATATAAATCATTGTTATAAGATACCAAATTGAAATTTTATTAATATAACAAATAATTAATTACCAATTGCTTGATTTATTCATTTATTTTATTAAAATTATCGCTTACACAATAATACTATTATAGTATATTTTTAAATTACGCTTTACTATTAGAAATAATTATTATTATCCATACTTTAATTTTATAATTAAAAAAAGTGTATCAATTTATTTATTCATTTTTAAATAATAATCATATAATTATAATTCAGGTTTTTTCGGGGTTATAAATTTGGTTTTTTACGGGTTTTGGGTCGGATTAGTCTCGGTTTTGGATCGTATCGGGTTTGGGTTGTGTCGGGTTCGAGTTTTTTTGTGTTCAGATCTTTTCGGTTTCAAGCTTTTTCAATTTCGGGTTTTTCGATTTCGGGCCTTTAACTTTTTTGGTCAATTCGAGTTGGTCCCGATTCGGTCTCGAGCGGGTTTTCGGGCTCAGGCCAGCTTTTGCCACCTCTAGTTATCTTTGACTTAATATTTATTTTGAAGGATTTTTAATTTTACCGTCTCACCTAACATGCTTTTCTAACATATATATCAACATATTTAAGTAAAAGCATAAAACTAAACGTGACATGATTATGGCCTTTCTATTACAAAAGAACCTAGGGATACATTGTTTTTTTAAATGCTTTCTCATCGATTTCGCTTCAAGCGTTACCTCGGTTCACCTTGGTTCCAGACCATTTTGGCTCCAAATATTGTACATTTTACAAGATAATCCTAATTTATCTATGTAACTATTACATAAATAAATTACAAATAAATCAAGGCTTGTAGGCCCAATTTAAATTTATTTAAATAAATTACAATCCATGTAAATCTAGGCCCATAACCATGCACGATGGAACCATCCATATCATATACGAATCAAGCATCAAGCATACATAGCAATATCACATATTAATTTACATGCTTCTTAATTAAATTCTAATTTTAATTAATAAAATTTTAATTAATTATGGGTATCAAGGGCTATTTTAATTTAGTTTTAATTCTTAAAATTCAATTTGGGCTTAATTGAAATTTTAAGCTCATTAAAATCTTAAAAACCATTGGATAACTCCTATCCAATTTAATATAGGGAATATTGAAAATAAAAATTTTATCAAGATAATTCCTTTTGAAATTTTAATCTTATTAAAATCTCAAAAACCATTGGATAACTCTTATTCAATTTAAGATAGAAAACATTTTAAAACAAAATTTTATCAAGATAACGTTTTTGAAATTTTAATCTTATTAAAATTTCAAAACTCATTGGATAACTCTTATCCAATTTTATTTTTTAAAAAATATCTTTCTTTAATATATTCAATTTAAAACTCTTATTAGGATAACTTTTATCTTATTTTATTTTAATTAAAATATATTTTAAATAAAATAAAAAATATTAATTGTTTTTTACAATGGTGGCAACTACAAGGTTGCTTACAAGGTTTTTGTCAAAACAATTTTGACAACTGTTCTAATATTAATTATATTATATAAAAGGGTGCAGGGTTTGTGCTAATCAATTTTGACAACATTTTAATTACAAGTTTGAAAAAAATTCTAACATGTAACTTTTAATTCAACAAATCCTTGTAGGGTTTATTTAAATTTATAATTGTCTTACAATTAATTTAGGTTGCCCAAACGAATTTTGAAAATTAAAATTAAATCTGTAACAACTTACAATAAAACAGCATCACTGCGAATCGAATTCGCTATCTCGAAAGTCGTTTGCACATTGGCTCAGAAAGCACTGTAAGTTTATGTTGTCTCGGTTTATCATGTCATACACGAAAATAAGTAACGAATTAGAAAAACAACAAAACTAAAATCACCATGATCATGCAACAAGATTTTTTTCAAGATAGAATCAAACCTTTTTGGTATAACTCATGTAGGAATGTTCAACTTTTGAACATGGCAACCCATGAATAGCCTTCGATTTATCGTTAACTCAGGACTCCTAGCTGAGAGAAGCCCTCTAATGGTATCTACACGAGTTGGATGCAAAACAAGACCTTTGCTTGAGACAAGGTGTGATTGGAAGCAAAGGTAGGAGGAAGGGAATTGTTTTCTGAGAGTGCTAGCTCCAAGAGATAGAGCGGCTATCAAAAATATTCTATCGAACTTTTAGACTTAATGTTGTTTTTATAGTGCCTCCTAACAAAACCCTAAAAAAGCCTTAGCCTTAGTCCAACTAAATTGGATCTTTTGGGCCTTTTAAAATTACTTAATCCAAATCCAATTAATTGTAGGGCATACTCTAACAGGTAGCGGGGGTATGAATTAGTGAACTTAAAACAAATAAAAGATATTGCTCTTCTATCTCTTCCAATGACAGCAATCTGCTTAAACCTTCGATCACAATTGTAATTATAAAATTAAAAATAATTGAATCTTTTACTGAATCCATCTGTTGCCTAGATACCTCAGTCTTATTAATTAAAGACCACATAAATTATTATTGTGGAAATCTTCTGGAATTTATGCTTGTTCATTAATATTCAGATTCTTATCAATCAGAAGCTTTCATTTTGTGCTTCAGTATTATCCGTTGTTTACTGAACTCTAGGTGATAGAATTGCTTGTTCATTAATATTCAGATTCTTATCAATCAGAAGCTTTCATTTCGTTCATTTGCATTTTCCTTGTTTACTGAACTCTAGGTGATAGAATTGCTTTTGTGTTCCAATTATCCTTGATTCAAATATCAACTAATATGCCTGGTTGTGGATTATGGTTCAGAGTAATGGAGACTCGGGGGGCTAATGTGAAGCGGCTTGAGCTAGAAACTGATGCAAAGATCATTAACTTGAAGAACGAAGCTGCAAGGATATCACACGATGTTGTACAGATGCTTTTGAAGCATGTAATAACTGTGAGGAATTAGGATCTTCCGTGAGGTTAATGGTTTAATTGTCTATACTTTTCAATGCTTGTATTTTTATGTCAAAACTTTGAACAATTTAACATTATTATTTCATTTGTAGTTATTTTATTTACAGCATGTATTGGTTGATCATGTTCTTTTTTTGAAATAAAGTTCGTTGTGTGCCTCATGAAAACGGTTCTCATATTTATGAATGGAAAAGAATATCTATTTTTTTTCAAAAAGGCAAGAATGCTTATATTATTAATGAGGAAAAAATACCACAGTCCACAATAGACATATAAGCAAAAGTGAAAATGATGAATATGCTTCATACATAAATAGAAAAATCTTGAGATCGTTGAGCTTTAGATTTTGCCAATATGCCAGCAATGGAATTTTGTTCTTTTGAAATGAGAAAAATGCCAACAAATTTGATTTTTAATCTGAGTAAGTGCATATGATTGGACAAATTTTTCATGCGTCAAGGAACTTTTGGAAATATCTTACATCCATGAAACTTCATTTATCGAATCACTCCCAATGATAAGTCTATGAGACTCTTGAAAATAGATGCAATAAAGAATGAAAAGTTTATCTGACAAACATAAATGTAGCCAAATTAGAATCAACAGTCCCATGCAATTGACTTGGAATATTTAATCTTCACGTGCCTTAACGCTCTCTGTTTCTGGTCACTGGTTTAAGGGATGCGTTTTAACTTCCTGCCAATCACATGACACTTTATACAAGTAATTGGTGTCTGTTTATCGATTTAGCAAAAAAATTAGATAAAAGTTGAAACGACTTCATGAACGGAAGGGAGGCAAGTAGACCAGGTCGGGTTCCGTTGGATTTAGTTATGGCGTTAACGAATTTATTATGTACCTAAATTCAGGCCTATTTGACCAAACTCATCATAATACTATTAATATTTTAAAAAATTACAATAAAATATAAAAATATTAAAGTACATAATAGTTAATAGGTATAACACAATAAACTAAGATAAAATTTTGAAAAAGGTTACAAAAAAATATGAAAATTTTAAATTAAAATCTAAATATGTAATATAAGTTTAAATTAAATTGCATAAAAAACATTCAAAAGTAATTTAAAAATGAACTAGTATAAAAAATAGTAAAAAAAAATAAAATTATTGGGGCAAGCTAAGCAGGGCTTGGATTTGAAATAGTGGATCATAGCCCGACTCGATTTTTTATTAAGCCTTGATTTTTCATACCTAAATCCTTTTTAGTAGCTTAATATTTTTTACCAAATCTGTCAAAAAATTAGATGGATATGAGGACTTGAATGGGAAGCCCAACCCTTAAAAAAATCCAAATGCAAGTATTTAGATAAGCTGTCATTCGCGTTTTCTTGGCTTGGCTCAGCCAATTTGAGACTATTGAACAAAAAGATATTTTCAGGAAAGAGAAGGAAGTTATGGAAACAACAGATGATATATAGTCCAAAAATTTTGTCAACTATTAATAATGGCAAGTATCAATTGAGCCATTGTATCCTAATACAGGCTGTGGCTGAGTTCATCCATCCCAGAACTGCAAGATCAATTAATCTCGATATTTACCTTAAGCAATTATACATTACTAAGTAAAGCAAAATGAACGCGTAATAGACGTGCCTCAATAATCAACCTTCGAAATTTGCTTGTAGAGTTAAAAAATTTCTATCTCTCGTATGCTAGATAGTAATTCATATATAAAGATGAGCACCAGGTTGTTCTAATAGAAGCAGATTTGATCAAGAACTTGTTTGTTCCCCCATTTTCTTACTATTTCTGTTAGATTAATTAGTTGATTAGTTAAGCATGTTAGTTACTTAGTTAACCAAAACAATTACTACAGTTACTCTGTTTTGGCTGATATATACTAGACACTCATGTATAAAGTTCATGTACTTCTCTTTTCTTGATTCATCATCAATACAACCATACTTCCCTTCATTCTAGATTCATGATTTCTGTAAAATGATATCAGAGTTGCATTTTTTATCTTTCTTTCTGCTTCAATGGCTCATGGGAATGCCAATAACAGTGGTGCAACTAATCGGGTTATGGTTGCTACACCTCCTTCAACTGAAGATTTAAGCAGCCCTTTCTTTCTTCACAATGGAGATCATCCAGGGCTCGTACTTGTATCTCATATCTTGCTTGGTTCAAACTATAACACATGGAGTAAGGCCATGCTGATGGCTTTAACTGCCAAGAACAAAACTTGTTTTGTTGATGGTTCCATTGTCAAACCAGAACCTGAAGATCCTTTGTATGGGGCATGGACTCGTTGCAACAGCATGGTATCTCTTGGATTTTCAATTTAGTAGCTCGAGAGATTGCTGAAAGTCTTCTTTATTATTCTACTGCTCATGAAGTCTGGAAAGATCTAAGAGATAGGTTTCAATAAAGTAATGGTCCAAGAATTTTTCAAATCAAGAAAAGTCTTCTTGCTCTACAGCAGGGTCATTTGGATGTTAGTAGTTACTATACAAAACTTAAGATTCTTTCGGATGAGCTCAAAGAATTTCAACCAGTTCCTGTTTACAGTTGTGGAGGAATGAAAACTTAGATTGATTTTCAGCAAAATGAATGCACCATGTAGTTTTTGATGGGTCTGAATGACTCTTTTGCTCAAATAAGGGCTCAAATCTTGATGATGGAACCATTTCCACCTGTTACTAAGGTGTTCTCATTAGTTATACAAGAAGAAAGGCAAAGGAACATCAGCCAAACTGCCCTTCCTATATCAGATTCATCTCTTCAAAATGAGGTAACAGTGGTTGCAAGCTCTTTTGGAAATTCTAGATTCAAGTGCAAGAAGGATCAACTTTTATGCACACACTGCAATATGCTTGGTCACACTATTGAAAAGTGCTACAAATTAATTGGATATCCACCTGGTTACAAATTGAAGGGCAAGAATTTTGCTTCCAAGGGACATGTTAATCAGACCAGTTCACTGATGGATGATGTTTCTAATGCTTCTTCAATAGGATTGAGCACTGATCAGTGCAAGAAACTCATTGCTTTCTTAAGCTCACAACTCAAACTTGATTCTCAGAACATTTCAGAACCACAATAGCCTGAGCCTATGTATCATGTTTCAATGGTATTTGCTCTTCTATCTCTTATTCCTCATTTTCAGCATCTAGTTGGATCTTAGATAGTAGAGCTACTCATCATATATGTTGTTCTTTAGAGTCTTTCCAATCTATTACATCAGTAAATGATTCATCTGTTACACTTCCAAATAGGTTCTCAATTACCATATCACAAGTAGGGACAGTTCAAGTATTGGAAAATCTTGTTTTAGAAAATGTCCTGTTCGTACCTGTTTTTAAATTCAACTTGATTTCCATCAGCTCCTTGTTACAAAAAAAATAAGTACACTGTTAACTTTTCTCCTCAATTTTGTGAAATTCAGGACCCTATACAGGGGAAGATGATTAGGTTGGGTAATCGAGTTGGGAATCTCTACGTTTTAAGCTCAAGTTGTACATTTCCTTCATACACACGTCTTCTTTTTGCAACGATGTTACCATGATAGAAAGAGACTTATGGCACTTTAGTTGGACATCCTTCTCTTGTAAGAATACAACTTTTACAGAATGATTTGAACATCTCATCTAGTTTAAAGACTTTACTTCCATGTCTTGTATATCCTCTAGCTAAACAAAAGAGATTACCTTTTGTATCACATAATTCCTTTTTAGATTCACCTCTTCAATTAGTACATATTGATATATAGGGACCCTTCACTCCATTGTCTGTTGAAGGATACAAGTACTTCTTGACCATTGTTGATGACTGTACTCTATTTACTTGGGTTCACTTGTTAAAAAAAAAAGCTGATGTGATCCACATTTTTCCTGAATTTTATGCTTTGATTAAAATTCAATTTGATATATCCATTAAGTCAATAAGATCAGATAATGCTCCAGAATTAATGTTCACTGATTTTTTTAAAGCAAAAGGTATCATTCCATTTCATTCTTGTGTAGACACTCCATAACAGAACTCTGTTGTAGAGTGAAAGCATCAACACCTTCTTAATGTTGCAAGATCCTTGTTGTTTCAATCAAATGTACCTCTACCTTTTTGGAGTGATTGCATTTTGACTTCTGTGTATCTCATCAATCGAATTCCATCACCAATCTTGAATAACAAATGTCCTTTTGAACTGTTATGGCATAAGAAACCCTCTTATACACATCTTAGAGTCTTTGTTTGCTTGTGTTATAGCTCCACTTTGAATAGAAATCGTTCAAGATTCTCTCCAGCTTCAGTTGCATTCCTAGGCTTCCCTCTAGGATATAAAGGCTACAAATTGTTGGATTTATCTACAAATACAGTGTACATCTCTCGTGATGTTGTTTTTCATGAGAGTAAATTTCCTTTTAAATCTTCTCCTACACAATCATATGAAACTTTTGTTTTCTTCTCAGATCACATACTACCACAAATACAAGACTCTTTTTTGTCTCAACGTAACATATCAGTTCCTTCATCAGAGTCAGTTTCCTTACCAAATCAAATTCCATCTACTTCCACTAGAGTTAGGAATCGCCCTTCCTATCTTAAAGATTTTCATTGTTATTTTGTTAATAAATATGATAATTCCACTTATTATCCTTTATCATCTATTATTGGATATAATAATCTTTCTTCTTCATACAAAACTTTTGTACATGTTATTTCTTCATACATTGAACCAAGTACATATGCTCAAGCTGCCAAAGTTCAGGAATGGCAAGAAGCTATGTTGGAGGAACTAAATGTTTTAGAATCCAATGGTGTGATAACCCCAATTTCCTACTTAATAAATATAAATCAATATATTGAATTTGAGTAAAAAAAAAAAGGATTTTTATGGAATTTTGAGAAGAATTAAGAGAATTATAAAGTAGTAAACTAAATTGAAATGTCATGAGGAAATAAAGAAATTTAAATTTTAGTGTACATGACAAGAATATATGCTACTAAATAGTAGGATTATCAATAAAATTAATACCGCATATATCATATGTATGTATATTAAATTAATATAAGGAAAATATATGTGTACATATAAAAGAATAATAATGAGGGTGTGTGTGTGTGTGTGTATATATATATATATATATATATATATATATAAATCAAGTGTATACATATGTATATAAATAAATGTGTAGTGAATATATACTGTATACAAAAAATATATATTATATATTAAAAATATAATTATAAAATAAACTAAATAATAATAAAAAAAAAAAGAGTTAGTAGAGTTTGGTGGGAAATTTCCCACCAAACCCACGTGAGTGGTCTGCCAAAGCAGACCACTATGAATTTATTGGCTTTAAACAAAGCCAACTAATAAGAAAAGAAAGTAAAAGACATGAGAGAAAGATTGGAGCTTGGCTGGCCAAAAAGGTGTCGATTTTGGCTGTGGAGCAGTGAGGTAGTGGCGCTCCAGTGGAGTTTAAGGGGCTGATTCGGGATCTCGACAGAGGAAATGAGTGGGGTTGTTTATGTATTTAACAAAAGAGAGATCCAGGGCTAGGTGAGGCTAAGAGAAACAGGGACAAGCTTTGCTATTAGAGGCCGACGATGGGGCTGAAGGGAGGTTGAGGAGGTACGGTTTTGTGGCTGAAACACAACTAAGAGGGCTACTGTTTCGGGATGAAAACTGAGTGAAATGATGGCTGTTTAAGGGATTATTAAAAAAAAAAACTTGATCAGCAAACAGGAGTGATTTTTAGGATTCAAGAGGGATAGTTTAATGATGAAAAGAGTGCTGAACCAAGGGAAAATGCAGAGGATTTGAAGTGGTTTTTTTGGGCTGAAATGGTGCAAGGAAAAGAGTTTGTACGGGGGTTGTTTTGGCTGTTGTTTGGGCCAAAATAGTCAGTAGTAGCAGGGGATTTCATGAGGCATTTGGGTGCTGGTTTTTAAGGCTAGAAAGTGAATAAAAATGGGTACTGATCAAGGCTGTACCGAGAGCTTTGTTAGGTGGTGAAATATGGTCTGAACCTGGGTTGTTTTGGTGTTTAAAATGAAGTCCTTGGATGCGTGATTAAGGATGAACAGAGGAAGAGGGAAGCTTGGCGTGGAGGAACAAATATGTGGTGTATAGGGTGCTGAAAAGGAGCTGAAATAGAAAAGAAGAACAAGGCAAATAAATAAATAAGTGCAAGGGAGTGAACTCAGCTTGGAGGTTTCAAGGGAATTCTTAGAGAAGGAAGATTTAAGAATGCTTCATATAATCGGCTTAAAGGTAAGTAATATACATATTGTTGGTTGGAGTAATTTTATTTGAGAATGTGAATGTATTCTTTTGTAAAGATAAATATATGCTTGAAAGAGGTAAGATTATTTATACAAGACTTGCTATGTTTATATTGTTTAGTAGTAAAATTTTGAATTATAAAGTAACTTAAATATAGTTAGTGCTACATTTTAGTTAATGAAATTATGAGTTAATTACCACAATAGTGCATGTTAAATTTATGTTATGAAGTGATCGTGGTGTGTAGTGAACTTTGGAAAAATTTATATACAACAGCTTATGGTTAAGAAATGTTCATGGACGTTGGTTAGGATTATTTAAATTTGTAGCATGTTAATTCTTCATAATTAAAGGAAGACTAGTAGAATGACATGTATGAATGTTGTAGTTATCCGATGGTTAAGCGACATGAGTAATTGATGCATTTTTAGACTAAATATTATAATGTTATTGAGAATAACACACACACACACACACATATTTATATATATATATATATATATCTATTGAATGGCAAATTAATACCACAGCAGTGTATTTTTAGGAGGGCTGGAAATTTAAGTTGTAAGTGTGTTTTGGAAAAACACAATGGTTAAAGAAAGAGGGAGAAGAGCAAGAACAAGTGTGCTCGCCTTGATGAGCCTTGAAAGGTTAAGTGAAGAACAATTTTGAGAAAATGCTAAAGTGGTAAGGCTTGCAAGTGTAGCATTACCAATCTTGGTGTCGTGCAACGTAAGGTAAGGGAATTTACGGTAAACGTTTATTAGTCTGCTATGTTGTGTATGTCCAAAATTCTGTTATTTAATACTTATTGATTTGAAATGCATTCTTGATTGAATTTCATATGTATTGAACTGAGTTGAAGTACAAATGGTTTTGAATTTGAACTGTGTTGAATTTGTGGATAAAAATATTGTTGGTTGGCGTTTTATGCAGGTTGTTTGTTGTGGATTATGATGCTGGGTAGTGTTCTACCTATGCCGTCATAATGCCGAAATTTCGTTAGAAATTATTAAATAGATTTTTGGCATCGATTTAAATTCTATAATGTATTTAAAACCTCATATACCTCAAGCACCATTACTAGTGATCGAGATACTGTCTTTTTAAAATATGTTTTGTAAAATGAGGTTATCAAAACGTGAAGGTTTAATACGAATTGTGCCTCCCATACTCAAGGTACATTGTAAAAGCATTCTTGCATGAATTTTGGCATAAGAGACAAGGGATGCTTGGAAGTTGCCTGTGTGGCACTTAACTCGCCTGTGTGGCGTAGATGAGCCTGTGTGGCGTTTATTAAGCCTGTGTGGCACGCGCCTGTGTGGCGTTTAAATTATGCCTATGTGGCATTTAGTAAGCCTGTGTGGCAATTAACGTAAAATATCCTGGATTGCTTTGTGATCTTCCAGGTCCTGGATTGCTTTGTGATCTTCCAAGTGTCCGACAATAGTCGTGACTTGTACCTCAGCTACTAGATGATCACTGGTGCTGGGATGATTCATGATCATGGATAGAATCTTGGTTCGGAACGGTACCCACTGCTAGCTACAGTGGACGCTTTCATAGAAAGCTTTCGGTTATTTCCAAAGATCCCGAATATATTACGATACCTTATCAAAGAAATCCTGTCTCTCGGAAATGTTTTCATTGTGTACTTCGATTTTATAAATGTGTGAGTGCAAGTGTTTTTATAGCTTATAGAACAATGATTTGTCAACTTGCATTTTTTTGTAATACACAATTAAGCATGAGTTTTGACGTACTTATTCACGCATACACATGCACGAACATAGTAGAACATCTAATAACACTTAGCGTATGTTTTCTTACTGGGCTTTCCCCAAAGCTCACCCCCCTCCACCTCAGATTATTTCAGGTAGACTCGGCACGAGCGTGGTGCATCGAGAGTCTTTTTGTCGAGCTGCAGAAAGCTATAATTTGAGCCAAGGTATAATCTTTTGTTCTTTTGTTTATATCCCAGACTAAATTCTTTTGTGTACACAGTGTATAGGAGTCGGGATGTAAGTACTAGGTGATATCGAGTCTGTAAACACAGTGTGATCGTAGTTAAATTGTAATCTCGATATGTTTATATATTGAATCACATGGATGTCTAGTATTTTAGAAGTTACATGGAGATTTGAAATTTCTACAGGTTGAGACAATGATGTACATTAGTATGGGGATGGATACTAGACTAAAATAGGGGTGGAGCTTTTCAGTGTCGTTTTCGACATGTCTTACGAGAAGACTATAATGGGACCTTAGACAACTAGTCTTAAACAAATATAAGAGTAGGACTACTCATTAGGTTTTTAGCTACACCGAACGAGAGACAAACATAGGAAGTGAAAGAAAAAGTTAGCTCGAAAATCCGGCTTCCGAGGGCGTTACAGAATGGTACCAGAGCATAGTTTGTCTAGTCTCGTGTCAGTGTAGGTCGGTTAGAATTGGACTTACATCCCAAATCACTGTGTATTGTCTGGATATAAACTACGAATAACATTTGGAAGCATAATGAGATGCTTGTATTGGTATTGGAAAACTTGAGCTAAGATAAGCGGCACTGATGGACCGTTGTCTGCACCTTCAAACTCATTTACAAGATAGGATAATTTCCAATACCGCTTGATCAACCTAAAGCGTGAAATTAACGCTCTTAATGCCTTATTTAATTGGCATCTTGGTCACAACTTCCAACTACGACCACTTTGATTGCCACAACCTTTTTCTTTTGAATGCTCCTCAGCCTTAAGCTTTCTAACAGTTGCAAGCTGTATCCTAGCCACGAGCCAAGGCTGCGGTTAACCAAAGGCAAAGTGAAGGATAAGGAGTTAAGAAAAGAAAGCTTATGTAGGATAAGGCCTAAGAAGGAGGAAGAAAGTTGGAATGCCATAACTTAAGAGTTTTAAGCCTTCTACCACATCAAGATCTAAACCCTGCTCGTGTTGTGGTAAATACCATGAGACTAAGCCCTACTATCGGAAGGCAGGCACTTTTTGGGAAAGATGAACTCCTGATTTTTTTTAATGAGGTCTTGCACTAATTAAATTCTTGCTTTATGCATCCGTCCGTATCATCTCTAAATGCTAGAAGGATTAAACTTAGAGTCTGAACCTTTAAATTATCTATGGTAGGTTAACACTCCCTTAAAGGAATTATAGATGATAAATTCGGTGTTACGTGCTTGTAAAGAAAATGTGGGAAATAAGGACCCTCCTAACTTCCCTTTAATAGAGTTGAAATTCAATATGACACATTATAGAAAGTGAATCTTGAAAAATAATTTTGGAAACTCTGTGGACATGACAAAAAGATGTAAAAGTTAAAAAAAAATGGCATGATAAATTACTTATATAAAGGTAGAAGTTAAAAAAAAAATTATATTGTTATAAGTATGAGTTTATTTGAGATATTATAATTTGAATTTGGAAATTGTTGATGTTGCGAAACGCCATTAAAGCATTACTTCGATATTACTAGAATGTTATTAAAAGCTTAATATAACATCATTGAAATATTGTTGGGACTTGGTGTGATATTGATTTGAATGTTGTTGGAGTTATTGTTGGGAAATTGTTTAAATAGTGCGGAATGCTATTGGAAATGGTTAGGAATTGAAAGTTTGAGATGGAGACCATGTAAGATACTTTTATAAGATTGCATTAGTATAATATTGTAATGTATTGGATTGGCTTATGATATTATGGCATTTTATTGGAAAGTTTTAAAATATTATGAATGAATAATATTGGTGGCAACGAAATGTCAAGGAGTATAATGAGGATTGATAATGAAATAATGATGAAACAATCTCGGAGTTTGGTCAAAAGGTTGTGTAAATAAGTTTGAATGGTTGTTAAAAATATTTTGACAGTTGCTGTAATGTGTCAGGATATTGTGAAACATCGTTGGGATGGTGCGGAATATTGTGGGAGACATTCTTACCATATTGTTAAAATACACTTAGAATACGAATTAAATCTAATTGGATTTTGTTGGAACTTGGTAAATAGTGAATTGAATTATTGATTTAATGTAATTGTGGTAATTGGTGAAAAGGTAAGCCACAAAGCCAAGAATTACTCGATAGAGAGTCATAGTTAGTGGTACTTTTATTTCAGTTATGGAAGGTAAGATTTGAAGATGTATTGGATCTTGTATATCTTGAAAGGTGTTTGGACTTTAGAAAACCACATAAATAGAATGTATATGACTTCGAAAGCGCAAGGATTTTGGAAATTATGTGACTTTTGAAATAAACGATTGAACTAGATGGATTTTGAAAATTCAATAATTTGAACCTTATGGTTTTGAGTTATATGAGTTAAAAAAAAAAAAAACTACAAGGCTTGTCAAACTCCTCATGAATAGAGTCGAAGTGGAACACAACACATTATAGAATAAGAAATTTTGAATAAAAATTGAGGATTGTTAGGGCACATCGTGTAAAATGACCATTGATATGGAAATTAGAATTTAATGGGTTAATGATCTGAAGTGTCTTAACATGACAATGATCTCAGCTTAGTTGATGGTTTTGATCTATAAGATGATGTATGGTCGAAACGTGCAAACTCACGAGATATGTCTACTTTTTGAACTTTTTGAATATTGAGTCTTGAGGTTAATATGAAGTAAGTTTGATCTCTGCATAAATGATGATTTAGTACATGGTACTATTCGATTTGTGAGACTAAGCAACTAACTGTTGATCGAGCACCACTCTATGCTTCAAGATTTTTCAAGACATTTTGGATTGTCCCGTATACTACGTTAGGATAATTGCTAGTTTCATTGGATCAATGGAATCAGCTTTGTTAGCTTATGGCCATTCATGGTAGACTTGCAGCCTTTAATATCTCTACATATCCAGAGGTTATTAGACGAGCTCAACAAGTAGAGCAAGATTTTAAACTCTCACAAGCTAAATATGAATCCAAAGGAAAGAGTAAAGGGAAGAGGCTTGAGATTGGGAAGTCTAAGCAGATTGATACTTCTTTGAAGAGGTAGAGGTTTACAGAACCTCAACAGTAAATGACTAGACCTATTAACACACCAACCCTATGACCTTGTAACAGATGCAATAAATTCCATGGGTTTAAACCTTGCCATTGGGCGACAAGAGCTTGTTTTAAATATGGGAAGCAAGGACAGATGATAAGAGATTGCCCAGAATTGAAAACTTTAAAGAAAGAGACAGAGGGATAAAGCAGTAAAAAAAAAAGAAAAAGAAAAAAAAAAGACCGCTGATAAGAGCAAGAAACCATTGGCATCGGGGCAAGTCTTTGCATTGGATCAGGAAGCAGCTTATGCTTCCACCAAAGTGATTAAAGGACACTGAGTATAGAGCTTGAGTGTCTAGGATATTTTTGCATGTTACTACTTTGTGAAAGAATCATAAATGATTGACATTATGTACAAGGATTATAATGCAAAGGTGGAAGATAGGAACCTAGTGGTAGATTTAATATTATTAAATATGAATGACTGACATAATTCGGGCATGGATTGGTTAGCAACCAATTTTACAAGTGAGACTACTATAAGAGAGAGTAACCTTTTCCATATTAGAAAATATTGTTACGCAGTTGACAAGGAACGAAGTTTAAGTAATATTTCTTTATGAAAGCTATCAAGCACTCGCTGAAGATATGAATGAGGAATGTTCGGATTCATCTTGAATCTCAACTAGTGGAGGTTTCTCTAACAACTTTCGGATAAATTAAAAAGGGTTACCTGTAGTGAGAGAGAATAAGATCACTATTGACACCCTTCTTAGTACTCTGTTAATCCACAAAATTTTGTATAAAATGATATTACTAGAATATGAGAAGTGGAAGAAGCAACAACATGAGTTGTTGGAAAGGGACTTATACAACCAACGTTTTTCTATGGGACACTGTGATGCTCTTTATTAAAAAGAAAGATGGCGGTTTAAGGTATATATTGATTATAGATGATTGAATAAAGTCACCATGAAGAGCTAGTACATGAATAAGATCAAGACAGGAAGTATCCTCACCCATTTTAAGAGTATTTTGATCGAATTTGGAGGACCAAATTTCCTAAGGTGGGAAGGATGTGATAACCCCAATTTCCTACTTAATAAATATAAATCAATATATTGAATTTGAGTAAAAAAAAAAAAGGATTTTTATGGAATTTTGAGAAGAATTAAGAGAATTATAAAGTAGTAAACTAAATTGAAATGTCATGAGGAAATAAAGAAATTTAAATTTTAGTGTACATGACAAGAATATATGCTACTAAATAGTAGGATTATCAATAAAATTAATACCGCATATATCATATGTATGTATATTAAATTAATATAAGGAAAATATATGTGTACATATAAAAGAATAATAATGAGGGTGTGTGTGTGTGTGTGTATATATATATATATATATAAATCAAGTGTATACATATGTATATAAATAAATGTGTAGTGAATATATACTGTATACAAAAAATATATATTATATATTAAAAATATAATTATAAAATAAACTAAATAATAATAAAAAAAAAGAGTTAGTAGAGTTTGGTGGGAAATTTCCCACCAAACCCACGTGAGTGGTCTGCCAAAGCAGACCACTATGAATTTATTGGCTTTAAACAAAGCCAACTAATAAGAAAAGAAAGTAAAAGACATGAGAGAAAGATTGGAGCTTGGCTGGCCAAAAAGGTGTCGATTTTGGCTGTGGAGCAGTGAGGTAGTGGCGCTCCAGTGGAGTTTAAGGGGCTGATTCGGGATCTCGACAGAGGAAATGAGTGGGGTTGTTTATGTATTTAACAAAAGAGAGATCCAGGGCTAGGTGAGGCTAAGAGAAACAGGGACAAGCTTTGCTATTAGAGGCCGACGATGGGGCTGAAGGGAGGTTGAGGAGGTACGGTTTTGTGGCTGAAACACAACTAAGAGGGCTACTGTTTCGGGATGAAAACTGAGTGAAATGATGGCTGTTTAAGGGATTATTAAAAAAAAAAAAACTTGATCAGCAAACAGGAGTGATTTTTAGGATTCAAGAGGGATAGTTTAATGATGAAAAGAGTGCTGAACCAAGGGAAAATGCAGAGGATTTGAAGTGGTTTTTTTGGGCTGAAATGGTGCAAGGAAAAGAGTTTGTACGGGGGTTGTTTTGGCTGTTGTTTGGGCCAAAATAGTCTGTAGTAGCAGGGGATTTCATGAGGCATTTGGGTGCTGGTTTTTTAAGGCTAGAAAGTGAATAAAAATGGGTACTGATCAAGGCTGTACCGAGAGCTTTGTTAGGTGGTGAAATATGGTCTGAACCTGGGTTGTTTTGGTGTTTAAAATGAAGTCCTTGGATGCGTGATTAAGGATGAACAGAGGAAGAGGGAAGCTTGGCGTGGAGGAACAAATATGTGGTGTATAGGGTGCTGAAAAGGAGCTGAAATAGAAAAGAAGAACAAGGCAAATAAATAAATAAGTGCAAGGGAGTGAACTCAGCTTGGAGGTTTCAAGGGAATTCTTAGAGAAGGAAGATTTGAGAATGCTTCATATAATCGGCTTAAAGGTAAGTAATATACATATTGTTGGTTGGAGTAATTTTATTTGAGAATGTGAATGTATTCTTTTGTAAAGATAAATATATGCTTGAAAGAGGTAAGATTATTTATACAAGACTTGCTATGTTTATATTGTTTAGTAGTAAAATTTTGAATTATAAAGTAACTTAAATATAGTTAGTGTTACATTTTAGTTAATGAAATTATGAGTTAATTACCACAATAGTGCATGTTAAATTTATGTTATGAAGTGATCGTGGTGTGTAGTGAACTTTGGAAAAATTTATATACAACAGCTTATGGTTAAGAAATGTTCATGGACGTTGGTTAGGATTATTTAAATTTGTAGCATGTTAATTCTTCATAATTAAAGGAAGACTAGTAGAATGACATGTATGAATGTTGTAGTTATCCGATGGTTAAGCGACATGAGTAATTGATGCATTTTTAGACTAAATATTATAATGTTATTGAGAATAACACACACACACCACACATATTTATATATATATATATATATCTATTGAATGGCAAATTAATACCACAGCAGTGTATTTTTAGGAGGGCTGGAAATTTAAGTTGTAAGTGTGTTTTGGAAAAACACAATGGTTAAAGAAAGAGGGAGAAGAGCAAGAACAAGTGTGCTCGCCTTGATGAGCCTTGAAAGGTTAAGTGAAGAACAATTTTGAGAAAATGCTAAAGTGGTAAGGCTTGCAAGTGTAGCATTACCAATCTTGGTGTCGTGCAACGTAAGGTAAGGGAATTTACGGTAAACGTTTATTAGTCTGCTATGTTGTGTATGTCCAAAATTCTGTTATTTAATACTTATTGATTTGAAATGCATTCTTGATTGAATTTCATATGTATTGAACTGAGTTGAAGTACAAATGGTTTTGAATTTGAACTGTGTTGAATTTGTGGATAAAAATATTGTTGGTTGGCGTTTTATGCAGGTTGTTTGTTGTGGATTATGATGCTGGGTAGTGTTCTACCTATGCCGTCATAATGCCGAAATTTCGTTAGAAATTATTAAATAGATTTTTGGCATCGATTTAAATTCTATAATGTATTTAAAACCTCATATACCTCAAGCACCATTACTAGTGATCGAGATACTGTCTTTTTAAAATATGTTTTGTAAAATGAGGTTATCAAAACGTGAAGGTTTAATACGAATTGTGCCTCCCATACTCAAGGTACATTGTAAAAGCATTCTTGCATGAATTTTGGCATAAGAGACAAGGGATGCTTGGAAGTTGCCTGTGTGGCACTTAACTCGCCTGTGTGGCGTTTATTAAGCCTGTGTGGCACGCGCCTGTGTGGCGTTTAAATTATGCCTATGTGGCATTTAGTAAGCCTGTGTGGCAATTAACGTAAAATATCCTGGATTGCTTTGTGATCTTCCAGGTCCTGGATTGCTTTGTGATCTTCCAAGTGTCCGACAATAGTCGTGACTTGTACCTCAGCTACTAGATGATCACTGGTGCTGGGATGATTCATGATCATGGATAGAATCTTGGTTCGGAACGGTACCCACTGCTAGCTACAGTGGACGCTTTCATAGAAAGCTTTCGGTTATTTCCAAAGATCCCGAATATATTACGATACCTTATCAAAGAAATCCTGTCTCTCGGAAATGTTTTCATTGTGTACTTCGATTTTATAAATGTGTGAGTGCAAGTGTTTTTATAGCTTATAGAACAATGATTTGTCAACTTGCATTTTTTTGTAATACACAATTAAGCATGAGTTTTGACGTACTTATTCACGCATACACATGCACGAACATAGTAGAACATCTAATAACACTTAGCGTATGTTTTCTTACTGGGCTTTCCCCAAAGCTCACCCCCCTCCACCTCAGATTATTTCAGGTAGACTCGGCACGAGCGTGGTGCATCGAGAGTCTTTTTGTCGAGCTGCAGAAAGCTATAATTTGAGCCAAGGTATAATCTTTTGTTCTTTTGTTTATATCCCAGACTAAATTCTTTTGTGTACACAGTGTATAGGAGTCGGGATGTAAGTACTAGGTGATATCGAGTCTGTAAACACAGTGTGATCGTAGTTAAATTGTAATCTCGATATGTTTATATATTGAATCACATGGATGTCTAGTATTTTAGAAGTTACATGGAGATTTGAAATTTCTACAGGTTGAGACAATGATGTACATTAGTATGGGGATGGATACTAGACTAAAATAGGGGTGGAGCTTTTCAGTGTCGTTTTCGACATGTCTTACGAGAAGACTATAATGGGACCTTAGACAACTAGTCTTAAACAAATATAAGAGTAGGACTACTCATTAGGTTTTTAGCTACACCGAACGAGAGACAAACATAGGAAGTGAAAGAAAAAGTTAGCTCGAAAATCCGGCTTCCGAGGGCGTTACAGAATAGTCCAATGGTTAGTCGTTACTCGACTCTTGAGGAAGTCAAGGGTTCGAGTAGCGGCGGACGCGAATTGGGAATTATTCCCGATAAAACCCTGAGAGGCAGACGGCCCGTGTGTGGCACCTCAGAGGGGACAGTACGGTTGAGTAACGGCTGCCGGCAGACGGCCCATGTGAGGCACCGGGGCGTTACAAATGGTACTTGGACTGTTACTGCCCTACCTCCTGGAAAGAAGCCTATTAGTTGTCGTTGGGTGTATAAAATCAAGTTGCGAGATGATGGTAGCTTGGAAAGGTATAAAGCTCGCCTTGTGGCCAAGGCTACACACAACAAAAAGGTATGGATTATCTTGATACTTTTGCCCCTATTGCTAAGCTAGTCACTGTAAAGGTTCTTCTTGCCTTAGCCTCCATTCATGGTTGGAATTTGACACAACTTGATGTGAATAATGCTTTTTTGCATGGTGACTTAATTGAAGATGTGTACATGTCCTTGCCTCTTGGATATACTCGAAAGGGGGAGAATTGGCCCACTAACTCAGTGTGCAAGCTTCGTAAATCATTATATGGATTGAAACAGGGATCTCGGCAATCGTTCTTCAAATTCTCTTATGCCTTACTTCAATCTAGCTTTACATAATCTTCTACTGACAGCTTTTTGTTTACAAGAATTCATAGTAATTCTTTTCTGGCCTTACTTGTCTATGTAGATGATATTGTGATTGCAAGCAATAATCCTGGAGAAGTCACACGTTTGAAACATTACCTTCATACATGTTTCAAACTTAAGGACCTTGGAGAATTGAAGTATTTTTTGGGTTTGGAGATTGCCAGATGAAGCAGGAGTATTTTTCTATCACAAACACATTATGCCTTACAGTTGCATTCAGATGCTGGTTATTTAGGTTGTAAACCCAGAAGTACACCTATGGATCCTAATACCAAGCTGTCTAGAGAGCAAGGTGAAATACCTAAAGATCTTACTATCTTCTGTAAACTAATAGGAAGGCTGCAGTATCTTACCATTTCTCAGCCAGACCTCTCCTATTCTATCAATTACCTCAGTCAATTTCTTTCACAGCCTAAACTCCCTCATTTACAAGTAGCATATTGGATTCTTAAGTACATTAAAGATTCTGTTGGCCAAGGGTTGTTTTTTAGCTCTACCTTAGTCACTGAATTAAGGGGTTTTACTGATTCTGATTAGGCTGCATGCCCTAATAGCGGACGTTCCATTACAAGCTTTTGTATTTTCATTGGAGATTCACTGGTGTCTTGGAAGTCTAAGAAGCAAATTACTGTTTCCAAGTCCTCTGTAGAAGCTGAGTATCGTTCCATGGCTAATGCGACCTGTGAATTCATTTGGTTACTTGCTTTGTTCAAAGATTTATAGATACCTCATTCCAAACCTGCTGTTCTTTACTGTGACAACCAAGTAGCTCTTCACATTGTTGCCAACCCTGTCTTCCACAAGAGAACTAAACACGTAGAACTTGATTGTCATCTGGTTAGAGAGAAGATGAAATATGGAGTTCTCAAGACAATGTTTGTCTCCTCTCACCATCAAGTTACAGATCTTCTCACCAAACATTTGTTTCCAACTCAATTTTAGTACTTAGTAAGATGGGTGTTCATTGTTGTAGTCAGAAGAAACAAACAGCAGTAAAACAGCCTGAGGCGTGCTGCAATCGCACTGTCCTTAAGGATTATTTCACCAACAGGTGTAATCCCCCAAGATTCAACAAGCTCTTCTGGGATTACCCAGGTAACAGGAACAGCAAAGAAGGAAGATTAATTTTGAACCTAGCAAAAGAAAAAGGAGCAAAGAAGAAGAGAGTGCTTTGCGTGAAGAATGAGAGAAAGTTGCCAAGAGTGAAGAAGTTGTATTCTGTAGCCTTCTGTTTATAGTAAAAAAAATGGGTGTAAAAAATCTGTAGGAAATCGTAATAAAATCAACATATAATCTAGAGAAAATCAAGATAGGATTTTGATTAAATCTGAGAGAATATTTCATTAAATCTGAAACAAATCTTCTCAAAGTTTTAGAAAAACCAAAACACTAGTTTTTGAAATAAGGTTAAATACTGAAAAATAATTAAATAAAAAATAAATATGGTAAAAGTCTTTTTTGGAAGTATCAAACTATCCAACAATCCCCCACCTATTTCAAAAAGACTTTTGAAAGAAAAAATATTTTGCTGAGTTAATTATAAGTATAATGCTTTCTATCTGGTGTCTTTTAGACTTGAACCAGACCTAGAATGTGACATCCTCGTCACTACCCAAATATCAACTAACTTCTTCATTTCATATACCGTTTAGTTAGACTCGTTCGTCAATGTCATCCTTTCTTTCTTCTTATACTCCATGCTTTATTACTTATAGCACGATATCAAATTCGCATGAATATAATTTCCTTTTATATATATATATACACATGCGTCACATACATCAGGATCTCACATAACTTACATATCCTATATCCCCAAACTTCCTAATGTACATTAATGTAATGTTGTACTGTACAATAGTCTGGAGCACATAATACATAAGTATACATTCAATAATTATTGGGAAGTGTGTCTCAAAGGTACACTAAAAATCTCAAGGTAAGCTCCTCTATCTGGAGCGAAATGTACTTCACGTAATCTGTATGAAAAATAGTTGTAAAGGAGTGAGTTTACGCTCAGTAAGAAACATATGTAAAAGAGCGTACTATGTCACTATATGCAGTTTTCCTGCTTGGCTCTATAATGTCATGTAAAACCATTATAAAACATATTTCATATAATTTCTTCAAATATCATATACACATAAAATCAAATAAGTCAATTACTTTAAAATACTTTCATGTAAATTCTCATATACAATTATAAATACTTCATATACTTTCAAATAAATGAGAAACGATTAACTTCCCATAGAATCATGCACCAACCAATCTCGTAAGGGATATTACACATATATCCCGTATAGGATAATCCCGTAAGAGATCTCATAAAGGATACCACACATATATCCCATAAGGGATAATCCCGTAAGAAAGGTTATATAAGTGGTGTACCCATGTATGGGCCAAGGATCCTCCCCTAAGCCAAACACATAATTTAGAGACAATTGGCCAATGTTGATAGGCCACAGTGAACACTAGTCAAGTGACATCTGTGGCACTGAGGATCGGACTAGAGTTCCTCAGCCAAGCACACATAACACATAATACCGGGAACTTGATCAGAGTCCCTCGAACAGATACAGGTAGTGCATGTCATCAAGTGGTTCATAATCTTAAAACATTTGTCATATAGTTTTTTTGAAATGACCATTTTACTTTTCTGAAATAGGCTTTAAAACCTCTTTTTCAAAGGGGACAGTCAACTGGCTTCACAGGGCAGTCGGCTGCTATTCTATATCTTCATTTATCAAAATTATTTTCTTTTATAAATTCCGATATTTTGAAATTCTAAAAACACATGGGACAGTCGACTGGTCCCACATAGCAGTCGACTGGTTTTGAAACAGAATGCTTTTCTTGTAAATAGCAGTCGACTGGTCATATAGCAGTCGACTGTTTTCCCAAACAGAATACTTTTCATGTAAATAGCAGTCGGCTGGTTTTGAAATAGAATGCTTTTTAAGTAAAGGCAGTTGACTGTCCCATATAGCAGTCGACTGGTTTGAAACAGAATACATTCTGGAAAATAGCAGTTGACTAGCTTATATAGCAGTCGACTGGTTTTAGTCGGTTTCGAAAATTTTCACGCTTTGGTTGTCTCTAGGCAATCAGCTACTACTTAAGGTAGTCGGCTGTTCCTAACATTTTGGTAACTAGGAGTAAAATCCAAAATTTACCATTTTCTGCACTTAAACAACTTGTACTTCATCCCAAGACACTTAAAACATATTAAAACATGCAGACATAGCCACCCTACGTCCGTTACATAAGTTCCTTACTTGGATTTACCCCGAATATGCAAAATCGCTTGGTTGCACCAAATTCTTTTCCTTTCAACTCTTCAAGCTGCAATTGTCATAATAGCTCAAATCTTTAAGAAACCATCATAAACATATTATACTAACTCAATATGACTCCCAACCATAAACGAAATTGAGAGAATCAACTTATACCATTACCTTTGTTAACCACCAAATTTGACAGCACTTTAGATCTCTCTAATTACTTGGTTCCAGCCTTTCATATTATAGGCATGCGTAGAGCTAGTGATGAGGATCGATTTTCGTTAGGGGAACTTAACGATTTGGTCACTGAATAAGGGTGTTTGTCAAGGTGAGTGGAAATGGAAACTTAGGAGAATGGAGGGAACGAGAGGGCTATTGAAAGTGGTTACCGACTTTGGTGATGGGAGAAGAAGATGACTCATGCCATTTCATTTAATGCTTTCCTATCTCTTTAATTCCATCATCTTTGACCCTTTGACAAGTTGACCATCTATTAATTGGTCTTCTTTCTTCCATTCCTCAGCCATTGACCCCTTTTTGACCAATTTACTTCCTGTTCTTCATATGAAACATGTCTATTAATTTCACAAAATCTGATATTAATTCTTTTCATACTCCAAATATTCTCACAATATCAGAATTTATCCCTTGACTATTTGACTATCAATTTCATTATTCTTTCCATGTTCTATGCATCATTCATACTTCATAATTTCACATTTATTTAAATTCTTCTCAGTTGAAATACTTTACAAACATGAGGAAATTATAGGAAATTGGGGGATTTCACATAGAATAATAAAACTTATTTTACTGAGTAATTGGTAAAGGTTTTAGCTTCTTGAACCAATAACTCATTGTTGTAAAATAGAGGTCTTATTAATCACACTATACTTTTACAATTCTTTACTGTTGATAACTCTATGAAAATAGAGTTATTTTAGTACTTTATTGATTAATAATTATTTAATTCCCCCATGATTTTATTAATTATTCCCCTAATTTTATTAAATTCCTCATAGTGCAGAAAAATAAATTCTAGATGAATTCCAGTATTTTCAATAGAAAATAGACTGAAATGGGCAAGAAAGGAATCTAGACCACTACAAGATAAGGGAGCATGACTCTTCATTTTCTCTCTCATATTTTGACATCTAGCATGCCACATGTCATCATCCTACTCACTCTTAGTGGATAAGAACAAAAGACACATGCCAACACATGGAGGATACATGCTCTTGCCACCTTGTATGCTTATATGGACTAGAAGACAAAGAGGAAGGTGCTAGAAGGAGAGAGGTGTCCATGGCTGATGTGGGCACTTAAATATCTACTTTGAAGAGCCAAGGACATGAAGACAAGTGGACATGAAAATATCTACTTTGAAGAGCCAAGGACATGAAGACAAGTGGCAATTAATGCCAACTCATCTAGGATAGGAAATTGCCATTGTATCCCTAGGTTAAATGACTATATAAGTAAATTTATGAGACCTAACCTAGGGTGGGGGCTGCTAGGGTTTAATTTTATTTTACTTTCCAGCTTTTCTTTTTTGTCTGAAGAAATTTATAAACAGCCACCATTTTCACGTTTTCACGTTCTTTCCTTTTTTATGCTAGTTTACTTTCTTGATATTTCCTTTAAGTTTTGTTAAGTTTCTTTCAAGCTTTCTTCTAATCTTAGTATTCATTTATATTTCTTGCAATGATATCTTCCTCTACCCCTTTCTTTTTGTTATATTTTTGGTTATTGATGAGGTTCTATGAGAATGGGAATTTAAAAGGTTGAAACAATACCTCCATAGTTCTTGTTCTTGAACTTTGTCTACACTTTTATTTGGTGATATTTTATTTACTGTTTTCCAGCATTTTTTTTGTAGTTTATATTTTTTTTTACTGTTTTGTATGCCTACTTTAATGTCATATTTTTGGTTTTAAGTGTTTTTTTAAAAGAGAATACAAAAAAATCTCACAATGGAGTAGTGCAGTGAGGTTGGCGTGAATGGCCTCTCGGTTTATTTTCGGTTTTCACCTTTGTCAACTCCTTTTGTTTCGATTTTGAGTGAGTTTTGGCTAATTTTTTGGAGCATGTTCATGGTCTTTAAAGTGTCCAGTAGTTTAGTGTTCATTTCATTAGTTTAGGGATCATGTTTATTAAGTGTTTGTTGAATGTCGTAGGTTAGCACCATTAATGTCATGCATTTGGTTTTTCTGCTCAGTGTTTGGCGTGACTTGTAAGATATTTTAGGGGCTGATTTTTAGTTGTTTTAAGTGCATTTCCAGCAGATTCTTGTCATATTAGGGTCATATTATTTTTAGGAAATTTTTAGAATTTAATTGGCATAGTATACTTAGTCATTTCTTCCCATGTATTCATGTGATTCGCAATTTCCTGATCAGTTTTGTGAAATCTATTTGGTCAATTTCCATGGCTGTTTCGGACTAGATTAGGCTACATTTTATTAATGTTAAGTTAAGTTTAGGTCATATAAATTAGGGATAATTTTGGGGGATTGTTTAGATAGCATTTCGTAGCATTTTTCTTAATTTTTTTTAGCATTTTACTGCACTATTTTAAGCCACTTAGGCGTTACTTCTGGGGTGGACTAGCTGTTGTTTTGGGCTTAGTTTAGGTCCATTTAGGTAAGTTTAGATCATATTAAGTCCATTTACATGTTAGGTAATTTTTAAGGCCCATTTAGGTTAGCTCACATTATATTTACATAGCATTGTAAGATTTTATTGTTAGTTAGATATCATGTTTTTTTTTGCTATTCATTCTTGGCTTAGTTACTGTTTGGGGATTTCAGGAATCTAACTTGCTTAAATTTAGTTCATCTTAGATGCATATAAACATAGTGTAGGTTATATTAGATTAGGTTACATTATTATTTTAGATGCATGTTTAGGGCCATTTAGCTAGCATTTTTAAATTCTTTCCATTATTTTAATTTAGGGGTTGGTTAGGACAAGTTTAAGTGCTGTTTAGAGTTTAATTTAATATTAGATTAGAGTTATATTAATGTATTAGAGTTTGTTTAGGGTTAGGATTTCAATTAGAGTTTTATTAGGATTTTTTTTTTAGCATCTCTCATGCGTTAGTTCATTTTCTTCTCATTTGCACTAGTTTTAATTTAGTCTTTCATGCATCATTACTTTCATTTTAGGATTCTTTTTGACTTAGTTTTATTTTTTTTTGTTTCCTTTCTTTTGCAATTATTTTATTTTGATCATTTTCACTGTAAGTATTTCTTATTTTCTTTTTTTTTTTAATTTCATTTCATTTCATTTTCTTTTATTTTATTTTATTTATTTTATCTTATTTTATTTTATTAGCCTTTGTAGATCACACAATCAATTAAATTCATAATTTGCTAAGATATACCACAGGTAATAGTATTCGGTACTTAGCTAAGCTTCGCGACACTAGTCTTTGTGGGACGATAATTCGGGACTCAAATCCTATATTACTTGTATGACCACGTGCACTTGCGTGTAGATACCTTATAGGGTCGACAAGTTTTTGACGTCGTTGCCGGGGACTGGGCAAACCTTAGTTAATATTGGAGAACTTATGCTTAGGTATAGTCTTAGCTTGTACATGCTTAGTTTGTAAATACTTAGAGCCTTAGGTTAGATTAGTAAAACCCTTGTTAGATTTTCTCTTTTCTTTTATTTTCTTCTTTTTTATTTTCTTTCTAGAGACACACCATTAGGACTCTGTTGATATTTGCATGCGTAGAGCTAAGAGCTGTGAATTGTTTCCCTTAGATCTTGAAATTGAGAAAACTTTTAGGAAAATTAGAAAGGAATCCAAAAAACAAATTGCTCCGCTGCAATATCCGATGGCAAATAACAGAGAGCTTAGGACAATAGGGGATTACACTGTTCCAACCATAGGGGGATATTATATTGGTATTAGGAGGCCAGCAATTCCTGCGAATAACTTTGAGATCAAGCCAGCCATCATTCAGATGATCTAGACATCGGTGCAGTTCAATGGGTTGCCACATGATGATCCACATGCACACTTGGGCAATTTCCTTGAGATATGTGACACCTTCAAGCACAATGGAGTCTCTGAAGATGCGATTAAGCTTAGGTTATTTCCCTTCTCTCTTAAGGATAGAGCGAAGAGTTGGTTAACCTCTTTACCCCCAGGATTTACCAATACATGAGATGAGCTAGCCCAACAGTTCTTAGCCAAATTCTTCCCTCCCTCCAAAATGGCCAAGCTAATAAATGATATCTCCTCCTTCACCCAATTTGATAATGAGTCCTTATATGAAGCTTGGGAGAGATAGAAGGACTTACTTAGGAAGTATCCCTACCATGGCCTACCCATATGGCTACAGGTGCAGACCTTTTACAACGGTCTAACTAGCCAGAATAGGACAATCATCGATGCTGCTGTAAGAGGAGCACTTATGTGCAAGATAGAGGAGGAAGCTTATAATCTTTTGGACAAGATGGCCATTAATAATTATCAGTGGTCAGCTGAGTGACATGCACCTAGGAAGGCAGCTGGTATCTACGAGCTTGATGCACTTTCTACCTTGACTTCACAAATTGCCACATTGACAAAGAAGGTAGAGTCACTAAGTACCTAGTCCTCACCTAGCCCTAATCCTGTCCTTTTAGTACAGAGTCCTTTCAATCTATGTAACCTATGTGGTAGCACGCATTCGATAGATAGGTGCCCACTAAATTTAGAGTCCGTTCAGTATGTTGCCCCACCCCAAGGCAGCAGAACAACCTTTTTTCGAGCACTTATAATCCAAGGTAGAGGAATCACCATAATTTCTCTTGGAGTCAAAATCAGGGGCAATCATCCACTTCTAGACCTTTTGGATCCCCAAGTTTTCAACCTCCACCCACTCATGTGCCACCACACTAGCATCAATTACCACCTCATACTTCTCATCCACCTTATCAATCTCACCATCAACCACTACCACCACTGCCTGTTCAGGCCCAGCACATTCCTGCACCTACAGTTGAGAAGAAACCTTTACTCGAGGATATGTTTACGACTATCCTACAAAATCAAGCTGCTTCCATCAAGAACTTGGAAGTCCATGTTGGACAGATAGTTAATGCTCTCAACCAACATCCATAAGGAACCTTTCCTAGTAACACTGAAGCTAATCCTATACGAAGGGAAGGTAAAGAGCATGTTAAGGCAGTGACCTTGAGGAGTGGTAGAGAGTTAGTTGATTCACATGCTAGGTCTACTCCTGTTGAGCCTGTAGTGGCAGAGCCCTTAGGTTCTAGTGAGGCAGTTAGGAAAGAGTAGGTAAAGGATGATACAGTTGCAAGGAAGCTTCAGGCTAGCACTTTTCTTCTTCATCTAGTTCTTCACCCTCTAGTTCTACACTTGTTAGCACTCCTCTTCATCCTCCTGTTAGGCCACTGATACCTTTTCCTCAGTGCTTTCAAAATCAGAAGTTAGATAAGCAATTCTCCAAATTCCTTGAGGTGTTTAAGAAGCTTCACATTAACATCCCATTTGCTAATGCTTTGGAGCAGATGCCTAGCTATGTGAAGTTCATGAAGGATATCCTTTCGAAGAAGCGGAGATTGGAGGATTATGAGACTGTGGCATTGATAGAGGGATGTAGTGCCATTATTCAGATGAGATTACCCCCTAAGCTCAAAGATCTAGGTAGCTTTACCATTCCTTGTACCATAGGTGATCAGTTTTTTGGTAGAGCCCTAGGTGATCTAGGAGCTAGTATTAATTTGATGCCATGGTCCATATACCAAAAGCTAGGAGTAGGTGCTGCAAAGCCTACTACAGTGACCCTATAGTTAGTAAACAGATCCATTTAGTATCCAAAAAGGATCATTGAGGATGTGTTGGTTAAGCTGGACAAATTTATATTCCCTGCAGATTTTATAGTGCTGGAAATGGAGGAGCATAGGGAAGTTCCCATCATTTTAGGTAGACCTTTTCTAGCTACTAGTAGGACCCTTATCGATGTGCAAAAAAGGGAGCTTACTATGAGAGTTCAGGATCAAGAGGTTACATTTAATGTCTTTAAATCAATGAAGTATCCCGATGACTCTCAAGATTGTTTCTATATGGATGTAGTGGACAGAGACATTATTAAGGAGTTTTCTAGGTCACACCCTGTGAACCCTTTAGAGGCTTCCTTAGTTAAGTCTGTTCATTTAAAAGAGTACGAGGAGGATGATGATGATGTAATTGAGGCTTTACAATTATTAGAGGCTTCCCCACTAATGGAGTTAGCTCAATTTGAGACCATTGACATAGCATCCTCCACAGCTTTAAATGTCCACCCATCAATTAGTGACCTTCCAACTTTAGAGTTGAAATCTTTACCTCCACACCTTAGATATGCTTATCTAGGTGAGTCCTCTACTTGACCAATCACTATTTCTTCTGCTCTCACTTCTGATCAGGAGGAGAAGTTGTTAAAGGTATTGAGAGAGCACCAGAAGGCCATAGGCTAGTCCATTACTGATATAAAGGGTATTAGTCCCTCAATTTGTATGCCCAAGATACTTATAGAGGAGGGGTATAGGTTTTCCATAAAGCACCAACATAGGCTGAATCCGGTAATGAAAGAAGTGGTTAAGAAAGAGATAATTAAGTGGTTAGATGCAAGAATTATATACCCCATCTCAGACAGTGCCTGGGTGAGTCCTGTCTTAACGGCTTCGCGCTCGACGATTTTGAAAACAAAACGAATGGAGTTGCCACCAATCTTTTTTGACTAGGTGTGATTAGTCACCTAAAATATTTATCCTTTTAACAAAATCTCAAAATTAATTAAGTTTTATTAAAAAGATAATTTTTGGTCTGCGAAAACAAAATTTGGGTTTGGGGGTACGGTTACGCGTAGGGAAGGATTAGCACCCCCACAACGCCCGTTAAAAAAACGGTACCATCCTAACCACATGGTATCTTTCGATTTTAATAAGATAGTCTTGGCTTTTGATTATATGAAAAATTAGCGTATTTGTTTGAAGAATTACTGTAATGAAGAGATTCATTATGAAAATCAACATGAACACCATTTATTGAAAAATTAAATCAAATATCCCAATACGCTGGTAACATTTGAAATAATCCCTCTCACCTAGAGATCAGTCAAGAAATCACTACTTGTGAGTCTCAAGACATCCCATCCTCGGTAGTGCTCACGCTATTTTATAATTGATCGTATTCATGTAGTATGAATAAAGATGCATGGTGCATATGAAACTTAAAAGAAATTTTATTTATTTTGATTGTATTAATGAAACTCTTGATATTGAGAAATTTGGCTAAATATCCCAATACTCTGGTAACATTTAGCTAATTCCTCTCACCTAGGGATCAGTCAAGAAATCACTACTTGTGAGTCTCATGACATCCCATCCTCGAAAGAATTCCATTTATTATTTTCCTTTATTTATGCACATGATGCTAACATATGGTTTATGATGCATGTGGAATTATGAAAAGAATTTTATATTTGTATTTTTATTAATGAAACTCTTAATATTGAAAAATTTAACTAAATATCCCAATACTCTGGTAACATTTAGCTAATTCCTCTCACCTAGGGATCAGTCAAGAAATCACTACTTGTGAGTCTCATGACATTCCATCCTCGGAAGAATTCCATTTTATTTTCAATTATATTTATGATGTTTATTTATTTACTTACTGTTTTCTACCAATACATTAAAATATATAGACAAATGAATGGACGGTTAAAACGGAAAAAGGAAATATACCCTCCTCGGGCGAGTGAGCTCTTTGAGTGGGCGAGCGAGTGGATGTTCTTTCTCCTCGGGTGGGCGAGCTCCTCAAGCGAGTGCGTGGACTTCCTTTTCTCAGGCGGGCGAGCTCGTGAACGACAGGTCGAACTCGTGAATCTTGCTTCTTTTGCACAGGCGGGCGAACTCTCGAATGGGTGAGCTCTCTGACTTCGTTTTTTCTTTGACGGGCGAGCTCTTGAGTGGGCTAGCTCCTTGGGTGAGCGAGCTCCTTGAGCGGGTGAACTCTTCAAGTGGGCAAACCCGCGACTCTCGGTCACGTCTGTTGGGAGGAATAGGCAGATTCTACTCCTTTTTCCACAAGCGGGCGAACACCTTAAGTGGGCTAGCTCCTTGAGCGGATGAGCTCGCGGATCCTGCTTTTTCCTCGGTCGGGCGAGCACGCGGATCTCAGTTGGGTCAGGTCCACACGCGGGTTGCCTCCTTTACTCTTCTTTTCTCCTTAGCTATAAAAGCCAAACCCTTTTTCAAAACCCATTTTTCATCAGATTCCTCGCCACACAGAAAAATTCAAAAACTCAAAATCCTCCAAGCCTCTGGTTCTTCGGACAACTGCTGGTCGCCGTGCACCGCCTTACACCCGTCGTCTGTGATATTCACAACACCCTTAAAGAACTCAACTTCCCCTCCTTTACTGCGATTTGAGCCTCGTTTTGCCCAAAAATCCCTCGAGCCACATAGATCTGATAAACAGAAGCCCCTTTGTGTTATTTTTGTTTTTTGGGTTTTGGATCTGGTGTTGAATCTGGTTGGGTTGTATTGTTTGGTTTGTTTCTTCTTTTTTTTGTAGGTTTTTGAAGATTGGTTTTTGGAAGTATTGAGCTTAGGTTTCGGTGTAGTGGGTTTTCAGATCTGGATTAGGAGGGGGTTGGTTTCGATGGCTGTGAGTGGTCGGTTGGAGGGTTGAGGTTGTGGTGTTTCTGTGGTGAGAATGGTATCTGGGTGTTGGTGAGTAGTGGCTACGGTGGTGATGGCTCAGGTTTTGAGCTTCCGTTGATAATCTCTTCAGCGTTTCTGTATTTTTTCTCTCTGGAAGCCGCCCCGTTCCCTCTGCTTGGTTCTCTTCTTAAACCAGTTTGGAACCTCCCCTCTAGCCTTTCAGAGTCACAAGATCCATAGGTCCCTGTTGGAGCGGGATTCACGGGATGGGGGAGATGATTACCGGGTGAGGCATGAGACAGGGGGAAAGATCTAGTCGCCGACGGCAGTATGGGTGGCAGATTTGGGTAGGTTTGGAGCATTAAATGAGATGGGAATAAAAATAAAAATAAAAATAAAATAGAAACAATAATAGTAGTAATAATATAATAATAATAACAGATAATAATAACAACCCAAATAATAATAAAAATAAATACAAACATATATAATAATAATAATAATAAATATTAGGACAAAATTAGGTGTCAACAGCTGCCCCTCTTTGCTTATTGCTGAAGATCAGGAATAGAGCAAAGACAGTAGACACACTAATTTTGTCCAGCTTATAACCTAAACTCTTTTTTTTTTAGATGCGCTCCTCTTGCAGCAGAGGCATTGAAAATTTAAATTCCTTTTTCTGAAATGTGCTCCTCTTGCAGCAGAGGCGATGAAACTTTAAATTCCTTTTTCTGAAATGTGCTCCTCTTGCAGCAGAGGCGATGAAACTTTAAATTCCTTTTTCTGAAATGTGCTCCTCTTGCAGCAGAGGCAATGAAACTGTGCTCCTCTTGCAGCAGAGGTAATGAAACTTTAAATTCTTTTTTCTGAAATGTGCTCCTCTTGCAGCAGAGGCGATGAAACTTTAAATTCTTTTTTCTGAAATGTGCTCCTCTTGCAGCAGAGGCGATGAAACTTTAAATTCCTTTTTCTGAAATGTGCTCCTCTTGCAGCAGAGGCGATGAAACTTTAAATTCCTTTTTCTGAAATGTGTTCCTCTTGCAGCAGAGGCGATGAAACTTTAAATTCTTTTTTCTGAAATGTGCTCCTCTTGCAGCAGAGGCGATGAAACTTTAAATTCCTTTTTCTGCAATGTGCTCCTCTTGCAGCAGAGGCGATGAAACTTTAAATTCCTTTTTCTGAAATGTGCTCCTCTTGCAGCAGAGGCGATGAAACTTTAAATTCCTTTTTCTGAAATGTGCTCCTCTTGCAGCAGAGGCGATGAAACTTTAAATTCTTTTTTTTGAAATGTGCTCCTCTTGCAGCAGAGGCGATGAAACTTTAAATTCTTTTTTCTAAAATGTGCTCCTCTTGCAGCAGAGGCGATGAAACTTTAAATTCCTTTTTCTGAAATGGAGCTCCTCTTGCAGCAGAGGCGATGAAACTTTAAATTCCTTTTTCTGAAATGTGCTCCTCTTGCAGCAGAGGCGATGAAACTTTAAATTCCTTTTCTGAAAAGTGCTCCTCTTGCAGTAGAGGCGATGAAACTTTAATTTTTTTTTTCTTTTTTTTATCTGAGAAAGCTCCTCTTTTTCTGAAATGTGCTCCTCTTGCAGCAGAGGCAATGAAACTTTAAAATTTTTCTTGGAATGTGCTCCTCTTGCAGCAGAGGTGATGAAACTTTAAATTCTTTTGTTTGTTCTTCTTTTTTCTTTCTCTTCTTCCTTTTCTTTCTTTCTTTTCCTTCTCTTTCTTCTTTTCTTCTTTTCTTTTCATTCTTTTTCTTCTTCTCTTTCTCTCTTTGCCTTCTTTTTTTTTTATCAAAAAATTTTTTTATCCAAAATCTCCTATATTCACATTTTTCAATGTTTGGCAGATGTAATGATCACTGATGCGAATGCAAATGCAACAATGCCAATGCACATTTCTTTATCAATGATGTTAATGATGATGGTTTTTTTTTGGTGCTTGAATTCTCCTAATGTGGATGAAATGCAAATGCATGTATTGACAAAGCCATGCAATTCCTATTGTGGTAATCAAATTCTCAGAACTGTCATTTGTGTCTTTTGATCTTTTTGCCCATGGTTCACAAAATAGTTGTCACCAATTTCGAATCGGAGCTGGTTCATAACATGTACTTGTCACAATTTCCAATTTCCTTTGTTTCATTCCTGTATTTCTCTCTTTTCCTCCTTTCTTCCCCCTTTTCTTTCTTCCTCTCTTTTTTGTTTTTTTCTTAATAATGTTAACAGGTAGATTATCATTTTAATCATCATCTTTCTTTCAATTTGATTAACAAACACCATGCATTCTTGCACTTTTTCGGTTAGTTATAAAACAACCAATTTTAGAAAAAAACATTTGTTATTGGGCTGACAAGAGAAAATGACAACAAAAGTACAGTTGGTTAGCGAAAGCCACAAGGGTCAAGTGGTGAATTTTAAGGAATGGTGACCAAAACAAATAATGAATGTCTAGATAACCCTTCACGAACCAAACCGGTGCTTTCTTCGGAACAAACTAATCCGTTGATGCCCCCTGTCACACTGAATTCATCCGGCTGATGCCATGCTCCACATGATTTCGATCCAGGTGTTGATCTTTTCTGCATCCAAGTCGCCTTTTCAGGTTTTCAACTTAGATATCCCCCTTTAATTCAACTGCCCTTTTTGGGTTTTCAGTTTGAATTCTCCTTTCATTTTCTTTTTCTTTTTTCTTTCTTTTTTTTTCTTTTCTTCTTTTTCTTTTTTCTTTTCCTTCTTTTCTTTTTTTCTTTTTTTCGTTTTTTTTTTGTTTTCTTCTTTTCTTTTTTGTTTGTTTTCTTCTCTTTTTTTTCAAGCATAGTATTTCTTCACAGCATCGGAATTTATCGGATTAGGCAAATCATTCCCATCCATCTCTGTCAAAATCAACGCTCCACCTGAGAACGCTCTTTTCACCACATATGGTCCTTCCCAATTTGGTGTCCATTTGCCCCGATTATCATGGTGGTTTGGAAGAATTCTTTTCAACACCAATTCCCCTTCACGGAAATGCCTGGGTCGAACCTTTTTATCGTGGGCTCGCATTATTCTCTTCTGGTACATCTGACCATGACATAGTGCCGTGAGCCTTTTCTCTTCTATAAGGTTTAATTGTTCAAAGCGACTTCGAACCCATTCAGCCTCATCCAAGTCTAGTTCCATTAAAACTCTTAGGGAGGGGATTTCAACTTCAATAGGCAACAGCGCTTCCATGCCGTAAACCAGAGAAAAAGGAGCTGCCCCAGTAGAAGTACGCACTGATGTTCTATAAGCATGCAAAGCAAATGGTAGCTTCTCGTGCCAGTCTTTGTATGTGCTTGTCATTTTTCCCACAATCCTTTTGATATTCTTGTTAGCAGCCTCAACAGCTTCGTTCATCTTTGGGCGATACGGGGCTGAGTTGTGGTGTTTGATCTTGAACTGTGAACATACTTCCTTCATCATGTCACTGTTCAAGTTGAGGGCGTTGTCTATATGATCCTTTCTGGGAGCCCGTACCAACATATTATCTCCTTCTTTAGGAACTTACAAACAGTGGACTTAGTCACATTCGCAGAAGAGGCAGCTTCAACCCATTTTGTAAAGTAGTCTATCATCACAAAAATGAATCTGTGCCCATTTGATGCCTTGGGAGAGATGGGTCCAATCACATCCATTCCCCACATAGAAAAAGGCCACGGTGGTGCCATGACGTTCAGTGATGTCGGGAGAACTTGAATCTTGTCAGCATAGATTTGACACTTGTGGCATTTTCTAGCATAATCTATGCAATCTCTTTCTAGTGTAGTCCAATAGTAGCCTGCCCTCATAATCTGTCTAGCCATGAAATGACCATTTGCATGTGCCCCACAAATTCCATCGTGTACCTCTTCGAGAATCCTTTTGGCTTCAAACGTATTTACGCATCTCAACAACATCTAATTCCTACCTCTTTTATACAAAACATCTCCATCAACGAGGAATCCCATTGCCAATCTTCTAAGGATCTTTTTGTCATTCTTCGATGCATGCTCTGGGTATTGTTGATTCTTAAGGTACTGCATGATGTCGTAATACCAAGGTTGTCCATCCACTTCCTCTTCAATACTAGAACAGTGGACTGGAGAGTCTCTAATCCGCAGTTTGATTGGTGAGACCTTTGCTTCTATCTCCATTTTAAACATCGCAGCCAGAGTTGCCAAGGCATCTGCGACCTGGTTTTCTTCTCGAGATAAATGCTGGAAGACAATGTCATCAAATCGTTGTACAAGGTTAGCTATGTACTTCTGGTACTGGATTAACTTCTGATCCCTTGTTTCCCATTCACCTCTTAACTGATAAATAACTAGTGCTGAATCTCCATAAACTTCCAAGTTCCTGATTCCCCTCTCAATTGTAGCTTCTAAGCCCATTACACAAGCTTCGTATTCAGCCATGTTGTTGGTGCAATTGAAATTTAACCTAGCTGTGGACGGGTAATATTTTCCATTTGGAGATATTAAAACTACTCCTATCCCATGCCCTACGGCGTTGGATGTGCCATCGAAGAACATTTTCCATGGTTTGCTGTCGGGCTCTTCCTTTTCCGTTTGAAAGACAGACATTATATCTTCATCTGGAAAATCTAGCTTGATAGGCTCATATTCATCGGTAGCACGATCTGCGAGGAAGTCGGCTATTGCCCCACCTTTGACTGCTTTTTGAGATACGTACACGATGTCATACTCAGAAAGCATAACTTGCCACCTAGCTAGTCTGCCTGACAATGATGGTTTCTCAAAGATGTACTTAAGGGGATCTAATCTGGCTATCAACCAAGTCGAATGATACAACATGTATTGCCTCAATCTGCGAGCAACCCAAGCCAATACGCAACACATCTTTTCTATTGTAGTGTACTTGGCCTCGTAATCAGTGAACTTCTTGCTCAAGTAGTAGATGGCCCGTTCTTTCTTGCCCGTATCATCATGTTGGCCCAGTACGCATCCCATAGAATGGTCATTGACAGTCATGTACAGCAACAAGGGTCTTCCAGCCACCGGCAGTACTAGAACAGGTGGATTTGACAAGTACCTTTTCACTTTTTCAAAAGCCTCTTGGCATGCCTCGTTCCATTCACCCGGATCTTGTTTCCGAAGCAACTTAAAAATAGGATCACATTTGAGCGTGAGTTGCGAGATGAAACGGGAAATATAGTTCAGTCTCCCTAAGAAGCCTCTTACTTCTTTCTGTGTGTGTGGAGGCGACAAATTTTGTATCGTGCTGATTTTATCTGGGTCCACTTCGATTCCTTTTTCGTTGACTATAAACCCTAACAATTTTCCCGATTTAACACCAAAAGTGCATTTGGTAGGGTTTAGCTTGAGCTGGAACCTCCGTAGCCTTTCGAACAGCTTTCTAAGATTAACTACATGATCCTCTTCTCCCCGGGACTTGGCAATCATGTCATCCACGTACACCTCTATCTCCTTATGCATCATGTCATGAAAGAGGGTTACCATTGCCCTTTGGTAAGTGGCCCCAGCATTCTTTAGACCGAAAGGCATAACTTTGTAGCAAAATGTCCCCCAAATTGTCACAAAGGTGGTTTTCTCCATGTCATCCTCAGCCATTTTAATCTGATTGTAGCCCAAAAAACCATCCATGAATGAAAACATGTAATGTTGGGCTGTATTATCCACTAGGGTATCGATATGAGGCAATGGGAAATTATCCTTAGGGCTAGCTCTGTTTAGGTCCCGATAATCCACACACATCCTTACTTTCCCATCTTTTTTCAGTACCGGAACTATGTTAGCCACCCACTCCGGATACTTGGCTACCTTTAAGAACCCCGCATCGAATTGCTTTTTTACTTCTTCTTCACCTTCAACAACATCCCGGGCTTCATGCGCCTAAGCTTTTGTTGTACTGGCTTACATTCTGTTTTCAAAGGCAAACGGTGCTCCACAACTTCAGTGTTTAATCCGGGCATATCTTGATAAGACCAGGCAAAAACATCCACATATTCAAGAAGCAATTCCTTTAGCCTCTACCTCTCAGCCAATGGAAGTGCTGTGCCCACTTTGACTTCTTTGACGTTCTCATCATCCCCTAAGTTGACCATATCAATAGCTTCTTTGTTGGGTTCAATAGGTCTTTTCTCTTGCTCAATCATTCTCAACAAATCTGGAGACAAGGCATCATCGTCTAAATCTACATTGTTATCGAGTTCACCAACATTCATAGAATTTTCAAAATCGAACTCTTGATAGCCGTTAAGGTTATCTTCACATTCATTATTCATTTTCCTGAAAAAGTAAAAAACATTTGACAGATATGGTTTGTTGTTCATGCCAATGGTAGTGAATGAAAAGAAAGAACAGCTATGATGGTGGATGAAAAGAGAGTACTCATAATGCATTGAACTTGTTAATTTATTGAAATGATGATGAAGATCAAGTTTACAAAAGAATCTTCTAGAGCTCTCTAGACCGAGATGTTGATAATCTATCTTACTACATTACAAAAGGAAAAACAAAAAGATAGAAGGTATCCTTTCAACAATCCAGTCTTTCAGCTTTGTGTCCAACAACACCATCATTTCCATTATCCAAAAATTGTAATTTCTCCATGCATCCCTTTAAACTAGGAATCCACGAGAGGATCCTTTCATAAGTCCTCCTTCCACTGCCTCTAATGAATTGGGGTGATAACATCCACCAAAGCGAAAAGTATCATAGAGGTACGGGATCACCATCTTCTCTGATTCCTCTCGCATCCCTAAAGGCGGGCTATTCTTCTCTTCCTTCTTTCCTCCAAGATCTTTCTCCTCTCTAAACCAGTGGCCTTGTATCCGAGGCCGAACCTATCTTCGTTTTCCTCAATCCTCACAGGCTTCCTTTGTCCTTGGAGATTTTTCCCCAAACCTCTTCCGACAAGCCAGCCCTTTTGCAATGTCTGCTTAACAATCATCTCAGTGGCGATTGACAACCGAGGGACGGGTGTTCTTGATCCTTCTCCTACATATGTTGCATTTACGATTTCAAAGGCCCTAAAAGAGCATTCCAACGCTTCTTCGGCTGCCTCAATGTAGGGTACAGACAACGGTTTGGTGATCAAGAGGTCCTCTTCTCCTGAAACAGCACCAACAACAAATTTCACCTTCTGGTGCAGTGACGAAGAAACAGCGCCCGCCGTATGGATCCACGGTCTCCCCAGTAGGAAACTGTATGACGGCGAAATATCCATCACTTGGAATTGTATGTTTAAAGTAACCGGCCCGATGTCAATATTGATCTCGATATCGCCTATCACATCCCTTCTGGAACCATCAAATGCCCTTACAACCATGTGGCTGGGTTGTATACAAGAAATGTCAATAGGCATCTTTGCCAACATGGCCATAGGCAAGACATTGATCGATGACCCATTGTCGATCAAAACTTTGGCAATTGTGTGGCCCTTGCAGCTGGTAGTGATGTTCAAGGCCTTAATACTCCCTCGCCCTTCTGGCGGAATTTCGTCATCAGTGAAAGATATAAAGTTTGCCGCTGTTATATTTCCCGCTAACTGATCCATACTGTCTACCGGGATATCATGAGGCACATAGGCTTGATTCAAAACCTTTATTAAGGCGTTCCGATGCGACTCTGAGTTCAACAGCAATGACAATAGTGAAATTCGAGCAGGCATCTTATTCAATTGCTCGACCACACTATATTCACTGTGCCTGATTAACTTCAAAAATTCCTTTGCATCCTTTTCTGACACTGGCTTTTGCAGTTTTTCCCCTTGATCTTTGGAAGACAAAGCTTGCTCCCCTCCTTTTCCCATCTGACCATCCTCTTCTCCTTCCTTTGCTTTTCCTTTTCGGGCCCTCTCTAGCATTTCTGGAGTATAGCACCTCCCACTTCGTGTGATTCCCCCTACTCCACTTATGTTGGCATTATCTGGCAAAGCTGACTCGTCCGAACCCACGTCGCCTGACCCTTCAATCACTGTTTTGAACTCATACTTCCAAGGGACGGCCTTGTTGTTCTTGTAAGGGAAAGAACTTGGAACTTTGATTATCATGGTGGGAGGTGTAACAACATAAGCTTCTTCCTTCTCGGGACTCGACTTTTCCTTATAAAACACTGTCAATGGTTTCCCCCAAGGATGATCGTGTCCCGAAGATTCATTCGAGGCAGTGCTCACTAACTCCCCCTCTTCCTCCGTATAAAACTCTATTAAAAATAAATCCATCATTGATTGGACCACACGTCTAAATTGATGACAATTTTAGACAGAATGGCCAACATGTCCCCTGTGATATTCACAAATCTGATCTAGGCTGAATTCATCTTGATAGACTTTCGACCCAACGGTGCAAGCTGAATCATCTCGACCTGGACCAAAATGTCAAATACTTTACTCATGGGAGTCTTGATTTCTTCTACCTTCCTCTTTATGCGATTTCTCCTCCCGACTTCAGTTGCACTAATAGATCCTCCACTGTGGCTGGGCAGTGGGTTAGCACTGATACTGGGCTCCACTTCCTTAGAAAACGTCAACCTCCCTGACTTGACCAAATCTTGCACCTTATACTTCAAAGCCGTGTAGTTTTCTGTAGAATGGCTCGGGTTCCCATTATGATAATCGCATCGGGCTTTAGGGTCATACCATCTTGGAAAAGGTGATTTCATCGACTCCATGAAAAGAGGGGCAATCATGTGGCCTTTCACCAGTTGCGGGAATAAATCCGTATATGACATGGGGATAGGATCAACAGGAGGCCTTTCAGTATTTCTTTGGGGAGGCCTTTGGTTAGCAGTTGGGTTACTGTTTGGCTGGTAAGGTTGGGCTGTAGGTGTTGGTGTATAGTAAGGTGCTGGAGGGCGGAGATTTGGTTGAAATGTCTGTGGTTGGAAAGAATTTTGGTAGGGAGTGTATGAGACATTGTTTATGGTTGGGAAATAGGGTTGGTAATTTGGGTAAGATTGAGGTTGTGGTTGAAACCGGGGCGCGTAAGGTGCACTTCCTCTATACCGAGGTGTTGTGTGGGTGACGGCCTGGGTTTCAACCTCCTTCTTCTTGGATAACCCACCTTTCTTTGAATCACTGCTTTCCAACTTCCCATTCTTAATTGCATTTTCAATTATTTCCCCGGTGATGACCATGTCAGCGAAATTCTTGGTTGCATTCCCTATCATGCGCTCATAATAAGGTGCTTTCAAAGTGTTGACAAACATCACCGTTGTTTCCTTTTCAGTTAGAGGCTGCTGGACCTGGGATGCGATGTCTCTCCAACGTTGAGCATACTCTTTGAAACTTTCGCTGGCCTTCTTTTCAATATTTTACAGGGATAACCTATCTGGGGCCATATCCGTGACATGTTTATACTGTGCAATAAATGCTCTAGCTAGGTCACTCCAACTGTGGATGCGTGTACGATCCAGCTGTACATACCACCTAGCAGCAGACCCTGTGAGGCTGTCTTGGAACACATGTACCAACAGCTTGTCATCGTGATTATGAGCGGCCATTTTGCGACAGTACATTGTCACATGAGTAATAGGGCACTTGGTCCCATCATACTTCTCGAACTCAGGAGTCTTAAATTTAAGAGGGATTACCACATCTGGAACTAAACACAATCCCATTGCATCCACTGACCCGTAAAAATCACTGCCCTCGATGGCCCTTAACCTTTCCTCTATAATGCTGAACTTCTTAGAATCTGAATCTCCTTTCATCTCTGACACGCCCCCCTTAATTTCTCTTGTTCTTTTGGATCATCTAAGTCAGTGACTTGAATTGGATCCGTAGGTCTTGTCCCTTGAGCGGGAGGTATAGGCACTGTGATGTGAGGTTATGGCGAGGCACTCGGTGCCCCTGGATACATGTAGGCGTAGCTACCCATAGGTTGTGGTTGAGGTGGAGGTATGCTTTGTGAAGATTGGGCATAAAGAAGGGTAAATCCCTGAGGGTATAGGGGGTCTTCATCTCCCTGAGGCTTATCAGTCCCTTGGTTAGGTGCTTCTCTAGCCACTTCCTTTTCTCTGTTCGACCTCGTCATCATTTCCATTAGAGCGGCTAACTGACCTCGGATTTCTTCTTGTGCCTTTTCCATTCTGTCCATCCGATTATCATGTTCTTCCTCCATCACTCTTGAACGCGACCGGGTATTGTATGAGTGTTTGGGAATTTGGGTTGGAATCTTGAATGTTGAAGCTACCCGGAATCTTGAATGTTGAAGCTACCCAGAATCTTGATTACCACAATTAAGGAACTAATTACTACATGATGCAATCTTGAAATATTACGTTTTATTTAAACTATATGAAGAAATGAATGAATATGATGATTGTGATGTAAGATGAATGATACTTTGAGGGGTATTTAAACCATAACAATTTCAACAAAAGGGAACTTTCATTCATTCAACAAGTCATTTGTTACATTCCGATCATATTCTGATTATATCCATAAAAACGACTAATTTGTTGATATTGATCCTTAGCCTCATCTAAAAAGTTCAGCAACCTTTGCCCGTATTTTTCTGTTGGGAGGATTTCCTGTTTCAATGCTTCAGCTTTATCAACCATCTCCCCCGCCTTTGATACGGCCTTGCAAACCTGAGTGGCTAAGTGCTCTATATATTCCTGTCTCGCCAAACTTCCCACTCTCCATATCATGCTTGCATCCTGTGCCAAGTCATATCCATATCTCCAGTTGTTTTCAGTTTGTTCCCAATCTTCTATGATCACTTTAATGTGGTTCTTATGTACCTGTAGCTGCTCTTCTAGCATTTGAACCTTTTGTTGCAACGTAGCTTTGTCATCATCTATCTCGACTTGCTTTCCTTTTTTCAACTTCTCTTTTAGTTCCTCGTTCTCTTTCTGACATTGGGCTAACTTCCTTGCATTTGCCGAATACATGCCTTCCCAATTTTGTCGTTCTTGGGACAAATGAACGACTTCTTCTTCACTTTTCTTGGCTTTGTGTGCCCAATGTTCTACCTTTCTGTGCAAGTCTTCTAATTCTCTTTTTCTTTCATTTGAAGTCTGCACAATCCCTCCAACCCTCATTTTGGATCTCAACTTCTTGTTTTCTAGGTGCAGATTTCTGATATCCTTGTTGGTGACGTGGTGTTCTTGCTGGACCTTCTTAAGCTTGGCTTCTCGCATCTCTGCCTCGTACTTTAGCTGTTCCATCTCTCTCCGAAGCCTCAAATTCTCCTGCTTCCACTTTTCTTCATCTATCTTGAACTGCTGCCTAGCGATTTCGGCCTCGGATACTTCTACTTCCGGTTCTAAAGGCATGCTGCATTCACTTGGGAGAAAAACTACCTCCCTTATTTGCCTTGTTCTCCACATCAAGTATTCCAGGGTAGCTTTATCAGAGAGGGGCCCAAGGTTGATTCTACGTGCTTGCTTCCATGATCGAACCACTTGCTCGTCCTTTTTTATTGCCTTGGGTTCACCATAAGAAAACTCCAAATCACTAAGCCCGTGTGTTAGTGGAATAAATTGTTTAGCTCCAAATTGTCCTAATACCATAAGTGGCGCATAGCTCACCCCTCCCCATGGTCCCAGAAGTTGCACCCACAAATCTTCTCCGCATCGATATAAGACCGATACATGAGGCATCCACGGAGTCATCCATACGATTTGTTTTTCTCCGAGTCTTTGCAAAAAATCCACCCAGTCTTCCTTACTTTTCAGTTTTGGCCACTTACTGTTGCAGAACTCTCTAACCGGAGAGCGATGATGTAGGAAAGTCCTCTTGAAAGCCTTTTCCACACATTTAAAATGACTTTTAGCCCAATCATGCAGTAGCTGTACACATCCCACAAATCATCCTCCTCCGTTCCTTCGACAGTAATTCAATGACCTGAAGGTTTCGGCTAGTATGGCAGGTGAGGGATTCCCATTATTTTCAATTTGCTCAAAAAAGTCTACTGTGGGTGTCAAGTCCATTCCGTTGAAAGAGAAGCACCTATGGGAGGGGTCCTAAAACTGAATAGCAGCCCTGATCAGTGGTTCTTCGACTTTTACAGCAATCAAAGACTCTATTTGGCCATATTTTTCATGGAAAACCGTCTTCCCTTCTTCACTGATTTGGTCCCATAAGTTGACTAAGTCTATTAGGTTATTTTGCTAGAGGTTCAGATTTACTTCTTGTGGGAGTGAGGACATGAAATTCCTAGTCAGGCAATCACCTTTTATTTGTTGAATCCTTTCAGACCAGATTTGTACTTCCCTGTAGGAATCACATGTGACGTTCACAGATGACGAACAAGCTAGCCTTTCTATGGATTCAGTGAAAAATTCCTCGTTGCAAAGAGCCATGGTTAAAATACCCCCTTATGTGACTATGTGATGCAAGAGGATTCATGCAAAAAGAACAGAAAAACAAATACAAAACAGTATGTGTATAAACAATATAAACATTGAAATAAAAGCAGATAAAGGATGAGATGCTTATTTATGTCCTATCAAAGGTCACTCTCATAAAAGGGAAGGAATGGCTCTATCCTAGGTTGGTCTCCTCACAACATACTATATGCTGGTTTAAGGTTTCACATATCTACAAGGTTCCCAAATCATTCCATACTGTCGTCCACACTAGACTAGTAAGGAACAGATCTGAGTGGGAGTATTTCACTTGCCATTGCGGAGGTGATTACCTCACGAGAGCATAGCTACTTTACCCCCTCCTAAAGAGGACGGAACCCGAGTGTAGGGCTCATGTTATGCAAATGCATCGATGTATGCAACAGTAAGTGAGTATATGTTCTACTTTATTTATTCAACAACATTTTTATACACAAAGAATGTAATGAATCAATATGATAAAAATGGATGAAATGAAATTTCAATTTATTTATTTATTTATTTATTTACGTAGATTTTATTTTACTTCACTTTTCCCCTTTTTTTTCTTTTTCTTTTTTTTATTCATTTTTTCTTAAAGAGAAAATTAAATTTAAATGCTAACCAAGACTATCAAATTAAAATTTAAGATACCATATGATTATTCAATGGCTTGACCCTCTTAGTGGTCCCCAGTGGAGTCGCCAAGCTGTCGTAACGGCTTCGCGCTCGACGATTTTGAAAACAAAACGAATGGAGTCGCCACCAATCTTTTTGACTAGGTGTGATTGGTCACCTAAAATATTTATCCTTTTAACAAAATCTCAAAATTAATTAAGTTTTATTAGAAAGATAATTTTTGGTCTGCAAAAACAAAATTTGGGTTCGGGAGTACGGTTACGCGTGGGGAAGGATTAGCACCCCCACAACGCCCGTTAAAAAAACGGTACCATCCTAACCACATGGTATCTTTTGATTTTAATAAGATAGTCTTGGCTTTTGATTATATGAAAAATTAGCGTATTTGTTTGAAGAATTACTGTTATAAAGAGATTCATTATGAAAATCAACATGAACACCATTTATTGAAAAATTAAATCAAATATCCCAATACTCTGGTAACATTTGAAATAATCCCTCTCACCTAGAGATCAGTCAAGAAATCACTACTTGTGAGTCTCATGACATCCTATCCTCGGTAGTGCTCACGCTATTTTATAATTGATCGTATTCATGTAGTATGAATAAAGATGCATGGTGCATATGAAACTTAAAAGAAATTTTATTTATTTTGATTGTATTAATGAAACTCTTGATATTGAGAAATTTGGCTAAATATCTCAATACTCTGGTAACATTTAGCTAATTCCTCTCACCTAGGGATCAGTCAAGAAATCACTACTTGTGAGTCTCATGACATCCCATCCTCGGAAGAATTCCATTTATTATTTTCCTTTATTTATGCACATGATGCTAACATATGGTTTATGATGCATGTGGAATTATGAAAAGAATTTTATATTTGTATTTTTATTAATGAAACTCTTAATATTGAAAATTTTAACTAAATATCCCAATACTCTGGTAACATTTAGCTAATTCCTCTCACCTAGGGATCAGTCAAGAAATCACTACTTGTGAGTCTCATGACATCCTATCCTCGGAAGAATTCCATTTTATTTTCAATTATATTTAAGATGTTTATTTATTTACTTATTGTTTTCTACCAATACATTAAAATATATAGACAAATGAATGGACGGTTAAAACGGAAAAAGGAAATATACCCTCCTCGAGCGGGCGAGCTCTTTGAGTGGGCGAGCGAGTGGATTTTCTTTCTCCTCGGGTGGGCGAGCTCCTCAAGCGAGTGCGTGGACTTCCTTTTCTCAGGCGGGCGAACTCGTGAATCTTGCTTCTTTTGCACAGGCGGGCGAACTCTCGGATGGGCGAGCTCTCTGACTTCTTTTTTTCTTTGACGGGCGAGCTCTTGAGTGGGCTAGCTCCTTGGGCGGGCGAGCTCGTGAATCTTGCTTCTTTTGCACAGGCGGGCGAACTCGCGGATGGGTGAGCTCTCTGACTTCTTTTTTCTTTGACGGGCGAGCTCTTGAGTGGGCTAGCTCCTTGGGCAGACGAGCTCCTTGAGCGGGTGAACTCTTCAAGCGGGCGAACTCGCGACTCTCGGTCACGTCTGTTGGGAGGAACACGCAGATTCTACTCCTTTTTCCACGAGCGGGCGAACACCTTAAGCGGGCTAGCTCCTTGAGCGGGTGAGCTCGCGGATCCTGCTTTTTCCTCGGTCGGGCGAGCACGCGGATCTCAGTTGGGTCAGGTCCACACGCGGGTCGCCTCCTTTACTCTTCTTTTCTCCTTAGCTATAAAAGGCAAACCCTTTTTCAAAACCCATTTTTCATCAGATTCCTCGCCACACAGAAAAATTCAAAAACTCAAAATCCTCCAAGCCTCTAGTTCTTCGGACAACTGCTGGTCGCCATGCACCGCCTTACACCCGTCGTCTGTGATATTCACAACACCCTTAAAGAACTCAACTTCCCCTCCTTTACTCCGATTTGAGCCTCGTTTTGCACAAAAATCCCTCGAGCCACATAGATCTGATAAACAGAAGCCCCTTTGTGTTATTTTTGCTTTTTGGGTTTTGGATCTGGTATTGAATCTGGTTGGGTTGTATTGTTTGGTTTGTTTCTTCTTTTTTTTTGCAGGTTTTTGAAGATTGGTTTTGGGAAGTATTGAGCTTAGGTTTCGGCGTAGTGGGTTTTCAGATCTGGGTTAGGAGGGGGTTGGTTTCGATGGCTGTGAGTGGTCGGTTGGAGGGTTGAGGTTGTGGTGTTTCTGTGGTGAGAATGGTATCTGGGTGTTGGTGAGTAGTGGCTACGGTGCTGATGGTTCAGGTTTTGAGCTTCCGTTGATAATCTCTTTAGCGTTTCTGTATTTTTTCTCTCTGGAAGCCGCTTGGTTCCCTCTGCTTGGTTCTCTTCTTAAACCAGTTTGGAACCTCCCCTCTAGCCTTCAGAGTCACAAGATCCATAGGTCCTTGTTGGAGCGGGATTCACGGGATGGGGGAGATGATTACCGGGTGAGGCATGAGACAGAGGGAAAGATCTGGTCGCCTGCGGCAGTATGGGTGGCAGATTTGGGTAGGTTTGGAGCATTAAATGAGATGGGAAATAAAAATAAAAATAAAAATAAAAATAAAAATAAAATAGAAACAATAATAGTAGTAATAATATAATAATAATAATAGATAATAATAACAACCCAAATAATAATAAAAATAAATACAAACATATATAATAATAATAATAATAAATATTAGGACAAAATTAGGTGTCAACAAGTCCAATTCAGTGTGTCACTAAAAAGGGAGGGATGACCGTCATAGAGAATGAGAACAATGAACTTATCCGCACTAGGACTGTCACTGGTTGGCGAGTATGTATGGATTATAGGAAGCTGAACAAAGCCACCAGAAAAGACCACTTCCTTTTGCCTTTCATTGGCCAGATGTTGGATAGGCTAGCTGGTCATGAGTTTTATTGCTTGCTGGATGGGTATTCAAGATACAATCAGATAGCTATAGCCACAAAAGACCTAGAAAAGACCAATTTCACCTGTCCCTAGAGGACCTTTGCTTTTAAGAGAATGCCATTTGGATTATGTAATGCACCTGCTTCTTTTCAGAGATGTATGATGGCTATTTTCTCCGATATGGTGGAGAATTTTCTTGAGTTTTTATGGTTGATTTTCAGTCTTTGGGGATAGCTTTGATCTCTATTTACATAATCTTTCTCTAGTACCGAAAAGGTGTGAAGAAACTAACCTAGTGCTTAATTGGGAAAAGTGCCATTTTATGGTAAAAGAAGGAATAGTGCTAGGGCATAAGATCTCTTCTAAGGGGATTGAGGTAGATAAAGCTAAGATAGAGGCCATTGAGAAACTAGCTCCCCCTTCTTCTGTTAAGGGCATCCGAAGCTTCTTAGGACATGCAGGCTTCTATAGGAGATTCATTAAGGACTTCTCTCAAATCTCTAAGCCTTTATGTAATCTTCTTGAGAAGGATGCAAAGTTTAATTTTGATTAGCATTATTTGGAGGCATTTAAGACCTTAAAAGAAAAGTTAGTGATTGCCCCAATTATTGTCGCGCCAGATTGAAATCTTTCATTTGAACTTATATGTGATGCACACGATTATGCTGTGAGTGCAGTCCTTGGACAGAGGAAAGGAAAGGTCTTCCATGCCATCTATTATGCAAGTAAGACTCTGATAGATGCTCAGCTAAACTATGCCACCACTAAGAATGAGTTGCTAGCAGTAGTGTTTGCATTCGATAAGTTTCTCTCCTATCTACTAGGGACTAAAGTGGTGGTATACACTGATCACTCTGCTATTAAATACCTTATTGCTAAGAAAGATGCTAAGCCTAGGTTGATTAGATGGATCCTCCTTCTTCAGGAGTTTGACCTAGAGATTAGGGATAAGAAAGGCACAAAAAACCAGGTGGTTGATTATCTTTCAAGGTTAGAGAGTAGAGCAGTGAAGGATAAGACAGAGATTAATGAATCCTTCCCATATGAGCAGTTATTTACTTATGGTCATTTGAGTTTACCATGGTATGCTAACTACATTAATTTCCTAGTTAGTAACGTGTTACCACCTGATTTGTCTACCCAACAAAAGAAGAAGTTTTTAAATGATGTCAAGAGTTATGTTTGAGATGAGCCTTATCTGTACAAACAGTGTAAAGATCAAATTTTGAGAAGGTGTGTTCCTAGTGAGGAGATAGAGAATATACTTAGACATTGTCATTCTTTTGAGTATGGGGAACATTTTGGCGGTAATAGGACAGTTGCTAAGGTACTTTAGTGTGGATACTATTAGCCTAGTCTATTTAAGGATGCCCACTTATTTGCTTCGAGGTGTGATAGATGTCAAAGGATAGGTAATATATCTAGAAGAAATGAGATGCCTCTAACAAACATTTTAGAAGTGGAACAATTTGATGTGTAGGGCATTGACTTTATAGGACCCTTCATTCCCTCTTATGAGAATCTGTACATTCTACTAGTAGTAGATTATGTTTCTAAGTGGGTTGAAGCAATAGTAGTACCTACTAATGATGCTCGGGTAGTGCTGAAGTTTCTTAAGAAAAATATCTTTTCTAGATTTGATACACCTAGGGCAATCATTAGTGATGAGAGATCCCATTTTTACAATAGAACTCTAGAGGCACTTTTAAAGAAGTATGGGGTCCAGAATAAGGTAGCTATTGCTTATCACCCTCAGACTAGTGGCCAAGCAGAGATTTCCAATTGGGAGATTAAGGGAATTTTGGAAAAGACTGTGAATCCTAATAGGAAAGATTGGTTTCTTAGGCTAGATGATGCATTGTGGACTTATAAGACTGCATTCAAAAGACCTATAAGGATGTCACCATATAAATTAGTCTATGGGAAGGCTTGCCATTTACCTGTAGAGTTAGAACATAAAGCTTATTGGGCTATTAAGAACCTGAATTTTGATCTTAAAGCAGCTGGTGAGAAGAGGATACTACAGTTAAACAAGTTGGATGAATTCGGGTTACAAGCATATGAGAATGCCAAGCTCTATAAGGAGAAGACTAAGTTGTGGCATGATAGAAAGCTCAAAAAGAAACACTTCAAGCCGAGGCAGCAGGTTCTATTATTTAATTCACGCTTGAAGTTGTTTCCAGGCAAGCTTAAGTCTAGGTGGTCAAGGCCTTTCACCATTACACAAGTCTTTCCACATAGGGCAGTAGAGATCATGGATGAGATCATTAGGCAGCCCTTTAAGGTTAATAGGCAGAGGCCTAAGTTGTATTTTAGGGAAGGATATGATAGGCATGATTCTGTCACTGTATTAGCTGATCCTAGTCCTCTTACTATTGCACCAGATCTAGATTGATGCAAAGTAATTAAAAGTCTTACTAAGGACTATAAACTCAGCCAAGCTTTATTATTTCCTCATTATTTTTTTTATTTTCTTTTCTTTTCATTTTTGTATAGTTTTTTTTTTCTTTCTTTTCTATGTGATACTTGTTTTTCTTTGTTTGCTTTCATAGGTACTCACTATAGCAGCACCTTTTTTCGAGCTTCACAGTGATCATCCGTGGGATGTTAGGGGAGTTTCCTATTCTATGCTTCATTTCTTTATTTTAATTGCACATTGAGGGCATTGTGCACTTTAAGTTTGGGGGGAGGGGATTAACTTGAGCATTTAAAAAAAAATTATGCAAAATTGAAAAATGTTTCAAAATTTTTGAAAATTTGGGCTTAAATGATTTGTTTTGAGATGACTTTGAGTGCTTAGCATGTTTTTTTCCCATAATCCTATGATATTACCCTTCAATTTAGTCTGATTCTGATTGACTAAGAAACATGATTATGGTGAAAGCATGAAGTTGAATTCTTGAATTTTGCTTGATTCTGATCGTAATATCCTCACTTTTATGCACATGTCATACTCATAGAATTGTATGCATATTTAGAGAAGGCTTATGTGGACATAGGATCGCATTGATTCATTTGATTTTGTGTCTCATATTCTAGAATTTGCTTGATCTTCTCTTGAGGCAAAATTATTAGATCACACTTGATTAGGAAAGTGATTTAGGCAATCTTTTGATCCTTTGAGCCTTTCTAGCTAACCTTGTACATATTTTATCCTTAGTCACCCCTTTTAGCCAAATTAGCTTTTCTTTGTATATGCACCCATATAATTACTCTCCCTTAGCCAAATAACTATATTCTCCTACCCTTTACCCCAAAAGCATGTGACTAACTAGGAAATCATTAGAGCTATGTACACATAGGTATAGGAAAAGGAAGAAAAAAAATGGAAAAAGCAAAAAATATATATAAAAAAAGAGAAAAAAAAGAAGAAGAAAAAAATAGAAAAATAAAAAAATTCAAAAAGAAAGAAAGTGAAAAAAAATAAAAAGAAGAAGAAGAAAAATAAAATAAGGTGTATAGCAAAGGAAATAAGTTTGGGGGGTTAGTTAGAGCTCTAAACATCATGGATCCTATTGAATAATGCATGATTAGGGGTTGTGCCTAAATTTCCTTTATCATACCTTACCCTAACCTTACATTACAACTTAATAAGACCTATTGATTCTTGGTTAAGTGTGACTACATTAGTGGAGAGAGAAGTGAAAAGCAAACATATGGAAGTGATCACTTGTCATCGACTTTGCATCTTTATGTTTGCATAAACTAATCCGAATTGTGTACTTTGAAATTAGACTGACATTACACACAAACATGGGATTCCAATTTGGGTTTACACTTATGATTGAATGATACCTAATGCTTGATCTATGATTGTGAGTCTTTGAGATTGGGATTTATACTTTATCTTTGAGGATGATTGAGAAAATAAATATGATTTGTACTTTTCATCTCCTACTTATGTTTGTTTTGCTTGAGGACAAGCAAAAGCTCAAGTTTGGGGGTGAAGGGGATTAACTTGAGCATTTTCAAAAAAAAAATGTGCAAAATTGAAAAATGTTTCAAAATTTTTGAAAATTTGGGCTTAAATGATTTTTTTTGAGATGACTTTAAGTACTTAGCATGTTGTTTTCCCATAATCTTATGATATTACCCTTCGATTTAGTCTGATTTTGATTGACTAAGAAACATGACTGTGGTGAAATGAATGAAGTTGAATTCTTGAATTTGTCTTGATTCTGATTGTGATATCCTCACTTTTATGCACATGTCATAATCATGGAATTGTATGCATATTTAGAGAAGGCTTATGTGGACATAAGATCGCATTGGTTCATTTGATTTTGTGTCTCATATTCTAGAATTTGCTTGATCTTCTCTTGAGGCAAAATTATTAGATCACACTTGATTAGGAAAGTGATTTATGCCATCTTTGGATCGTTTGAGCCTTTCTAGCTAACCTTGTACATATTTTATCATTAGTCACCCCTCTGAGCCAAATTAGCTTTGCTTTGTATATGCACCCACATAGTTACTCTCCCTTAGCCAAATAACTATATTCTCCTACCCTTTACCCTAAAAGCATGTGACTAACTAGGAAATCATTAGAGCTATGTACACATGGGTATAGGAAAAGGAAGAAAAAAAAAGAAAAAGAAAAAAATTATATAAAAAAAGAGAAAAAAAAGAAGAAGAAAAAAAATTCAAAAAAAAAAGAAAGTGAAAAAAATTAAAAGGAAGAAGAAGAAAAATAAAATAAGGTGTATAGCAAAGGAAATAAGTTTGGGGGGGGGGGGGTTAGTTAGAGCTTTAAACATCATAGATCCTAGTGAGTAATGCATGGTTAGGGGTTGAGCCTAAATTTCCTTTATCATACCTTAGCCCTAACCTTACATTACAAGCTTAATAAGACCTATTGATTCGTGGTTAAGTGTGACTACATTAATGGAGAGAGAAGTGAAAAGCAAACATATGGAAGTGATCACTTGTCATTGACTTTGCATCTTTAAGTTTGCATAAAGTAATCTGAATTGTGTACTTTGAAGTGAGGCTGACATTACACACAAACACGGGATTCCAATTTGGGTTTAGACTTATGATTGAATGATACCTAATGCTTGATCTATGATTGTGAGTCTCTGAGATTGGGATTTATACTTTATTTTTTAGGATGATTAAGAAAATAAATACACTTCGTACTTTTCATCTCTTACTTATGTTTGTTTTGCTTGAGTATTCAAGCAAAAGCTCAAGTTTAGGGGTGTGATAACTCTACGAAAATAGAGTTATTTTAGTAATTTATTAATTAATAATTATTTAATTCTCCCATGATTTTATTAATTATTTTCCTAGTTTTATTAAATTCCTTATATTGTGCAAAAAAATAAATTCTAGATGAATTTCAGTCTTTTCGGTAGAAAATAGACTGAAAATAGGCAAGAAAAAGAGACTAGACCACTACAAGACAAGGGAGCGTGACTCTTCATTTTCTCTATCATCTTTTGACATCTAGCATGCCACATGTCATCATCCAACTCACTCTTAGTGGATAAGAACAAAAGACACATCCCAACACATGAAGGACACATGCCCTTGCCACCTTGCATGCTTATATGGACTAGAAGACAAAGAGGAAGGTGCTAGAAAGAGAGAGTTGTCCATGGCTGATGTGGGCACTTAAATGACATGAAAATATCTACTTTGAAGAGCCTAGAACATGAAACAAGTGGCAATTAATGCCAACTCATCTAGGATAGGAAATTACCATTGTATCCCTAGGTTAAGTGACTATATAAGTAACTTTATGATACCTAACTTAGGGTGGAGGCTACCTAGGGTTTAATTTTATTTTACATTCCAGCATTTCTTTTCTATTTGAAGAAATTTATAAACAGCCGCCATTTTCACGTTTTCACATTCTTTCCTTTTTTATGCAAGTTTACTTTATTGATATTTCCTTTAAGTTTTGTTAAGTTTCTTTCAAGCTCTCTTCTAATCTTAGAATTCATTTATATTTCTCGCAATGATATCTTCCTCTACCCCTTTCTTTTTGTTATATTTTGGTGATTGATGAGGTTCTATGAGAATGGGAATTTAAAAGGTTGAAACAATACCTTTGTCACACTTTTATTTAGTGATATTTTATTTACTGTTTTCCAGCATTTTTTTTTGTAGTTTATATTTTTTTTCTTTACTATTTCATATGTCTACTTTAATTTCATATTTTTGGTTTTAAGTGTTTCTTTTAAAAGAGAATACAAAAAAATCTCACAATGGAGTAGTGTAGTGAGGTTGGCATGAATGGCCTCTCTTGGTCTATTTTCGGCTTTCACCTTTGTCAGCTCCTTTTGTTTCGATTTTGAGTGAGTTTTGGCTACTGTTTTGGAGCATGTTCATGGTTTTTTAAGTGTTCAGTAGTTTAGCATTCATTTCATTAGTTTAGGGATCATGTTTATTAAGTGTTTGTTGAATGTTGTAGGTTAGCACCATTTTTAAGTGCATTTCTAGCAGCTTCTTGTCATATTAGGGTCATATTATTTTTAGGAAATTTTTAGAATTTAACTGGCATAGTATACTTAGTCATTTCTTCCTATGTATTCATGTGATTTGCAATTTCCTGATCAGTTTTGTGAAATTTGTTTGGTCAATCTCCGTAGCTGTTTCGAACTAGATTAGGCTATATTTTATTAAGGTTAAGTTAGGTTTAGGTCATATAAATTAGGGATAATTTTGGGGGATTGTTTAGATAACATTTCATAGCATTTTTCCTAATTCTTTTAGCATTTTACTGCACTATTTTAAGCCACTTAGGCGTTACTTCTGGGGTGGACTAGCTGCTGTTTTGGGCTTAGTTTAGGTCCATTTAGGTAAGTTTAGATCATATTAAATCCATTTACATGTTAGGTAATTTTTAAGGCCCATTTAGGTTAGCTCACATTATATTTACATAGCATTTTAAGATTTTATTGTTAGTTAGATATGATGTTTTTATTTTTTTGTTGCTATTCATTCTTGGCTTAGTTACTGTTTGGGCATTTCAGGAATCTAATTTACTTAAATTTAGTTCATCTTAGATGCATATAAACATAGTGTAGGTAGATTAGGTTACATTATTATTTTAGATGCATGTTTAGGGCCATTTAGATAGCATTTTTAAATTCTGTCCATTATTTAATTTAGGGGCTAGTTACGACAAGTTTAGGTGCTGTTTATAGTTTAATTTAACATTAGATTAGAGTTATATTAATGTATTAGAGTTTGTTTAGGGTTAGGATTTCAATTAGAGTTTTATTAGGATTGTTATTTTTTTTTTAGCATCTCTTATGCATTAGTTCATTTTCTTCTCATTTGCACTAGTTTTAATTTAGTCTTTCATGCATCATTAATTTCATTTTAGGATTTTTTTTACTTAGTTTTATTAATTTTTTTTTGTTTCCTTTCTTTTGCAGTTATTTTATTTTGATCATTTTCACTGTAAGTATTTCTTATTTTCTTTTTTTTTTTAATTTCATTTTCTTTTATTTTATTTATTTTATTTTATTTTATTAGCCTTTGTAGATCACACAATCAATTAAATTCATAATTTGCTAAGATATACCATAGGTAATAGTATCAGATACTTAGCTAAGCTTCGCGACACCAGTCTCTGTGGGACGATAATTCGAGACTCAAATCCTATATTACTTGTATGACCACGTGCACTTGTGTGTAGATACCTTATAATGTCGGCAACTGTTCGACGCCGTTTTGCGCTAATAGGCCATGCGCGCTCCTAGTTATTTCATGAGTGCTCTAGAAATTATGCCACAATTTCATAGGAGCGGCCCCACTCCACACTCACATAGGTGTTCTCATCACGTGTATACTGCAATGATATACACCACTTGTGACATCCTCGTCACTATCCAAATAACAACTAACTTTTTCTTCAATTAACAAATAAATTGACTAGTTTATCAATGTCAATCTTCCTTCTTTTAAATGCGTTAGGCATTATTATCAAAGTATAATATCCATTTTCACATGAGTATAAATATTCATATATAAACATGTGTCACATACACCAGGATCTCAAATATTTACATAACCTAATTTCCCCAAATATACACAGTTGTTATATTGTATTGTACAATAGCCGAAGTAACGGCTAACTGATTATACCTTCAAATGACTAGTGGGAAGCGTGTCTCGAAGGTATATCAAAATCCCAAAATGTGCTCCTCTATTCGGAGCGGAATTTACTTCAAGTAATTTGTATGAAAAATGTTTGTAAAGGAGTGAGTTTTCGCTCAGTAAGAAACTTATGTAAAAGAGCGTACTATATCACTATATGCAGTTTTCCTGCTTGTCTCTATAATGTCATGTAAAACCATTATAAAGCATATGCCATACTATCAAATACAAATAAGTCATATTCTTCAAATATTTCCACGGATCTCAAATCACGTGAAATCAAATATGCAATTACAATTAATTTCAAATAGATGGGAGACCATTAATATCCAGTAGATTCATGCACTAAGTAATTCTCATAATGGATACAGCAAATATATACCGTAAGGGATAATCTATGACAAATCTCATAAGGATACCACAAATACATCCCATAAGGGATAATCCTGAGAGATATCAAATAAGTGGCGTACCCACGTATGAGCCAGGGATCCTCCCCAAAGTCGAACAAGTAAGAGACTCATGACCATTGTCTATAGCCCATAGTGCTCACTAGTCATGTGCCTTACTGCGGGTCTGAGGGTTGGACTAGAGCTCCTCAGTCAAGTACAAGTACAAATAATGTGCATGCTCTTTCAAGAGATTCATAGTCTCCAAAACCTTGTTTATATACCCTTCAACAAATACAAATATCCTTTCTTGAAATAGGTTTTCAAAACCTTATTTTCAAATGAGCAGTCGACTGGTGTTTAGGGCAATCGGCTGCTATCACATAATTTGCTTTACTGAATTTCTTTTCCTTTTTGAAACTCAATTAATTTATTTTTCAAAATACAAATAGGGCAGTTGACTGGTTTTGAAACAGAATGTTTCCCGAGAAAAGGCAGTTGAGTGGCCCCCTGGGCAGTCGGCTGTTTTTGAAACAAAATGCTTTTGAAAGCATAGCAGTCGATTGTCCCATATAGCAGTTGACTGTTTCTGAAACAGAATGCTTCTGGGAGAAAAGCAGTCGATTGGCATCCTTAGCAGTCAACTGGTTTGAAACAAAATACTTTCTGGGCAAATGGCAGTCGACTGGCTTACATAGCAGTCGACTGGTTTGTCTCGGTTTTCGAAATCTTCGCTTTGGTTGTCTCTAGGCTGTCGGCTGCTACTTAAGGCAGTTGACTGCTCCTAGCCTAATTGGTACTAGGAGTAAAGTCCGAAAATGCAACTTTTCCTGCATAAAACCAACAGTTGTTTCTCTCCAAAGACATTTAAAACATATAAACCATGCGGACATAGTCACCCTACATCCGTTACATAAATTCCTTACCTCGATTGCAATTAATCCACAAGCTTGGTTGCACCAACACTTGTCCTTTTTCACCTCTTCAAAGCTACATAATTTCATAAAATTCAACCTTAATAAATCTACTATACTAACTCTATACAACTCCAAATCATCAACAAAATCAATTAAAACCATCAAATCTCTTACCTTTGCAAATCACCAAAATTTCAGGATTTTAGATCTCCTTACTCACTTCGATTCAGCCTTTCATATTAAAGGCATGGCTTAAGCTATCGATAAGGATCATTTATCGTTAATGAAGCTTAACGATTTGGTTACGTGAGATAGTGGTTTGTCAAGGTGATAAAAATGGAAACTTAGAGGAAATGGAGTGGAATGAGCGGGAGAGGGAATTGGTACTGGTGACTTCATTAAAGGGAGAAGATGATGACTCATGCAAAAATGGCATTTAATGCCTCTTTAATGCATATTCATCCCATTCATCTCAGCCATTGACCATCTCCTTGACCCTTTTGACTATTTGACCCTCAATTGATTTAATTCCACATATGTCTCATATATCTTTTACATATCAGAATTTTCATATTTATTTATTTCATTGTAGCTGAAATGCTATACAAATATGGGAAATTACAGGAAATTGGGGATTTCACATTCTCCCCACCTTAGAGAATTTGGTCCTCCAAATTCAAATAAGGTTATGTCTCAAACAATCCCGGATATTTCTCTTTCATCAAACTCTCTAACTCCCATATAGCTTCCTCCGTCGTATGGTATTGCCAGAGAACTTTAACTAGTGGGATTGTCTTTGATCGCAACACCTTATCTTTTCTATCCAAGATCAGAATCGGTTTCTCCATATAGCTCATATCTTCCTTTATCTCCAAGGGTTCATATTCTATAACATGAGATGGATCCGGATTATACTTCCGAAGCATCAACACATGAAAGACATTGTGTATTCCCGATAACTCCGGAGGTAGTGCCAACCTATAGGCCACATCTCCAACTCGGTTTAGGATCTCAAATGGTCCGATGTAGTGAGGACTTAGCTTACCTCGTCAGCCAAATCTCATGACCCCTTTGGATGGAGAAACTTTCAAAAACACATAGTCTCCAACCAAAAACTCAAGTGGCCTCTGTCGAGCATCTGCATAACTCTTTTGTCTACTTTGAGCTGTCTTGAGTCTTTGACAAATCATCTTAACATCCTCAGAGGCTTGCTCGACTAAATCTGGAGCCAACAACCTGCGCTCGCCCACTTCTTCCCACCCAATCGACGATCGACACCTTCTACCATATAAGGCCTCATATGGTGCCATCTCGATACTTGCATGATAGCTATTATTATATGCAAACTCAGCCAATGGCAGATGGTCGTCCCATGAGCCTTTAAAATCCAAAGCATAAGCTCTCAACATATCCTCGAGCATCTGAATAGTGCGCTCGGACTGCCCATCAGTTTGCGGATGAAAAGCTGTGCTAAAATTCAGCTGAGATCCCATGGCTTCCTGAAAATGTTTCCAATAATGGGAAGTAAACCTGGAATCTCTATCAGATGTAATGCTCACTGGAACTCCATGTAGTTTGACAACTTCTCTCACATACAAGTCTGGCAAAGCGCTAAGTGTATCCGTAGACTTCATAGGTAGGAAGTGAGCTGACTTGGTTAACCGATCCACAACTATCTAGACACCATCATGATTCCTTTTAGTCCGTGGTAGTCCCATAATAAAATCCATCGTAATGTGTTCCCATTTCCACATAGGTATAGGTAGAGGTGTAACAATCCTGCTGGTCTTTGGTGCTCTACCTTAACCTGTTGACATGTGAGACATTTTGCTACAAACTCAGCTATGTCTCTCTTCATGCCAGTCCACCAATACACCTTGTGAAGATTGTGATACATCTTCGTATTTCCTGGATGTAATGTGTACTTAGTGGAATGTGCTTCTGTCAAAATTAGCTTCTTCAACTCATTATCCTTAGGAACACATATACGATTCCTAAACCTCAAAATTCCATCATTACTCATATTGAACTCTGAGGTCATACCTGATTGAATTTGATTCATAGCCTCAATAAACTGGGTATCCTCCCTTTGAGCAATCCGAATTCTATCCATCAAATCAGGCTCAATCCTCAAACTAGCCATCATCCCATTTTGCTCAAGAGGTGTAACACTTAAATCGAGGCTTGCAAATTGTTCAAGCAACTCATGCTCTTTTATTATCATATAAGCTACTATGCTCACATGCTTATGACTCAGAGCATCTGCCACCACATTGGCTTTTCCTGGGTGGTACATGATCTCACAATCATAATCCTTAGGTAGCTCAAGCCATATTCTTTGTCTCATATTCAAATCTTTCTGGGAGAACAAATATTTCAAACTTTTATGATCCGTAAAAATCTATAATCTCTCACCATACAAGTAATGCCTCCAAATCTTCAGAGCAAATACTACTGCAACTAACTCCAAGTCATGAGTTGGGGAGTTCTTCTCATGATCCTTTAACTGACGAGAACCATATGCAACTATCTTACCATGCTGCATTAGTACACATCCCAAACCTTCCCCTGAGGCATCACTATACATCGAAAATCCTCCAGAACCACTAGGAATGGTGAGGATAGGTACAGTCGTCAACCTATGTTTCAACTCTTGAAAACTTCGCTCACAGGCCTTATTCCATTTATACTTCACCTCTTTGCGCGTTAAGCACGTCAATAGAGCAGCTAACTTCGAGAAACCCTCCACAAATCTTTTGTAGTAGCCAGCTAGGCCTAAGAAACTCCTTATCTCCGTCACTGTCTTCGATCTCTCCCATTGAACCATCGCTTCAATCTTCGATGGATCGACCGAGACTCCATCTTTACTAGTTATATGTCCCAAAAAGGAGATATGATCTAGCTAAAAATCACATTTACTTAGCTTGGCATACAATCCTCAATCTCTAAGGGTTTCCAAAACTATCTTCAAATGCCGCTCATGCTCTTCCCTTGATCTTGAATACACCAATATGTCATCGATAAACACAATGACAAACTGGTCCAAGTACTGTTTGAACACATCATTCATCAAGTTCATAAAAGCCGCAGGTGCATTAGCTAGGCTAAATGGCATCATTAGAAATTCATAGTGACCATACTGTGTCCTGAATGCTGTCTTAGGGATATCTTCACTCCGAATCTTCAATTGATGATATCCCGATCTTAAGTCTATCTTGGAACAGACTTGTGCACCCTTAAGCTGATCAAAGAGGTCATCAATCCTGGGAAGAGGATACTTGTTCTCGATGGTCACTTTATTCAACCACCGGTAGTCTATGCACAGTCTCATGCTGCCATCCTTCTTCCGGACAAATAGCACAGGAGCACCCCAAGGGGATATGCTGGGTCGTATAAATCCCTTATCTTGTAACTCCTGAAGCTGCTTCTTCAGTTCTTCTAATTCCACTAACGCCATCCAATAGGGAGATCTCGAAATGGGCTCAGTCCCTGGCACTAAATCGATAGTGAACTCCATTTCCCTATCCAGAGGAAGTCTTGGAAGATCATCTGGAAACACCTCCGAAAAATCCCTGACTACCGGAATTTCATCAAGTGTAGGACGTTTCTGATCTACGTCCACCACATATGCTATAAACCCTTCACATCACAAGTATATTCTATTACTTCAATTTCAAAGCATTAAATCAACGAACATACTTTTGTATTAAGTATTTACAAAGTTTACAACATAGCTAACGGGAGAAGAGAAAATCACACTCTTAGCATGATAGTCTAGCATCACATGATTCTTAGCTAACCAATCCACATCTAAAATAACATCAAATCCATACATATTCAGTAGGATTAGGTCAGCTATTGATTCTCTTTCTCCTACCCGTAGCTTACAACTACGATACACTATGTTCGTCATTTGCGATTCCCTAAATGGAGTACTTATTTGCAGTAATTGTCATAGGGATTCAGGCTCAATAGTTAACTCCATAGCAACCATAGGGGAAATAAAAGAGTGCATAGAGCCTGGATCAAATAAAGCAAGGACACATGTATCATTAAGGTAAATCTTACCATGAATCATTTTTGATGAAGCATCAGCGACCTCCTTATCAATGGCAAATACCTGACCCTGAGTCATGGGTGCCTTTCCCTTCTCTGCCACTGTAGCCTTACGCTGGGGATGGGTGGTCTTAGGCTAGGGTTGAAGGGTCTTTTCTGACTCTTCAGGCACCCTCTGATTTATCTTGGGACAATCTTTAATCTGATGTCCCTGCTCACCACACCAATAACAAGCCCCACTCGCAAACTGGCAAGGCTATGCTCCATGAAATTTCCCGTAATGCTCATACCTTGGCATTGTGCTCCTCGATGAGCTAGCGGTACTACCAGCTGGATGTCCGGATCTCTCATCACCTATCTTGATCCGATGGGTCTAGGAGTTCTTGTACCATAATCATCATAACTCCTAATTTAGCATAATTCCATATAACCATTTAATTAAGACAGATTATTACTTTGTGATTGCTTTGCTTACCTACTAAGGCTCTATCATAAGGCCTACTTCTCCTAGATGGATATCTATCACTCGAGGCTCTCTCATCGGACTTCCGTTTCATCGATTCTTTACCTCTACTCTTGGCTCAGAAGTCGGCCTGATGAAACTCATAGTCCTGCTCACACAGTTGAGCCTTACGGACGACCTCTTCATATGTAGTGTGATGCCTCGGATTTGCCGGTCTCAAGCCGGAGGGGCCCGAGCCGCACCACTCATCCGTACTGTCCTCTCTGGCGGGCCCACTGGCCCCCTCAAGGTTTTATTTCGCGTCCGCCATGACTTGAACCCCTTACCACTTGTAAGTGTCAAGTCATGACTAACCATTGGACTAGGTCCAATGGTTAGTCATGACTTGACACTTACAAGTGGTAAGGGGTTCAAGTCATGGCGGACGCGAAATAAAACCTTGAGGGGGCCAGTGGGCCCGCCAGAGAGGACAGTACGAATGAGTGGTGCGGCTCGGGCCCCTCCGGCTTGAGACCGGCAAATCCGAGGCATCACAATAAAACGCGCGTTTTATTGTGACGCCCCGGGGTGCACCCGCTGGTCCACCGACCCGAGCCATCGCCCCAGGCGGGTCACTCATCCGTATTGTCCGCTCTGGGGTGCACCACACAGGCCACCGCCCCTCACGGATTTATCGGGAATAAATTCCCAATTCGCGTCCCCCAGGAGGTTCGAACTTAGGACCCTTAAGTACCTAGTTCTTACACTCCTGGTACCATTGAGACAATTTCCCGATAAAACCTTGAGTGGTGGCGCCTGGGCCCCCCCGGCACAGTCCGGTAAATCCAGGGCATCACAGAGAGGACAGTACGGTTGAGTGAGGGGGGCAGACGGCCCTTGTGTGGCACCACCTCGCAACAAAACGCGCGTTTTTTTGTGACGACTCGGGTGCACCCACAGGCCACCGCCCGAGTTCACTCAACCGTATTGTCCGCTTTGGGGTGCACCACACAGGCCACCGCCCCTCACGGGTTTATCGGGAATAAATTCCCAATTCGCGTCCCCCAGGAGGTTCGAACTTAGGACCCTTAAGTACCTAGTTCTTACACTCCTGGTACCATTGAGACAAGTTGTCTCAATGGTACCAGGAGTGTAAGAACTAGGTACTTAAGGGTCCTAAGTTCGAACCTCCTGGGGGACGCGAATTGGGAATTTATTCCCGATAAACCCGTGAGGGGCGGTGGCCTGTGTGGTGCACCCCAAAGCGGACAATACGGTTGAGTGAACTCGGGCGGTGGCCTGTGGGTGCACCCGAGTCATCACATGTAGTGATATCCAAGGGATATAACTTAGACCTAATGGAAGGTCTCAATCCCTCCATGAATCTGTATGTCTTATGATCCTCTCTTCTCAACACTTTCGGATCAAACCTGCTCAGTGTAATGAACTTCGACTCGTATTGGCTAACTGTTATATTCCCCTGAGTCAAGTTCAGAAATTCAACTTGTAACCTCTTCTGAGCAGTACGTGGGACGTATTGTTCATTGAATGATTCCGCAAATATATCCCACGTTACCTCGGAATGCTTAGCCTCTAATACTATCTGAGTGGCTTGCCACCAAGGTTCTGCCTCATCTATTAACAAATAGGCAGCCAATCCTACTTTTTCTTTCACGGTACAAGTCAAATACCCAAATGCCTTAGTGACAGCTTTTATCCAATTTTCTGTGGCCAATGGATCACTGTCCCCTTTAAACTTAGGTGGATCCAGCTTCTTAAACTCCTTGATCAAAGTCACACTGCAGTAAGCTGTAGGATCCCGCCTCTCATTAGCTAGGACTGGTGGGGGTTGTACCATAGGAGTAGGAGGTACAGTAGGGGTAACTACAGGTGCACTAGTGGCCACGTTTGAGAAGTTAGACATAAACTAGGTGAACATCGCGGCCATGTTCTCCATGTGTTTCTCCATTTTCGCTAGCCTCGTATTCGGGCTATGCGGTGGAGATAGAGGAGAAGACTGTGTTGGGGGTGATTCATCACGACCCCGTCTTTGTCTAGTACCCCTCCTTCGAGTACTCATTCTATTAAGATTACCATCATATAACAAGGTTTAGTATAACTTTAAACCGTTATACTACACAAATTTATGTAAACCAGTACAGTACTTTGGGGAAATACTCTAATTCTAGCTTATTGACATCGACAAACTTCAGTCAAACAGTTTTGATACCAATCTGTGACGTCCTCGTCACTATCCAAATAACAACTAAATTTTTCTTCAATTAACAAATAAATTGACTAGTTTATCAATGTCAATCTTCCTTCTTTTAAATGCGTTAGGCATTATTATCAAAGTATAATATCCATTTTCACATGAGTATAAATATTCATATATAAACATGTGTCACATACACCAGGATCTCAAATATTTACATAACCTAATTTCCCCAAATATACACAGTTGTTATATTGTATTGTACAATAGCCGAAGTAACGGCTAACTGATTATACCTTCAAATGACTAGTGGGAAGCGTGTCTCGAAGGTATATCAAAATCCCAAAATGTGCTCCTCTATTCGGAGCGGAATTTACTTCAAGTAATTTGTATGAAAAATGTTTGTAAAGGAGTGAGTTTACGCTCGGTAGGAAACTTATGTAAAAGAGCGTACTATATCACTATATGCAGTTTTCCTGCTTAGCTCTATAATGTCATGCAAAACCATTATAAAGCATATGCCTTACTATCAAATACAAAGAAGTCATATTTTTCAAATATTTCCACGAATCTCAAATCACGTGAAATCAAATATGCAATTACAATTAATTTCAAATAGATGGGAGACCATTAATATCCATTAGATTCATGCACCAAGCAATTCTCATAATGGATACAGCAAATATATCCCGTAAGGGATAATCCATGAGAAATCTCACAAGGATACCACAAATATATCCCATAAGGGATAATCCTGAGAGATATCAAATAAGTGGCGTACCAACGTATGGGCCAGGGATCCTTCCCAAAGCTGAACAAGTAAGAGACTCATAGCCATTGTCTATAGCCCACAATGCTCACTAGTCAGGTGCCTTACTGCGGGTCTAAGGGCTGGATTAGAGCTCCTCAATCAAGTACAAGTACAAATAACGTGCATGCTCTTTCAAGAGATTCATAGTCTCCAAAACCTTATTTATATATGTGAAATCCCCAATTTCCATGTATTCCTCCATGTATGTAAAGAATTTCAATTCCATATGATTAAATTGTTGGATTATGCCCTTAGAACCATTCATTAGATGATTGACTTTGGCATTTTTTATGTATCATGACATTTTATTTATCATATTTCATTATTATATTTGTCTTATAACTACGTAATGTAATGTTATATGATAATGTCCTTAGAATAGTAATAACACACTATTCTTAAAATATCCCTAGTCAAGTATTATTGTGAACAAGGATAACAATGATACGATAAGACTAGTATGTGGTTGACTGATGACCATTGTCATGGATATAGGATATCAAGTCATCACATAGGTACATGTTAGAGAACTATGTACTGGATCGACCCTCCATGAGAACGCTACATGGATTGTTATATGAGTGTCATAAGCGATTCTCATAGTGATGATGGTGTATGTGATCCTTTGACTTGAGATCATCAGAGATCCCAACATAGAGAATTGCATACTTTAATGCTGCTAGATGTCATTCGTAACATGATGGACTATAAAGGTAGTAATTGGGTATGCCTTGATCTATGTAGAGGGATGTTGAGTGATCAAGATAGGATTTATCCCTCTTATATAACAAGAGTGATGTCTTGGGCCCTTTGATAGAGTGAGACTAAGAAATGCATGGCCGTGCTCGAATAAGTCAATATGAGATATTGATTTTATTTGTTTAATTAGTCTACTCAGGAATCAAGAAACGCTGATTAGACTATACAAGTGTGACACATTCCATGACTTGTGTCTAATCAAGACATCAAAGGATAAAGGGATTAGACTACACAGTAACATCTATCACGAGTAAGGTTATGTCGAGTCATTGACATTCTCGTTACATGGGTAGCAATGATGTGTTGCTAGATACCGCTCATTGCCTATGACAATTTTGTCATTGCCATTGTTTTGAAAACCTATTGGGTCGCACACTTAGAACGGATCAATGAGGAGCTTAATTAATCCTATTCTAAATTGGATTAAGGATATATCTAATCCTATTCTGAATTGGATTAAGGATATAGCTAATCCTATTCTAAGTATGATTAGAGTTCTGTTTGGCAGTAAATTTTAGGGTAAAATTTACTGCCTATAAAAGGATGTTTTCTAAAAACATAGCCGTACAACAATTAAACAAAAAACAAAAAAAATTTATTTTAGTCGAAGCTAGCAATTCGGTTAAAATAAAAACGCTCTTTAAGGCTTCTGATCGTGAGACGTTCAAGAGTCGTGAGATCCGTTCGTGTGGATACCATAGAGGCAGGAACGAAAAGTTGTTGCTTGTGACTCGACCAACGACAGAAATCAGAGAAAACGTTGGTATAATCTCGAAACCCTAATCAGGCAACTCTCCGAATCGATCTTGGTGGAGGCCGAATGATTTAAATTCCGCTGCATGTTTGTTTCGGTTTCCTTCATAAATAAATATGAAGTTTAATGTATGAATGATGTATGTATGATGCATGGAAGAAATAAGAAAGTTGATAGTCAATAAGTTAAATAAATTATGTTGATATCAGGAAAATAATTAGAGTAGGAAAGAATATAAAATCAGAAATTTAATTGGACATGTGGTTGTGGAAGAAAGGAAAAGAGGAATTAATTGATGGTCAAATGGTCTTGAGTCAAAAGGATGCTAATGGCTGAGATAAATGGTGAGATGAGTATGCATTTAATGCAATGGCATGACTCATCATCTTCATCTCATCACCCCTACGCCAGCCCCTTCCAGCCCTCCATCGTTCCATCCAATTTTCCCTATGTTTCTTCCATAGTCACCTTGACAAACCCCCTCATCCATCCATTGATTCAGTTAGTTGGTTGAATGAAAATCGATCCTTGTCACTAGACTAAGAGATATGCAAAGTTTGGTGGATTGATTCCAAGTATTGGAAGAGATCTCAAAGTTTGAGATTTTGATCTCTAGTGAAGGTACGAGAAGAAGATGATTTAGTCAATTTGGTTCATGGTTTGGAGTTGTACTAAGTTGATATGATATGTGTATGTTGTTTAATTTAAAGTTTGATTTCATATAATGATTTCAGATTTAAAGGAGTGAAAGCTAAGGTTAACGCATCAAGCGATCTTGCGTTCTCGAAGGAATCGAGGTAAGAAATTTATGTAACGGACGTAAGGCGGCTATGTCTGCATGTTTTATGATATTGGTATGTGATTTGGAAAGAAACACCATCTGATTTCATGCAGGAAAAATGACATTTTCGGACTTGTCTCCTAGTACCAATTAGGCTAGGAGCAACTGACTGCCTTAAAGGGAAGTCGACTACTTAGAGACAACCAAAACGCTGTTTTTCGAAAACCGACTCAAACCAGTCGACTGCTATGTAAGCCAGTCGACTGCTATTTACCCAGAAGCATTCTGTTTCAAACCAGTCGACTGCTATATGGGACAGTCGACTGCTATTTGCCAAAATGCATTCTGTTTCAAAACCAGCCGACTGCCCTATGAGACCGGTCGACTGCTAATTTCCCAAAAGCATTCTATTTCAAAAACAGTCGACTGCTATATGACCAGTCGACTGTTATTTGCCAAGAAGCATTCTGTTTGAAAACCAGTCGACTGCTATATGGACCAGTCGACTGCCCCCATGTATTTTCAAAGATGAAAATATCAGAATTTTAAATGAAATTAATTTCGATAAAAGAAGTCATGAAGCAGCAGCCGACTGCCCTATGAAGCCAGTCGACTGCCATGTATGAAAAGAGCTTTCAAAGCTTATTTGATTTAAACACAAAAGTGTTTCCTGAAAAAGTATATAATAAATGTTTTGAGACTATGGACTGCGTAATGATTATGCATTTCTGATGGCTGAGAGACCCTGATCAGGTCCTCAGTATTATTATGTTGAGCGAGGAACCCTAGTCCGGTCCTCAATCCCACATGTGACACCTGACTAGTGTTCACTATGGATTACTAAAGGCAGGAGAGAATCCCTGACCTATACGGAGTGCACTACTGTACTAATGCATGATTAGAGTCATATAAATGGGAATGAACGGTTTATATGACGATTCAATCGCTTAAATAATTGTACATAGTCTCCATCTATTTCAAAGTACAAGATTTATGTATGAAGAAGTATATGATGTATGTTTTAAAGTATGTTATGAAGTACGATATTTTAAAGAAAGAAGTTTAAGTATGATATGTTAAAGAAAGTATGTTCGCCATGTCGTTGAAATAAATATGCATGATTGCAAACAATGCATGAAAGATATTTATGATGCATGCTTTATAATGCTTTACATGACATTATAGAGCCAAGTAGGAAAAATGCATATAGAGGCATAGTACGCTCTTTTACATATTTTTCTTACTGAGCGTAAACTCACCCCTTTACGACTCTTTTTCCTACAGATTACCTGAAGTGAGCCCCACCCCGATTTAGAGGAGCTTGTTTTGGAAAGATTAGAGTGTACCTCCTCGATACGCTTCCCAGTTAGCATAGAAGGTATACTCATATGTTTATATGTATAGTAAATTTTAATTCAGCTACGGTATAGTACAATTAGCCATTTTGTATATAGGATGTCTGGGGATGTAAGTTAAGATGATATGAAAGATCCTGTGGGAATGGAATGATATTTATATATATCATTATCATGTTTTATTGAAAGAAATATTTTATCTATTGAGCTATTGATAATTAGCTAATGTATGAAAAGATGGATGACATTGATGAACTAAATCTAAATAAAGAAGGAAAAGATAAGTGATAAGATGGAGTGACGGGGACGTCATAGAGTGGTATAAGAGCAGTTTAGATTGAGGTTTGTCAGTGTCAAGGAGTTAGAAATAGAATATATCCCCAATTTTACTGTACTTGTCTGAATACAAATGCATAGTATAACTGTTTATGGTTATACTAAAGAGCTCAATGATGACTATATTTACAGTATGAGCTCACGAAAAAGAGGTACAAGTAGAGGAAGAGGACGAGGTCGCACTGAAGAGCCCCAGTTCCGTCTCCTCATCCATCTCCACCACATAGCCCAAATACAAGACTAGCTAAAATGGAAAAGCACATGGAGAACATGGCCACGATGTTCACCCAGTTTATGTCGAACTTCCCAAATGTGGCCACGAGTACCCAAGCAACTGCACCTACTATTCCTCCTACCGAAGTAACCCCACCAGTCCCAACTACGGAAAGGCGGGATCCTAGAGCCTATTGCAGTGTGGCATTGATAAAAGAATTCAAGAAGTTGGATCTGCCCAAGTTTAAGGGGGAAAGAGATCTGCTAACCGTAGAGAACTGGATGAAAGCGGTCTTGAAATCTTTCGAGTATATGCCCTGCTCCGAAAGGGAGAAAGTAGGATTGGCTGCCGATTTGTTGATTGATGATGCCGAATATTGGTGGCAAGCCACTCGGACTGTGTTAGAGGCCCGATATGATGAGGTCACGTGGGACAGATTTGTGGAGGCTTTTAATGAACAATACATCCCACGCACGGATCAGAATAGGCTGAAGATCGAGTTCCTAAGTTTGACTCAAGGTACGATGACGGTGAATCAGTATGAATCTAAGTTCACCACCTTGAATAGATTCGATCCAGAGGTCCGAAGAGATGAAGGGCATAAGATCTACAGGTTCATCGAGGGATTGAAGTCCCCGATTAGATCTAAACTGTATCCGATGGATATCACCACCTATGGAGAAGCTGTCCGTAAGGCTCAGTTGTGTGAGCAGGACTATGATCTGCATCATGCTGACTTCCGAGCCAAGGGTAAAGGCAAGGAACCGATGAAGCGGCAGTCGGATGAGAAAGCTCCGAGTGATAGGTATCCATTCCGGAGAAGTAGACGATCTGAAGGAGTTTCTATAGGTAAGTAAAGTATAGAAAGATGATCTTTAAATTAATTTAATGGTTATATGGAATTATATTGAAATTGGAGTTATGATGATGATGATAACGATATAGGTACTCCTAAAGCTACCGGGATCAAGATAAGTGATGAACGATCCCGAAATCCAGCTGGAAGTACCGCTAGCTCACCGAAGAGTACGATACAAAGATGTGAGCAGTACGGAAAATTTCACGGATCACAGCCATGTCGCTTGGCGAGTGGCGCTTGCTTTAGATGTGGGGAGAAAGGGCACATGATTAGGGATTGCCCTCAGAGAGATCCGAGGATGTCTGATGAATCTGATAAGACCCCTAAACCGCAACCTAAGGCCACTGCTGCTGAGAAGGGAAAGAAAGCTGTGACCCAAGGACGAGTGTTTGCCATCGACGAAGAGTATGCCGATGCCTCGTCCAAAGTGATTAAAGGTACAATTTACTTGTTTGATATAAGTGTCATAGCATTGTTTGATCCAGGCTCTACACATTCTTTTGTGTCTCCTAAGTTTGCTATGAAAATACCAGTTGAGCCTGAGACTTTAGAACACTCATTAAAGATAAGCACACCACTTAGGGAATCACAAATGACAGAGTTAGTGTATAGAAACTGCAAGCTACGGGTAGGAGAAAGAGAATCAATAGCTGACCTAATCCTACTAAATATGTATGGGTTTGATGTTATTTTGGGGATGGATTGGTTAGCTAATAACCATGTTGTATTAGACTGTTATGCTAAGAGTGTAACCTTCTCTTCACCCGTTAGCTATGTTGTAAATTTTGCAAGTAATTAATATGAAGTCTGTTTGGTTCTTGATTTGAATTCATATGAAAGTAATGAGAAGCATGTATGGTTGTATGAAGGATTTATTGCTTATGTGGAGGACGTAGATCAGAAACGTCCCGGACTCAATGATATTCTTATAGTCAGAGATTTTCCCGAGGTGTTTCCAGATGATCTTCCAGGACTTCCTCCGGATAGAGAAGTGGAGTTTACGATTGATTTGGTGCCGGGGACTGAGCCCATTTCGAGAGCTCCCTACCGGATGGCTTTGGTAGAATTGGAAGAACTTAAGAAGCAGCTTCAGGAGTTGCTAGACAAGGGATTCATACGACCTAGCGTATCCCCTTGGGGTGCTCCTGTGCTTTTTGTCAGGAAGAAGGACGGTAGTATGAGGTTGTGTATCGACTACCAGTGGTTGAATAAAGTGACGATCAAGAACAAGTATCCTCTTCCCAGGATAGACGACCTCCTTGATCAGCTAAAGGGTGCACAAGTCTTTTCCAAGATAGACTTGAGGTCGAGATATCATCAGTTGAAGATCCGAGATGAAGATATCCCTAAGACTGCATTCAGGACATGGTATGGCCATTATGAATTCTTGGTGATGCCGTTTGGACTAACCAATGCACCCGCAGCATTCATGAACTTGATGAATGATGTGTTTAAGCAGTACCTAGACCAGTTTGTCATTGTCTTCATCGATGACATCTTGGTGTACTCGAGGTCACGAGAAGAGCATGAGCAGCATTTGAGGATTGCTTTGGAGACCCTCAGAGATCGAGGACTGTATGCCAAGCTAAGTAAATGTGAGTTTTGGCTCAATTATATCTCCTTCTTAGGTCACATTATCAGTAAAGATGGGGTCTCGGTTGATCCAACAAAGATTGAAGCGGTGGTCCAATGGGAGAGACCGAAGACTGTGACGGAGATTAGGAGTTTCTTGGGTTTAGCCGGCTACTATAGAAGATTTGTAAAGGGTTTCTCGAAGCTAGCTGCTCCACTGACGCGCTTGACGCGCAAGGAATTGAAGTATGAGTGGAATGATGCCTGTGAGAGTAGCTTCCAAGAGTTGAAGCGCAGGCTAACGACTGCACCGATCCTTACCATCCCTAGTGGTTCAGGTGGATTTGCGGTGTATAGTGATGCCTCAGGGCAAGGTTTGGGATGTGTGTTAATGCAGCATGGCAAGGTAGTGGCATATGGTTCTAGACAGTTGAAGGACCATGAGAAGAACTACCCGACTCATGATTTGGAGTTAGTTGCCGTAGTATTTGCCCTGAAGATATGGAGGCATTACTTATATGGTGAGAGATTTCAGATTTTTACGGATCACAAAAGTCTAAAATATTTGTTCTCTCAAAGAGAATTAAACATGAGACAAAGAAGATGGCTCGATCTTCTAAAGGACTACGATTGTGAGATCTTGTACCACCCAGAGAAAGCTAATGTGGTGGCGGATGCTCTGAGCCGGAAGCATGTAAGTATGGTGTCTTATATGATGATAAAAGAGTATGAGCTAATCGAGCAGTTTGCAAGCCTTAGTTTAAATATTATGCCTTATGAGCAAATTGGAATGATGGCTAGTTTGAGGATTGAGCTAGATTTAATGGACAGGATCCGAAGTGCTCAAAAGGAAGATGATAGATGCATTGAGGCTATGAATCAAATGCAGTCAGGTATGACCTCAGAATTTGATATTAGTAGTGATGGAATTTTGAGGTTTAAGAGACGTATATGTGTTCCACATGATGATGAATTGAAGAAGTTGATTTTGACTGAAGCACATGCCACTAAGTACACGTTGCACCCAGGAAATACGAAGATGTATCATAATCTTTGCAAGGTGTATTGGTGGAATGGCATGAAGAAAGACATAGCTGAGTTTGTGGCGAAATGTCTTACATGTCAACAGGTTAAGGTAGAGCATCAAAAGCCAGCAGGATTACTGCATCCTCTGCCTATACCTATGTGGAAGTGGGAACACATTACGATGGACTTTATTATGGGATTGCCCAGAACCAAGAGGAATTGTGATGGTATTTGGGTGATCGTGGATAGACTGACGAAGTCAGCTCACTTCCTGCCTATGAAGTCAACGGATACGCTCAATGCTTTGGCAGATATGTATGTGAGAGAAGTCGTAAGACTACACGGTGTTCCAATGAGCATCACTTCCGATAGAGATTCCAGGTTTACTTCCCATTTCTGGGAACATTTTCAAGAAGCCATGGGATCTAAGTTAAATTTCAGCACAGCTTTTCATCCGCAGACTGATGGACAGTCCGAGCGCACAATTCAGACACTCGAGGATATGTTGAGGGCTTGTGCTATGGACTTTAAAGGCTCCTGGGATGACCATCTGCCATTGGCTGAGTTTGCCTATAATAATAGTTATCATGCAAGCATCGGGATGGCACCATATGAAGCCTTGTATGGAAGAAGGTGTCGATCTCCGATTGGGTGGGAAGAAGTAGGCGAGCGCAAGTTATTGGCTCCAGATTTAGTCGAGCAAGCCTCAGAAGATGTTAAGTTGATTTGTCAGAGGCTTAAGACAGCTCAGAGTAGACAAAAGAGCTATGCAGATGCTCGACGGAGGCCAGTTGAGTTCATGGTTGGAGATTTTGTGTTTTTGAAAGTTTCTCCATCCAAAGGGATCATGAGATTTGGCCCACGAGGTAAGTTGAGTCCTCGTTACATCGGTCCATTTGAGGTCTTAGATCAAGTAGGTGATGTTGCCTATAGATTGGCATTGCCTCCGGAGCTATCGGGAGTGCATAATGTGTTTCATGTATCGATGCTTCGGAAGTATAATCCGGATCCGTCTCATGTCATTGAGTATGAGCCCTTGGAGATAAGGGAAAATATGAGTTATATAGAGAAGCAGATTCGGATTTTGGACAGAAAAGACAAAGTATTGAGGTCTAAGACAATCCCATTAGTGAAAGTTCTCTGGCAATACCATACGATGGAAGAAGCTACATGGGAACTAGAGAGCTTAATGAAGGAAAGGTATCCGGAGTTGTTTACATGACAAGCTAATGCAAATTTGGAGGACCAAATTTTCTAAGGTAGGGAGGATGTGAAATCCCCAATTTCCATGTATTCCTCCATGTATGTAAAGAATTTCAATTCCATATGATTAAATAAATATGACGTTTAATGTATGAATGATGTATGTATGATGCATGGAAGAAATAAGAAAGTTGATAGTCAATAAGTTAAATAAATTATGTTGATATCAGGAAAATAATTGGAGTAGGAAAGAATATAAAATCAAAAATTTAATTGGACATGTGGTTATGGAAGAAAGGAAAAGAGGAATTAATTGATGGTCAAATGGTCTTACGTCAAAAGGATGCTAATGGCTGAGATAAATGGTGAGATGAGTATGCATTTAATGCAATGGCATGACTCATCATCTTCATCTCATCACCCTTACGCCAGCCCCTTCCAGCCCTCCATCGTTCCATCCAATTTTCCCTAAGTTTCTTCCATAGTCACCTTGACAAACCCCCTCATCCATCCATCGATTCACTTAGTTGGTTGAATGAAAATCGATCCTTGTCACTAGACTAAGAGATATGCAAAGTTTGGTGGATTGATTCCAAGTATTGGAAGAGATCTCAAAGTTTGAGATTTTGGTCTCTAGTGAAGGTACGAGAAGAAGATGATTTAGTCAATTTGGTTCATGGTTTGGAGTTGTACTAAGTTGATATGATATGTGTATGTTGTTTAATTTAAGGTTTGATTTGATATAATGATTTCATATTTAAAGGAGTGAAAGCTAAGGTTAACGCATCAAGCGATCTTGCGTTCTCGAAGGAATCGAGGTAAGAAATTTATGTAACGGACGTAAGGCGGCTATGTCCGCATGTTTTATGATATTGGTATGTGATTTGGAAAGAAACACCAGCTGATTTCATGCAAGAAAAATGACATTTTCGGACTTCTCTCCTAGTACCAATTAGGCTAGGAGCAGCCGACTGCCTTAAAGGGAAGTCGACTGCCTAGAGACAACCAAAACGTCGTTTTTCGAAAACCGACTCAAACCAGTCGACTGCTATTTACCCAGAAGCATTCTGTTTCAAACCAGTCGATTGCTATATGGGACAGTCGACTGCTATTTGCCAAAAGCATTCTGTTTCAAAAACAGTCGACTGCTATATGATCAGTCGACTGCTATTTGCCAAGAAGCATTCTGTTTCAAAAACAGTCGACTGCTATATGACCAGTCGACTGCTATTTGCCAAGAAGCATTCTGTTTGAAAACCAGTCGACTGCTATATGGACCAGTCGACTGCCCCCATGTATTTTCAAAGATGAAAATATCATAATTTTAAATGAAATTAATTTCGATAAAAGAAGTCATTAAGCAGCAGCCGACTGCCCTACGAGGCCAGTCGACTGCCATGTATGAAAAGAGCTTTCAAAGCTTATTTGATTTAAACACAAAAGTGTTTCCTGAAAAAGTATATAATAAATGTTTTGAGACTATGGACTACGTAATGATTATGCATTTCTGATGGCTGAGAGACCCTGATCAGGTCCTCAGTATTATTATGTTGAGCGAGGAACCCAGTCCGGTCCTCAATCCCACATGTGACACCTGACTAGTGTTCACTGTGGATTACTAAAGGCAGGAGAGAATCCCTGACGTATACGGAGTGCACTACTGTGCTAATGCATGATTAGAGTCATATAAATGGGAATGAACGGTTTATATGACAATTCAATCGCTTAAATAATTGTACATAGTCTCCATCTATTTAAAAGTACAATATGTATGTATGAAGAAGTATATGATGTATGTTTTAAAGTATGTTATGAAGTATGATGTTTTAAAGAAAGAAGTTTAGGTATGATATGTTAAAGAAAGAATGTTTGCCATGTCATTGAAATAAATATGCATGATTGCAAACAATGCATGAAAGATATTTATGATGCATGCTTTATAATGCTTTACATGACATTATAGAGCCAAGTAGGAAAAATGCATATAGAGGCATAGTACGCTCTTTTACATATTTTTCTTACTGAGCGTAAACTCACCCCTTTACGACCCTTTTTCCTACAGATTATTTGAAGTGAGCCCCGCTCCGATTTAGAGGAGCTTGTTTTGGAAAGATTAGAGTGTACCTCCTCGATACGCTTCCCAGTTAGCATAGAACGTATACTCATATGTTCATATGTATAGTAAATTTTAATTCAGCTACGGTACAGTACAATTAGCCATTTTGTATATAAGATGTCTGGGGATGTAAGTTAAGATGATATGAAAGATCCTGTGGGAATGGAATGATATTTATATATATCATTATCATGTTTTATTGAAAGAAATATTTTATCTATTGAGCTATTGATAATTAGCTAATGTATGAAAAGATAGATGACATTGATGAACTAAATCTAAATAAAGATGGAAAAGATAAGTGATAAGATGGAGTGACGGGGATGTCACAATATACCCTTTAACAAATACAAATATCCTTTCTTGAAATAGGTTTTCAAAACCTTATTTTCAAATGGGCAGTCGACTGGTCTTTAGGGCAGTCGGCTGCTATCACATAATTTGCTTTACTGAATTTCTTTTCCTTTTTGAAACTCAATTAATTTATTTTTCGAAATACAAATAGGGCAGTCGATTGGCCCCAAATAACAGTCGACTGGCTTTGAAACAGAATGTTTCCCGAGAAAAGGCAGTCGACTAGCAGTCGACTGGCCCTCTGGGCAGTCGGCTGTTTTGGAAACAGAATGCTTTTGAAAGCATAGCAGCCGACTATTTTTGAAACGGAATGCTTCTGGGAGAAAAGCAGTCGACTGGCATCCTTAATAGTCGACTAGTTTGAAACAGAATACTTTCTGGGAAAATGGCAGTCGACTGGCTTACATAACAGTTGACTGGTTTGTCTCGATTTTTGAAAATCTCCGTTTCGGTTGCTCTAAGCACTCAGCTGCTACTTAAGGCAGTCGGCTGCTCCTAGCCTAAGTGGTACTAGGAGTAAAGTCCGAAAATGGAACTTTTCCTGCATAAAACCAACAGTTGTTTCTCTCCAAAGACATTTAAAACATATAAACCATGCAGACATAGTCACCCTACGTCCGTTACATAAATTCCTTACCTCGATTGCAATTAATCCACAAGCTTGGTTGCACCAACACTTGTCCTTTTTCACTTCTTCAAAGCCGCATAATTTCATAAAATTCAACCTTAATAAATCTACTCTACTAACTCTATACAACTCCAAATCATCAACAAAATCAACTAAAACCATCTAAATCTCTTACCTTTGTAAATCACCAAAATTTTGGGATTTTAGATCTCCTTACTCACTTCGATTCAGCCTTTCATATTAAAGGCATGGCTTAAGCTATCGATAAGGATTGTTTTTCGTTAATGAAGCTTAACCATTTGGTTACGTGAGATGGTGGTTTGTCAAGGTGATAAAAATGGAAACTTAGAGGAAATGGAGTGGAACGAGAGGGAGAGGGAATTGGTACTGTAGACTTCATTAAAGGGAGAAGATGAGAACTCATGCAAAAATGGCATTTAATGCCTCTTTAATGCATATTGATCCCATTCATCTCAGCCATTGACCATCTCCTTGACCCTTTTGACTATTTGACCCTCAATTGATTTAATTCCACATATGTCCCATATATCTTTTATATATCAGAATTTTCATATTTATTTATTTCATTGTAGTTGAAATGCTATACAAATATGGGAAATTACAGAAAATTGGGGATTTCACACCACCCATAAGGGATATGAAAAACATTACGAGCTTTAACTCATCCTCTCAAATTCATGCAACCTAGCACTTACACACATCATAGGAATAGACAAATTTATTAGTGCCAGCAGGAATAACAGTAACTTGTTATTATCCATTGAACCTTATTCATGGGATCTCCAATCACAAAGGTTGGGTTACCATTACCATTATTCTCAAATTGGCTTACGTCTCATTCCCCTCGATGTTTCAGAACTTTCTCCTCAAAGGTTTAGTTAGAGGATTGACCAAATTTACTTTTAACTTCACATAATCGACTGATATAATTCCATCATTCAACAACTATTTAATCACATAATGTCTCAAATAAATGTGTTTATTTTTACCATTGAAAGTTTTGTTCTTTGCAATGGCTATTGCCACTTGGCAATCACAATACATATACACAAAATATGTTGGTTTTAAACCTAATAGAATATTAGCTAAGAGGTTTCTCAACCACTCAGCCTCATTGCCAGCCAATTCCATAGCTACAAATTTCGATTCTACAATGGATTTAGCTAAAATAGTCTTTTTGCTGATCTCCATGCAACAACACCCCCACCGAGGGTAAAAATATAACTACTAGTGAATTTTGTCTCATCTTAATTAAAATATAGTTAGCATCACTGTATCTTTCCAATAAGTGAGAAATCTACTATAAAATACCATAATTCATGGTACCTCTCAAATATCTCATGATCATTAATCATCCCAGCACCAGTGATCATCTAATAGCTGAGGCACGTGTCTCGACTAGTTGTCAGACAACCATAGACCTATATATGTATACATCGATATTCATTGTCACACAAGTCGACTCCATGACATATATACATATACAGGCACCTAAATGCCACACAGGCATAACACAATGCCACACAAGTAGATCATTGTGCCATACAGGCACATTATAATGCCACATAGGCATAACATAGTGCCACATAAGCACATAACAGTGCCATAAGTCTCAAGTATCAAAATCCATGCACAGACAACTTTAAAGCAAAGTTTTATATAGTCAAAGCTTACGCCTTATAAACACATGTAGTTTGAAAGCATTAGCGTACATAAAACATGCTCTGAACAGTTGTCACATAATGCCAAAACACTTTAGCAAAGCTGTCAGAGTAATCACTTTTACATTGCATATAGATTGGATTTTATACTTTCATAAAACAATATTAGAAAACACAAGCGGATTTCGATGCAAAGTTGCATTAATGAAATGCATAATGATATTAACACACAATGTAGGCCTAACTAGCCTTATGGAGTCTGCCTAGAGTGATTTTTAACCTAAAATCCGGCATTATAATGGTGTAATTATAATTTTCCCTAGTGCCATAATCACATGACTTTTTAACCTGCATCATCATCCAATTCTAGTTGTATACAGTTATTTCACAAGATATTAATATTATTTCAATCACATTTACATCTAAGTGTCAATGCAAAGACCACCACCATTACTATGGTCCTCTTAGTATCCCATGAACATTTAAAAATGACTTCAACAAATATTCATAATAAATACACAATGTTCAAAATATCAAGCGATTATTAAATAATTCAATCAATGGATTTACCCAACACCATCATTTCATAATCAATTCTCAGCATCTTAAATCTATGCAAATTATTACATACAAAGCATTATCACACCATGGAATTATATCCAACTTTCCACAAAGCATGTGAAGTCCCCAAATTCATGTAAATTCCTCATAATTGTATAGTCTTCCAGCTTAAATGATGTAAATAAATATGAAACTTTTGGTGTATGAATGATGTATGGGACATGGAAGAAATAAATGTCAGAAATTTAATGTAATTAAATGACATATGTAGCATATCGAAGAAAGAAGACCAATTAAGTGAATGGTCAAATAATTAGTTAGTCAAAGGGTCAATGGCTGAAGAAATAAATGGATAGAGGTGCAATTAATGAAGCTTGATGAATCATCATCTTCAGCCATCACCAAGTTGGCAGCCCTTTTTCAACCTCCCTCTCGTTCCCTCAATTTCTCCTAAGTTTCCATTTTAGCTACCTTGACAAACACCCCTATTCAATGACCAAATCATTAAGCTCCCTTAGCAAAAAACGATCCATGTCACTAGCTCAAGCTACGCCTGTAATATGAAAGGCTGAATCCAAGGAAGTAAGGAGATCAGAAATTCTATTATTTTGGCTATTAACAAAGGTAAGAGGAGAAATTGATTTAGTCAATTTAATTTATGGTTTGGAGTTATATGATGTTGGTATAGTAGGTTTATGGTAGTTTCTTAAAGGTTTGGAAATTTTATGAATTATGCAGCTTTGAAGAAGTGAAAGAAAAGAAGTGGTGCAATCAAGCGATTTCGTGTTTTGGTGTAATTGAGGTAAGGAATTTATGTAACAGACGTAGGGTGACTATGTCCACATGTTTTTAAGTGTTTTGGGAAGAAGTACCAGTTGGTTTAAGTACAGAAAATGTAAATTTCGGGTTTTACTCCTAGTTACCAAAATGCTAGGAGCAACCGACTGCCTTAAGTAGCAGCCGACTGCCTAGACACAACCAAAGCTTAGATTTTTCGAAAACTGACTCAAACCAGTCAACTACTATATAAGCCAGTCGACTGCTATTTTCCAGAAAGCATTCTGTTTCAAAACCAGCCGTCTGCCTATGGAGCCAGTCGACTGCCCTATTTTCAAAAGCATTTTGTTTGCGAAAACAGTTGACTGCTTTATGACCAGTCGACTGCCCTTTTCTCGGAAGTATTCTATTTCAAAACTAGTCGACTGCTTTATGACCAGTTGACTGCCTTTTTCTCGGAAGTATTCTATTTCAAAACTAGTCGACTACTATATGGGACCAGTCGACTGCCTCATGTGCTTTCAGAATTTCGAAATATCGAAATTTTTAAAAGAAAATAATTTCGATAAAGCAAGACATGTAATAGCAACCGACTGCCTTATAAAGCCAGTCGATTACCCCTTTTGAAAAAGAGGTTTAAAGCTTATTTCAGAAAAGTATGATTGTCATTGCAAAAGCTAATATGACAAATGTTTTGAGACTATGAAGTACTTAATGATTATGCACTTTTGTATATGTACATTATGTACATGGCTGAGGAGCTCTAGTCGGCCCTCAGTGCCACAGATGTCACCTGACTAGTGTTCATCGTGGCCCACTGACATTTGGCTAATTGTTTCTGTTATATATTTGGCTAGGGGAGGATTCCTGGCCCTTATAAGGGTACGCCACCTGTTTCTCAGTACATAATTTCGTTGAATGCAAATAGTCTCCCTGTTATTTGAAAGTATCTGAAGTATGTGAATTACTTGCAAGTATTTTGATTATATGAAATCGAAAGTAATTGGATTTCTTATATATGATAAGTGAAGAAAGTATATGATGTATGCTTATATATGATAAGTGAAGAAAGTATATGATGTATGCTTACATATGTTATTTGAAAGAAGTATATGATATATGCTTTATAATGGTTTTACATGACATTATAGAGCCAAGCAGGAAAACTGCATATAGAGGCATAGTACGCTCTTTTACATATATTTCTTACTAAGCGTAAACTCACTCCTTTACAACTATTTTTCAGACTACTTGAAGTGCTCCCTCGCTCTAGATAAAAGAGCCTATTGGATCTGTATTCCTTCGAGGCACGCTTCCTAGACTTCTTGAAGGTATACTTATGTAATTATGTAAATCAGACAGTGCTACAGTACAATAATGTTTATAAAATGTCGGGGAATTTAGGTTACGTAAGATGTGTAAGATCCTGTGGTAAGGAATTATATGTATATATATCATTATTATGCTTTATTTGAAATTAAAATCTTTATGACTAACTATTCAATATTAAGTTTAAGAAGAAGAAGAAGGAATGACATTGATGGACGAGTCTAATCAAGTTGTATGTGAAAAGAAAAAGTTATATGTAAAATGGTAGTGACGAGGATGTCGCAAAGTATAATCATATTCATCTCACTCTGTTTTATTATATTTTCTTCATTTAATTGTTCACAAACCATAAATCAATTTAAATCATTGTATATATATCGATCTAAACCAAAATCAATGCTTCTACTTCCATTCAACACCAAAAAATAACAAAAATTTAATTTCAATACTGTCTTACATTAAATATAGTGACACGTCCATAAAACCCCTTTGGAAAGAACTAACAATCCTTGTCAAGTATTTATAGTCATGGAAAACATTTGCCGTAAGTGAAATTCTCTATTAAACATTATTTAAACAAAACATTATATAGTCACTAATTAACCATATTAACCATTAACATGTTTATAGCACTCCAAAATAGACATTTAAATATCACACTTCAAACATATGTTCGAAACAACAATTTTATCAAGTTTAGATAATCTCAAACACTAAACATCAATTCACATTTCCATAGTAATCCAAAATCATCTCAAAAGCTATCATATTGCATAATTTATCAATCTAACAAATCTATAATAAAATCATGGTACCAACACATTCTCTGTATATAATTTTTTCCTATCAATTACACAATATAAACATAGCATCAATTTGTATATAAATGCTTACTTATACTTTTTTACCACGATGATTGTAGCACTCCCTAGAGTACGATCCATTATGATAAGAACACGTTCAATGCTTCAAACTCTCCTGTAACGTGTTAGGATCCGGCTTGTAGTGAAACTCATCTTTCAGAAAAGATTCCAAAATAAGCGGGCAACATTGAAAATTGAGGTGTTTCAAATTTGGGATTTTTGCCGATATTTTTGGAAAATAATCCTTAAGATTGTTGTAGTCAGAAAAAACAAACAGCAAAAACAGCCTGAGGCATGCTACAATCGCACTGTCCTTAAGGATTATTTCACCAACAGCTGTAATCCCCCAGGATTCAATAGGCTCTTCTAGGATTGCCAAGGTAATAGGAACAACAAAGAAGGAAGATTAATTTTGAACCCAGCAAAAGAAAAAGGAGCAGAGAAGTAGAGAGTGCTTCGAGTGAAGAATGAGAGAACGTTGCCAGGAGTGAAGAAGTTGTATTCTGTGCCCTCTATTTATAGTAAAAAAATAGGTGTAAAAAATTTGTAGGAAATCGTAATAAAATTGTAATAAAATCAATATATAATCTAGAAAAAATCAAGATAGGATTTTGATTAAATCTGAGAGAATATTTAATTAAATCTGAAACAAATCTTCTCAATGTTTTAGAAAAACCAAAACACTAGTTTTTCAAATAAAGTTAAATTTAAATACTAAAAAATAATTAAATAAAAAATAAATATGGTAATAGTCCTTTTGAAAATATCAAAATATCCAACATTCATAACATTCACACTCCATCTTGAGGGGGAGTGTTAGATTAATTAGTTGATTAGTTTAGCACGTCAGTTACTTAGTTAACCAGAACAGTTACTACAGTTACTCTGTTTTGGTTGATATATACCAGACGCTCATGTATAAAGTTCATGTACTTCTTCTTTCTTGATTCATCATCAATACAACCATACTCTTCCGTTCATTCTCGATTCATGATTCTGTAAAAAATTCTATGTGGTATTTAAGTGATAACATTGATGGATCGATGCAGAATTGTAGATAGACAATGATTCCATTTTTCCATTCTCGTAGGTTTTTTTTTCTACGCTTGACTTGACAACTTCGTGGCTAAAATGACAATTAATCCTACACAAAACCAATTGGTCTTTCGTAAACCACATGGCCTCTAAACCGATTGGCCAGACAGACTAATGTGAAGATGCCAAATTAATTCGACCAAGATGTCCATCTCCGTATCTAATTATTCAGCATCCAACAAAACCCATCACTTAATCCTTCAAAAGGGAATGCGCCGGTGATTTTTGACTGAAACTGAATAAGCCAAGTTTTTCTTTCATCTTTAAACTCTACAATACGCTTGTGGAAAAGATGCCCTTTATTGATGAGTGATGACTTCTTGGATGTTAAGATGTCCTTTGTTGATGTGTGAAATCCCCTAATTTCATGTAATTTTCTCATATTTGTAAAGAATTCCAGATGAAAAGAATTAAATAAATATGAGAATGTGGTGTATAAATGGCATATGGGACATATATGGAATAAGAGCAATAGAATAGTCAATAGTTAAATGGTTAAGAAATAAATTCTGATGTTATGAGAACAATTGGATGATGATAAAATTAATATCATATTATTATTTGGTATAATGAACATGTGGCTGATATAACAAGGGAAGAAAAGAAATTAAGATGGTCAAAGAAGGGTCAAAAGGAGGTCAATGGCTGAGATGAGATGATTATGGGATAAAGAAGCATTAAATGAAACATCATCAGTCATCACCTTCATCTCCAAGTCGGCAGCAACCCCATTCCAGCTCCCCCTCTCGTTCCACTCCAAAATTCTTCAAGTTTTCATTTTTTCTACCTTGACAAACTCCCATGTTTAATCACCAAATCAATAAACTTTAGTAAAGAAAAACGATCCTCATCACTTGCTCTACTCATGCCTTTAAAATGAAAGCCTGAATCAAAGTGATTAAGGAGATCAAAATTGTTGTTGATTTGGTCATTGGCAAAGGTAAGAGTAGAAATTGATTCATTCAATTTTATCCATGGTTTGGAGTTGTATAGAGTTGGTGTAACATAATTGTATAAGCTTTTTAAAGGTTTGATTTAATATGATGTATGCAGCTTTGAAGAAGTGAAGGAAAGGAATTAACACAATCAAGCGATTACTCGTTTTGGTGTATTCGAGGTAAGGAATTTATGTAACGGACGTAGGGTGGTTATGTCCGCATGTTTTTAATTGCTTTGGAGAGAAGTACAAGCTGGTTGAAATATAGAAAGGTTAAATTACGAGTTTTACTCCTAGTTACCAAAATGCTAGGAGTAGCCGACTGCCTTAAGTAGCAACCGACTGCCTAAAGACAACCAAAGCGTAGATTTTCGAAAATCGAGACAAACCAGTCGACTGCTATTTTTCAAAAAAATATTCTATTTCAAACTAGTCGACTGCTATATGGGACAGTCGACTACTTTTACTTAAAAAGCATTCTGTTTCAAAACCAGCCGACTGCCTATAAGACCAGTCAACTGCCCTGCTTTCAAAAGCATTCTGTTTGTGAAAATAGTCGACTGCTATATGACCAGTCGACTGTCATTTCTTGAGAAGCATTCTGTTTCAAAACCAGTCGACTGCTAAGTTGGACCAGTCGACTGCCCCATGTGTTTTCAAAAAATAAAAATATAAAAATTTTAAAAGAAAATAATTTCGATAAATGAAAATATGAGACAGCAGCCGACTGCCCTATGAGGCCAGTCAACTGCCCTGTTTGAAAAGAGGTTTTAAAGCTTATTTCAGAAAAGTATGAATGTCATTGCAAAAAGCTATATGACACATGTTTTGAAACTATGAAGTACTTAATGATTATGCACTTCTGTATATGCTCATGGCTAAGGAGCTCTAGTCCAGCCCTCAGTGCTACAGATGTCACCTGACTAATGTTCACTGTAGCCACCCGTGAAATCCCCAATTTCATGTAAATCCCCATATTTGTAAAGTATTTCAATCTGAAATGATTAAATAAATAAGAAATTATGAAGTGTAAATGATGTATGGAACATGGAAGGAATAATGAGATGGATAGTTAAATAGTCAAAGAAGTAATTTTGATGTTGTGAGAATATTAGTATAAGAAAAGAATAAATATCAGAAATTTTAATGCAATTAAATGACATATGTGGCATATAAATGAATGGAAGAAGAGTAATTAAAGGTCAATGAGTCAAGAGACTTATGGCTGACATGAGAAGGGATAAAGAAGCATTTAATGAAGCATGAGTCATCATCTTCATCAACCAAAGTCGGCAGCAACCCTAGCCCCTCTCGTTCCCTCCATTTCTCCAAGTTTTCTCCTCTATTCACCTTGTAGAGCAACCATTTCTAGCCATCAAATCATTGAACCTTAGTAACAAAAATCGTTCCTCATCATTAGCTCAAGCAATGCCTGAAATTTAGAAGGTTGAATCTAAGTATTTGAAGAGATCACAATTTGCTGAAATTTGGTAATTAACCAAGGTGAGAGAAGAAGTTGATTTACTTACTTCTATCCATAGTTTGGAGTTGTGTAAAGTTGGTAGAATGTATTTATAAAGGTTTGACTTATATGATATTACAGCTTTGAAGAAGTGAAGGAAAGAAATTGGTACAACCAAGCTTGTGGATTATTGGCTATTGAGGTAAGGAATTTATGTAACGGACGTAGGATGACTATGTCAGCATGATTTTAATGGTTTTTGGGCTGAAGAACAAGTTGATTTTACTGCAGGAAGTCTAAATTTCGGGATTTACTCCTAGTTACTAAAATGCTAGGAGCAGCCGACTACCTTTAGTAGCAGTCGACTGCCTAGAGACAACAAAAGCGCAGATTTTCGAAAACTGATGCAAACCAATCGACTGCTATACAAGCCAGTCGACTGCTATTTTTCAGTATGCATTCTGTTTCAAAACAGTCGACTGCTATATGGGACAATCAACTGCTTTTACTTAAAAAGCATTATATTTCAAAACCAACCGACTGCCCTATAAGACCAGTTGACTACCCTGTTTTCAGAAGCACTCTGTTTGCAAAAACAGCCGACTGTTATATGACCAGTCAACTGCCATTTCTTGAAAAGCATTCTGTTTCAAAACCAGTCGACTGCTATGTTGGACCAGTCGACTGCTCCATGTGTTTTTAGAAAATAAAAATATCAGAATTTTAAAGAAAATAGTTTCGATAAATGAAAATATGAGACAGCAGCTGACAGACCTATGAGGCCAGTCGACTGCCTTGTTTGGAAAGAGGTTTCAAAGCCTATTTCCAGAAAGTATAAATGTCATTGCAAAAGCTATATGACAAATGTTTTGAGACTATGAAGTACTTAATGATTATGCACTTCTGTATATGTTCATGGCTGAGGAGCTCTAGTCCAGCCCTCAGTACCACAGATGACACCTGACTAGTGTTCATCGTGGCTACTGGCATTTGGCCAAATTGTCTCTGAAATATGATTGGCTAAGGGAGGAAAACTGCATATAGAGGCATGTTTTCAAGAAAGCATAAGATGTATGTTTGCATATGCTATTTGAAAGAAGTATATGATTTACTCGATTTATAAGTATATGCTATTATGAAGAACTTTTATATGTTTGATGAAAGTATACGAATATGCTTTATAATGATTTTACATGACATTATAAAGCCAAGCAGGAAAACTGCATATAGAGGCATAGTACGCTCTTTTACATATATTTCTTACTGAGCGTAAACTCACCCCTTTACAAATATTTTTTAGACTAACTGAAGTGATCCCTCGCTCTCGATAGAAGAGCCTACTAGTGGATCTTGAAAGTTTACCCTCGAGATATGTTTCCCAGTTATTAGTGAAGGTATACTTATGAAATCATGTAAAGTGAATTATATTTCAGCTATTGTACAGTACAACGCTATAATGATGTATAAAATCATGTGGGGATATAGGTTATGTAATTATAGGAGATCCTGATGAAATGGAAGTATGTATATACGAAAATTATATTTCATAAGAAAATTTATATCATTCTAAATAGTGATAATGGATAAAGTATAAGATGAAGAAAAAATGACATTGACAGATGAGTCTAACCACCCAAATGTAAAGTAAAATGATATAGGTAAAGGGATAGAAATAAGGATGTCACAGATTGGTATCAGAACACGGTTAGACTGATGTTTATCTGTGTCATTAGGCTTGAGATAGTGGATATCCCCAATGTACTTGTCTGAATACATACACATAGTATAACTATTTATAGTTATACTAAATAGCTCAATTTTGTGAGTTTATCAATAGAATAAGCTCACGTAGAGAGGTACTGGTAAAGGAAAAGGAAGGGGTCGTATAGAACCGCCCCCAGTACAGTCTCCTCCTCCATCTCCACCGCATAGCCCGAACACTAGGCTAGCGAAAATGGAGAAGCATATGGAGAATATGGCCACTATGTTTACGCAGTTTATGTCGAACTTCCCAAACGTGGCCACTAGTGCACCAGCAGCTGCCCCTACTATTCCTCCTACTCCTACAGAGTTACCCCCACCAATCCTAGCTACTGAAAGGTGGGATCCTAAGGCTTATTGCAATGTGATTGTGATTAAAGAATTCAAAAAGCTGGATCCACCTAAGTTTAAGGGAGAAAGAGATCTTTTGGCCGCAAAGAATTGGACGAAGGCGGTCATGAAATCTTTTGAATATATGACATGCTCCGAAAGGCAGAAGGTTGGCTTGGCTGCTTACTTATTAGTAGATGATGCCGAGTATTGGTGGCAGGACACTCGGACCATTTTGGAGGCCCGCTATACTGAGGTTACGTGGGATAGATTTGTAGAAGCCTTTAATGAATGGTACATCCCACGCACTGATCAAAATAGATTGAAGATTGAGTTTTTGAGTTTGACCCAAGGGACGATGATAGTAAATCAGTATGAATCGAAGCTCATTACCTTGAACAGATTCGATCCAGAGGTCCTCAGGAATGAAGGACATAAGATTTACAAGTTTATAAAGGGATTAGAGTCCCCTCTCAGATCCAAACTGTATCCTATAGATGTCACCACGTATGGAGAGGCAGTCCGTAAGGCTCAATTGTATGAGCAGGACTATGAGCTTCATCATGCCGATTTCTGAGCTAAAGGTAAAGGCAAAGAACCAATGAAGCGAAAGCCAAATGAGAAAGCTGTGAGCATTGTGGGAAGTTTCATGGATCACAGTTATGCCGGTTGGCAAGTGGCGCATGTTTTAGGTGTGGTGAATAGGGACATGAAGGAAACCGAAACAAACACGCAGCGGAATTTAAATCATTCGGCCTCCACCAGGATCGATTCGAAGAGTTGCCTAATTAGGGTTTCGAGATTTTACCTAACGTTTTCTTGATTTTCTGTCGTTGGTCGAGTCACAAGCAACAACTTTTCGTTCCTGCCTCTATGGTATCCACACGAACGGATCTCACAACTGTTGAACGTCTCACGATCAGAAGCCTTAAAGAGCGTTTTTGATTCCTTATAACTGAATTGCTAGCTTCGATTAAAAAGAATATTTTGCTTTCTGTTTCATTCTACGGCTATGTTTTAGAAAACATCCTTTTATAAGCAATAAATTTTACCCTAAAATTTACTGCCAAACAGAACTCCAATCCTACTTAGAATAGGATTAGCTATATCCTTAATCCAATTCAGAATAGGATTAGATATATCCTTAATCCAATTCAGAATAGGATTAATTAAGCTCCTCATTAATCCGTTCTAAGTGTGCGACCCAATAGGTTCTCAAAACAATGGCAATGACAAAATTGTCATAGGTAATGAGCGGTATCTAGCAACACATCATTGCTACCCATGTAACGAGAATGTCAATGACTCGACATAACCTTACTCGTGATAGATGTTACCGTGTAGTGTAATCCCTTTATCCTTTGATGTCTTGATTAGACACAAGTCATGGAATGTGTCACACTTGTATAGTCTAATCAGCGTTTCTTGATTCCTGAGTAGACTAATTAAACAAATAAAATCAATATCTCATATTGACTTATTCGAGCACGGCCATGCATTTCTTAGTCTCACTCTATCAAAGGGCCCAAGACATCACTCTTGTTATATAAGAGGGATAAATCCTATCTTGATCACTCAACATCCCTCTACATAGATCAAGGCACACCCAATTACTACCTTTATAGTCCATCCTGTTACGAATGACATCTAGCAGCATTAAAGTATGCAATTCTCTATGTTGGGATCTCTAATGATCTCAAGTCAAAGGATCACATACACCATCATCACTATGAGAATCGCTTATGACACTCATATAACAATCCATGTAGCGTTCTCATGGAGGGTCGATCCAGTACATAGTTCTCTAACATGTACCTATGTGATGACTTGATATCCTATATCCATGACAATGGTCATCAGTCAATCACATACTAGTCTTATCGTATCATTGTTATCCTTGTTCACAATAATACTTGACTAGGGATATTTTAAGAATAGTGTGTTATTACTATTCTAAGGACATTATCATATAAGATTACATTACGCAGTTATAAGATAAATATAATAATGAACTATGATAAATAAAATGTCATGATACATAAAAAATGCCAAAGTCAATCATCTAATGAATGGTTCTAAGGGCATAATCCAACAGGACATATGATTAAAGATTGTCCCAAGAGGAATTTGAGGGCGTCTAAGGAATCAGAGAAGACCCCTCAACCACAGCCTAAGGCCACTGCTGCAGAGAAGGAAAAGACAGCTGTGACTCAAGGACGAGTATTTTCCATCGATGAAGAGTCTGCTGATGCCTCGTCCAAGGTGATTAAAGGTAAGATCCATCTTTTTGATATGAGTGTTACTGCACTATTAGATCCAGGCTCTACGCATTCATTTATTTCTCCTATGATTGCTATGAAATTGCCTGTGGAACCTAAACCTTTAGGACAAGTATTGCAAATAAGTACTCCCTTTAGAGAATCTCAAATGACGGACATAGTGTACTGTGGTTGTAAGCTATGGGTAGGAGAAAGAAAATCAATAGCTGACCTAATCCTACTAAATATGTACGGATTTGATGTTATTTTGGGTATGGATTGGTTAGCAAAGAATCATGTGATGTTAGATTGTCATGCCAAAAGTGTAATCTTCTCTTCTCCCGTTAGCTTTATTGTGAATTTTGCCAATACTTAATGCTAAAGTATGTTTATTACTTGATTTGATTGCAAATGAAAGTAATGGGAAGTATGTATTATCATGTGAAGGATTTATAGCATATGTGGTGGAAGTAGAAAAGAAACGTCCTGGACTCTATGAGATTCTGGTGGTCGGGGATTTTCCCAAGGTGTTTTCTGACGATCTTCCAGGACTTCCTCCGGATAGAGAAGTAGAGTTTACGATCGATTTGGTGCCGGGAACCGAGCCCATTTCGAGATCACCCTATCGGATGGCCTTAATTGAATTGGAAGAATTAAAGAAGCAGCATCAGGAGTTATTAGATAAGGCATTCATACGACCCAGCGTATCCCCTTGGGGTGCTCCTGTGCTATTTGTTTGGAAGAAAAATGGCAGTATGCGGTTGTGCATCGATTACAGATAGTTGAATAAGGTGATAATTAAGAATAAGTACCATCTTCCCAGGATAGACGATCTCTTTGATCAGCTTAAGGGTGCACAAGTCTTTTCCAAGATAGACTTAAGGTCGGGATATCATCAATTGAAGATCCGGAATAAAGATATCCCTAAGACGACATTCAGGACACGATATGGTCACTATGAATTTCTAGTGATGCCATTTGGATTAACCAATGCACCTGCGACCTTTATGAATTTGATGAATGATGTATTCAAGTCGTTTTTAGACCAGTTTGTCATTGTCTTTATTGATGACATATTGGTGTATTCAAGATCCCGGGAAGAGCATGAGCAGCATGTGAGGATAGTTCTGCAAACCCTCAAAGATCGAGAATTGTATGCCAAGCTAAGTAAGTGTGATTTCTGGCTAGATCAAATCTCCTTTTTGGGTCATATAATTAGTAAAGATGGAGTTTCAATCGATCCGTCGAAGATTGAAGCTGTAGTACAATGGGAGAGACCGAAAACAGTGACGGAGATTAGAAGTTTCTTAGGTCTAGTTGGCTATTATCGAAGATTTGTAGAGGGTTTCTCCAAGTTAGCTGCTCCATTGATGCGCTTAACGCGCAAAGAGGTGAAGTATGAATGGATTGATGCCTGTGAACGGAGTTTCCAAGAGTTGAAGCGCAGGCTGACGACTACACCTATCCTCACCATTCCTAGTGGTTCTGGAGGATTTTCGATGTATAGTGATGCCTCAGGACAAGGTTTGGGATGCGTACTAATGCAGCATGATAAGGTAGTTGCATATGGTTCTTGTCAATTAAAGGACCATGAGAAGAACTACCCAACTCATGATTTGGAGTTAGCTGCAGTAGTATTTACTTTGAAGATATGGAGGCATTACTTGTATGGTGAGAAATTTCAGATTTTTACGGATCATAAAATTCTGAAGTATTTGTTCTCTCAGAGAGAATTAAATATGAGGCAAAGGAGATAGCTCGAGCTTCCAAAGGATTATGATTGTGAGATCTTATACCACCCGGGAAAGGCCAATGTGGTGGCGGATGCTCTGAGCCGGAAACAGGTAGGTATGGTGTCTTACATGATGATAAAAGAGTATGAATTGCTTGAACAGGTTGCAAGCCTCGATTTAAATGTTATGTCTTATGAGCAATTTGGAATGATGGCTAGTTTGAGGATTGAGCTAGAAATGATGGATAGAATTCGAATTGCTCAAAGGGAAGATGATCAGCGTATGGAGGCTATGAATCAGATCCAATCAGGTATGCCCTCAGAGTTCAATATGGGTAGTGATGGAATTTTGAGGTTTAATAACCGTATATGTGTTCCTAATGATAATAAGTTGAGGAAGCTGATTTTAAATGAAGCACATGCCACTAGATACACGTTGCATCCGGGAAATACGAAGATGTATCATAATCTTCGCAAGGTGTATTGGTGAACTGGCATGAAGAGAGACATAGCTGAGTTTGTAGCAAAGTGTCTAACGTGCCAGCAGGTTAAGGTGGCGCACCTAAGACTAGTAGGATTGTTACATCCTCTACCTATACCTATATGGAAGTGGGAACACATTACGATGGATTTCGTTATGGGATTGCCCAGGACCAAGAGGAATCATGACGGTATTTGGGTGATCGTGGATATACTGACTAAGTCCGCACACTTCCTGCCTATGAAGTCTACAGATACACTTAGTGCTTTGGCAGACTTGTATGTAAGAGAAGTTCTAAGACTACATGGAGTTCCAGTGAGCATTACATCAGATAAGGATTCTAGGTTTACCTCTCATTTTTGGGAGCATTTTTAAGAAGCTATGGGATCTCAATTGAATTTTAGCATAGCTTTTCATCTTCAGACTGATGGGCAGTCCGAGCGCACTATTCAGACACTCGAGGATATGTTGAGGGCTTGTGCTTTGGATTTTAAAGGCTCCTGGGATGACCATCTGCCATTGGCTGAGTTTGCTTATAATAATAGCTATCATGCAAGTATAGGGATGGCACCATATGAAGCTCTATATGGTAGAAGGTGTCGATCTCCGATTGGGTAGGAACAAGTAGGCGAGCGTAAGTTGTTGGCTCCTGACTTAGTTGAGCAAGCCTCTGAAGATGTTAAGTTGATTTGTCAAAGACTTAAGACAGCTCAGAGTCAACAGAAGAGTTATGCGGATGCTCGACGAAGACCACTTGAGTTTTTGGTTGGAGATTTTGTGTTTTTTAAAGTTTCTCCATCCAAAAAGATCATGAGATTTGGCCGAAGAGGTAAACTTAGTCCTCGCTATATCGGACCATTTGAAGTCTTAGATCGAATTGGAGATGTGGCCTATAGATTGGCACTACCTCCGGAGCTATCGGGAATACAGAATGTCTTTCATGTGTCGTTGCTTTAGAAGTACTATCCGGATCCACTCATGTCATAGAATATCAACCTTTGGAAATTCGGGAAGACATGAGTTATATAGAGAAGCCAGTTCAGATTTTGGACAGAAAAGAGAAGGTGCTAAGGTCTACAACGATCCCATTAGTGAAAGTTCTCTGGCAATACCACACTACGGAAGAAGCTACATGGGAGCTAGAAAGCTTGATGAAAGAGAAGTACCCGGAGTTATTTGAGACATAACCTAATTCAAATTTGGAGGACCAAATTCTCTAAGGTGGGGAGAATGTGAAATCCCCACTTTCATGTAAATTCCCATATTTGTAAAGTATTTCAATCTAAAATGATTAAATAAATATGAAATTATGAAGTGTAAATGATGTATGGAACATGGAAGGAATAATGAGATGGATAGTTAAATAATCAAAGAAGTAATTTTGATGTTGTGAGAATATTAAAGTATGAGAAAATAATAAATGTCAAAAATTTTAATGCAATTAAATGACATATTTTGCATATAAATGAATGGAAGAAGAGTAATTAAAGGTCAAAGAGTCAAGAGAATTATGGATGACATGAGAAGGGATAAAGAATCATTTAATGAAGCATGAGTCATCATCTTCATCAGCCAAAGTCGACAACAACCCCAGCCCCTCTCGTTCCCTCCACTTCTCCAAGTTTTCTCCTCTATTCACTTTGTAGAGCAACCATTTCCAGCCATCAAATCATTGAACCTTAGTAATGAAAATCATTCCTCTTCGTTAGCTCAAGCCATGCCTGAAATTTAGAAGGTTGAATCCAAGTATTTGAAGAGATCTCAATTTGCTGAAATTTGGTAATTAACCAAGGTGAGAGAAGAAGTTGATTTACTTACTTCTATCCATAGTTTGGAGTTATGTAGAGTTGGTAAAATATATTTATAAAGGTTTGAATTATATGATATTACAGCTTTGAAGAAGTGAAGGAAAGAAATTGGTACAACCAAGCTTGTGGATTATTAGCTTTGAGGTAAGGAATTTATGTAATGGACGTAGGGTGACTATGTCCGCATGATTTTAATGGTTTTTGAGATGAAGTACAAGTTGATTTTAATGCAGGAAGTCTAAATTTCGGGTTTTACTCCTAGTTACCAAAATGCTAGGAGCAGCCGACTGCCTTAAGTAGCAGTCAACTGCCTAGAGACAACCAAAGCGTAGATTTTCGAAAACCGATGCAAACCACTCGACTGCTATACAAGCCACTCGACTGCTATTTTCTAGTATGCATTATGTTTCAAAACAGTCGATTGCTTTTACTTAAAAAGCATTCTGTTTCAAAACCAGCCGACTGCCCTATTTTCAAAAGCATTCTATTTGCAAAAACAGTCACCTGCTATATGACCAGTCGACTGCCATTTCTTTAAAAGCATTCTGTTTCAAAACCAGTCGACTGCTCCATGTGTTTTTAGAAAATAAAAAAATCAAAATTTTAAAGAAAATAATTTCGATAAATGAAAATATGAGATAGCAGCCAACTACCCTATGAGGCCAGTTGACTGCCCTGTTTGAAAAGAGGTTTCAAAGCCTATTTCCAGAAAATATAAATGTCATTGCAAAAGCTATATGACAAATCTTTTGAGACTATAAAGTACTTAATGATTATGCACTTCTGTATATGTTCATGGCTGAGGAGCTCTAGTCCAGCCCTCGGTGCCACAGATGACACCTGACTAGTGTTCAACGTGGCCACCGACGTTTGGCCAAATTGTTTCTGAAATATGATTGGCTAGGGGAGGATTCCTGGCTCCTACGGGAGTACGCCATATGTTATTTAGTGCATAATTCTGTTAAATTGCGAATAGTCTCTCCGTTATTTGAAAGCTATATGATGTATGTTTTAAAGAAAGAATATGATGCATGTTTTGAAGAAAGTATAAGATGTATGTTTGCATATGCTATTTGAAAGAAGTATATGATTTACTCGATTTATAAGCATATGCTATTGTCATAATGTATTAAGTTTTCGAAAAACCTAATAGCTAGACACAAAATCTATGGAGTCGCCACCAACCATTCTACTAGGTGTGATTGGTCACCTATTCAAACTATGGATAAGGCTTGGTCTACATTCAAAGATACTAGGGTTCGGGAGTACGGTTATGTGTAGGGAAGGATTAGCACCCCTACAACGCCCATCCTAAAATGGTACCAACTAGTTTTAGGTTATCTTTTCAATTTCCCTTGTGTTTATATTAATTACGATATGCTTATATATTGGGAATATTTCTAAGATTTTTCCATCAATTTGGCTCCAATCTTAAAAATCTCCCTCACCTCAAGATGTTCAAGGAGTCTCAATTAACTTTCTTGAATTCCATCGTCGGATCAATTAAATAATTTATGAAAATCTTATTCTTTCTAACTTTGGCTTTAATTTCGACTCCATGTTAATCTCTATATTTTTTAGTCTTATTTCATATTATATTTATGTATATATTTTATTTATTTATTTTATTTATTTAGAGAATAAATATGAATCATGGTTTATTAAAGATTTTCTTAAAAGCATCCCATCAATCTGGCTCAGCTTAAAAGAAATCTTTTCACCTAGAAATTTTGAAGGAGTCCCAATTAACTTTCTTGAAATTTCATCATTGGCATAATCCGCATTTACTCCTTTATCTAACTAATTTTATTTCTTATAATTTTTATTCTAAGCTATTTAGTTCATTTATTTATTTATCTAATTTCTTTAATTTTAATCTTGATCTAATTTATTTTTATTTTATTTATTTCATTTATTTATATTTATTTAATAAACATGAATTATATTTTTATTGAAAATTCTTTCTAAAGTATTCCATCAATTTGGCTCAACTTAAGAAAGAATCATCTCACCTAAAAATTTCAAAGGAGTCTCGATTAACTTTCTTGGAATTTTATCTTTGGAATAACTCATATTTATTTCTTTATTATTTAATCTTATTAATTACTAATTATTTTCCTATTAATTTTTCATCTAATTTATGTTCTCATATTTATATTTGTTTATCTATATTCATTTATATTTTATTCATATTTAATTTACTAAGAATAAACATTGATTATAATTTATTGAAAATTCTTTCAAAAGTATTCCATCGATTTGGCTCAACTTAAGAAAGAATTTTCTCACCTAGACATTTTTAAGATGTCTCAATTGACTTTCTCAAAATGTCATCCTCGGTATAATCCACACTTATTAATTAACTTTATTTTTATTTCTAAAAGAACTAATTTTTTCTTTTTTAAAATTTAGTTTCCTTATCTATTATTTTAACCAAATATATTTATTAAAACATTTTCTGTAAATTTATTACACTTATTTACAAACCTAAATAAATTAATTTAATAAATTAATTAATCTAAAATTTCCTAATTTAAATTTAACTATCCCAAATATTAATTAAAACTACCAATCTAATTATAGATATAAAACTAACAAAGAAATTAATAAACAAATAAATAAAAAAAATTGTTTTCTACCTTTTCTCGCCTTCTTTCTTTCTTTTTTTCTTTAAAACTTTCCTTTGCTTTCTATTCTTTCCCACGTAATCTCCTTCTTCGCTAGCCTTGCTTCTTTGTTGTCTTTTTTCTCTTCTTTACTAACTGCAGTTCACGCCTTTTCTTTCCTTAGCCTTATGTTCAATCGTCTTTCGAGAGTAGGCAGCAGTAGCTTAGCCACCAAACCGTGCAGTTTGCCAAATTCCTGTCTTATTTACTATCTCCACTTGCTTTCTCCGTTTGTCCCTTTGCTTTCTGTTGTCAAAACATCGCAGCACAATAGATTACGACAAGGAAGAAATTGCTATGCGGCAGGGGCAACACACTGAGCAATAATGCAATGGCGGTGCAAGGTACAATAGCAACAGGGACGGGCGTGAGATGAGCAGGAACTGTGAAGCAGGGTTAAGGAGATTCGATGCAGGACCGATAAAGCAAGCGGGCAGTGGTGATGAAAATCAGGCAGCAGCGGCAACGTTGTAGCGTGGTGTAAAAGCTCCACACGGTGACAGCAAAACAGCAGTGGTGCGGGTGGAAGAGTTGGAAAGCGTGGACCAAAAGCTACGGGTGCAAGAGTAAGCAAGGAACTGTGATGGCTCTGCTGTAGAACAAACAGACTAGTAGTGGGGCGGAGCCAGGCAGTGGTGAATCTAGATGGGGCAGTGAAAGGAAGGTAAAAAGAGGAGACTCGGCAATAGAGTGAAGGCCAGTGAGCAATGAAGCAATGAAGGCGAGGATAAAAATGGAGAAGATAGCGACGTGAGGGAGACGCAGGGAACAATGATGCAGGGTGTAAAAATTCTTCAGTTTTTTTTTTCTCCCTCCATTCTTTTTCTTGTGTTGTTATTTAAATAGACCTAGATCTCTTTTTATTTTAGGTAAAAAAATCAAGAATCAATTTTTTTAGAAAATTTTATATCTCAAGAATCGGATATTAAATCCGATATTAACTCTGATTTTTCTTTCCACCAAATCCAAATTAATTTTTCATCTTTTAATAGTCTCATTTAATTTTACTTTTCTATCAAAATTAATTCTGATTTCCTTTCCTTTTTTTATTATTTTAATAAAAATAAAAAAAATCAAAATCAAAATTTATTTCTAAATCTAAAATAAAAAATATATAAAAACTAATTAATTAAAAATATTTGAAAAAGACCCGGACAAAAATGGTGTCTACAGCTATTATGAAGAACTTTTATATGTTTGATGAAAGTATACGAATATGCTTTATAATGTTTTTACATGACATTATAGAGCCAAGTAGGAAAACTGCATATAGAGGCATAGTACACTCTTTTATATATATTTCTTACTGAGCGTAAACTCACCCATTTACAAATATTTTTTAGACTATCTAAAGTGATCCCTCGCTCTCAATAGAAGAGCCTACTAGTGGATCTTGAAAGTTTACCTTCGAGATATGCTTCCCAGTTCTTAGTGAAGGTATACTTATGAAATCATGTAAAGTGAATTATATTTCAGCTATTGTACAGTACAACGCTATAATGATGTATAAAATCATGTCGGGATATAGGTTATGTAAGTATAGGAGATCCTGATGAAATGGAAGTATGTATATACGAGAATTATATTTTACAAGAAAATATATATCATTCTAAATAATGATAATGGATAAAGTATAAGAAGAAGAAAGAATTACATTGACAGACAAGTCTAACCACCCAAATGTAAAGTAAAATGATATAGGTAAAGGGATAAAATGAGGATATCACACCACCGACGTTTGGCCAAATTGTCTCTGTTATATAATTGGCTAAGGGAGAATTCCTGGCCCCTACGGGGGTACGCCACCGGTTATCAGTGCATAATTCCATTAAAACGCAAATAATCTCCCTGTTATTTGAAAGTATAGGATGCATGTTTGCATATGCTATTTAAAGAAGTGTATGATTTACTCGATTTATAAGCATATGCTATTATAAAGAACTTTTATATATTTGATGAAAATATACGAATATGCTTTATACTGATTTTACATGACATTATAGAGCCAAGCAGGAAAACTGCATATAGAGGCATAGTATGCTCTTTTACATATATTTCTTACTGAGCGTAAACTCATCCCTTTACAGTTATTTTTCATACAGAATACTTGAAGTGATTCTTTGCTCTAGATAGAAGAGCCTATTGGATCTGTATTCCTTCGAGGTGCGCTTCCTAGACTTCTTGAAGGTATACTTATGTAATTATGTAAATCAGACAGTACTACAATACATTGATGTATATTAAATTTTGGGGATTTAGGTATGTAAGATGTGTAAGATCCTGTGGAAAGGAATGATATGTATATATATTATTATGTTTTAAATTGAAATCAAATTCTTTTGATGAACTATTAAATATCAAGTTTGAGAAGAAGAAGAATGAATGACATTGATGAACGAGTCAAATCAAGTATAAGTAAAAGAAAAAGTTAAATGTGAATGTGTAGTGACGAAGACGTCACAGATTGGTATCAAAGCTGATTTGATTGATGTTCTTCAACATCATTAGGCTAGAATTAGTGTATATCCCCAATGTACTATACTTGTCTGAATACATATGCATAGTATAACTGGTTATAGTTATACTAAATAGCTCAATTTTGTGATTTTATCAACAGAATTAGCTCACGTAGAAGGGGTACTAGTAGAGGAAGAGGAAGGGGTCGTACAGAACAGCCCCTAGTACAGTCTCCTCCTCCATCTACACTGCATAGCCCGAATACTAGGCTAGCGAAAATGGAGAAGCATATGTAGAATATGGTCGCGATGTTCACGCAATTTATGTCGAACTTTCCAAACGTGGCCACTAGTGCACCAACAGCTACCCCTACAGTACAGCCCCCACCAGCACAGACAGAATTACCCCCACCAGTCCCGCTACTGAAAGGCGGGATCCCAAGGTGTATTGTAGTGTGACCTTGATCAAAGAATTTAAAAAGCTGGATCCGCCTAAGTTTAAGGGGGATATAGATCTGTTGGTCGCAGAGAATTGGGTGAAAGTGGTCACGAAATCTTTTGAGTATATGACATGTTTAGAAAGAAAGAAGGTGGGCTTGGCTGCTTATCTGTTGGTAGACGATGCCGAGTATTGGTGGCAAGCCACTCGGACCATACTGGAGGCCTGACATGCTAAGGTTACGTGTGACAGATTTTTAGAAGCCTTTAATGAGCAGTACATCCCACGCACAGATCAGACTAGGTTGAAGATAGAGTTTCTGAACTTGACTCAGGGAACGATGTCGATTAATCAGTATGAGTCTAAGTTCATTTCTTTAAGCATATTCGACCTAGAAGTCCTTAGAAGTGAAGGACATAAGATCTATCGATTTTATCGAGGGATTGAAGTCCCCCATCAGATCTAAGTTGTACCCTATGGATATCACCACATATGGAGAGGCGGTCCATAAGACTCAGTTGTGCGAGCAGGACTATGAGCTTCACCATGCTGATTTTCGAGCTAAAGGAAAAGGCAAAGAACCGATGAAGTGGAAGTCAGACGAGAAAGCCTCTAGTGATAGATATCCATATAGGAGAAGTAGACGTTATGAAGGGGTTTCGATAGGTAAGTAATTAAATTATAAGAAAATGATTGTAAATTTAATTAAGTGGTTATATAGAAATATACTGAATTGGGAGTTATGGTGCTTATGATATAGGAACTCCTAGACCTACCGGGATCAAGATAAGTGATGAGAGATCTCGATATCCGGCAGACAGTACCGCTAGCTCTCCGAAGAGTACGATGCAAAGATGTGAGCAATGCGGGAAGTTTCATGGATCACAGCCTTGCCAAATTGCGAGTGATGCTTGTTTTAGGTCTGGTGAGCAGGGACATATGATTAGAGATTGTCCCAGAGGAACCAAAGGGTGTCCGAGGAATCGGAGAAGACCCTTCAACCACAGCCTAAGGCCACTGCTACAGAGAAAGGAAAGAAAGCTGTGACCCAAGGACGAGTATTTGCCATCGATGAGGAGTCTGCCGATGCCTCGTCCAAAGTGATTAAGGGTAAGATTTACTTATTTAATACAAGTATTACAGCATTATTTGATCTAGGCTCTACGCATTCTTTTGTTTCACCTAGAATTGCTATGAGATTGCATATTGAGCCTGAGCCTTTAGGACAAGTATTGCAAATAAGTACTCCATTTAAGGAATCCCAAATGACAGACCTAGTGTATCGTAATTGTAAGCTATGGGTAGGAGAAAGAGAATCAATAGCTAACCTAATCCTACTAAATATGTATGGATTTGATGTTATTTTGGGTATGGATTGGTTAGCTAAGAATCATGTGAAACTAGATTGCTATGCTAAAACAGTAATCTTTTCTTCTCCCGTTAGCTATGTTGTAAATTTTGCCAGTACTTAATGTTAAAGTATGTTTATTACTTGATTTGATTGCAAATGAAACTAATGGGAAGTATGTATTGTCATGTGAAGGATTTAAAGCATATGTTGAGGACATAGAAAAGAAACGTCCCAAACTTCATGAGATTTCGATAGTCAAGGAACTTCCCGAAGTGTTTTCGGATGATCTTCCAGGACTTCCTCCGGATAGGGAAATCGAATTTACGATCAATTTGGTGCCGGGAATTGAGCCCATTTCGAGATCGCCTATCGGATGGCATTAGTAGAATTAGGGGAACTTAAGAAGCAGCTTCAGGAGTTACTAGACAAGGGATTTATACGATCCAGCGTATCTCCTTGGGGTGCTCCTGTGCTATTTGTCCTGAAGAAGGATGACAGCATGAGGCTGTGCATCGACTACAGATGGTTGAATAAAGTGACAATCAAGAACAAGTATCCTCTTCCCAGGATTGACGATCTTTTTGATCAGCTTAAGGGTGCGCAAGTCTTTTCTAAGATGGACTTGAGATCGGAATTTCATCAGTTGAAGATCCGGAATGAAGATATCCCTAAGACAGCATTCAGGATACGGGTATTGCCATTATGAATTTTTGTGATGCCGTTTGGTTTAACCAATGCACCCGCAGTATTCATGAATTTGATGAATGATGTATTCAAACAGTATTTAAACTAGTTTCTCATTGTCTTTATCGATGACATATTGATGTATTCGAGGTCCCAGGAAGAGCATGAGCAGCATTGGAAGATAGTTTTACAAACCCTCAGAGATCGAGGATTGTATGCCAAGCTAAGTAAGTGTGATTTTTGGCTAGATCAAATCTCCTTTTTGGGTCATATAATCAGTAAAGACGAAGTTTCAAGTCTATCCATCAAAGATTGAAGCGGTGGTTCAATGGGAGAGACCGAAAACAGTGACGGAGATTAGGAGTTTCTTAGGTCTAGCTGGCTTCTATCCAAGATTTGTAGAGGGTTTCTCAAAGTTAGCTGCTCCATTGATGCGCTTAACGCGCAAAGAGGTGAAGTTTGAATGGAATGATGCCTGCGAGCGTAGCTTCCAAGAGTTGAAGCGTAGGCTGACAACTGCACCTATTCTCACCATTCCTAGTGGTTCTGGTGGATTCTCGGTGTATAGTGATGCCTCAGGACAAGGTTTAGGATGTGTACTAATGCAGCATGGTAAGGTGGTTGCCATGGTTCTCGACAATTAAAGGGCCATGAGAAGAACTACCCAACTCATGACTTGGAATTAGCTGCAGTAGTATTTGCTCTGAAGATTTGGAGGCATTACTTGTATGGTGAGTAATTTCAGATTTTTACGGATCATAAAAGTCTAAAATACTTGTTCTCTTAGAGAGAATTGAACATGAGACAGAGAAGATGGCTAGAGCTTCTGAAGGACTATGATTGCGAGATCTTGTACCACCCGGGGAAAGCCAATGTGGTAGCGGATGCTCTGAGCCGTAAGTATTGGGTATAGTGTCGTACATGATGGTAAGAGAGTATGAGTTGCTGGAGCAGTTTGCAAGCCTCAACTTAAATGTTACACCTTATGAGCAATTTGGAATGATGGCTAGTTTAAGGATTGAGTCGGAATTGATAGATAGAATTTGAATTGCTCAAAGGGAAGATGACCAGTGTATGGAGGCTATGAATGGAGTTCAGTCAGGTATACCCTCAGAATTTGATATTGGTAGTGATAAAAATTTGAGGTTTAGGAATCGTATATGTGTTCCTAATGAAAAGAGTTGAGAAAGCTGATTTTGACAGAAGCACATTCCACTAAGTATACTTTGCATCCGGGAAATACAAAGATGTATCATAATCTTCGCAAGGTGTATTGGTGGACTAGCATGAAAAGAGACATAGTAGAATTTGTGGCGAAATATCTCACATGTCAACAGGTTAAGGTAGAGCACCAAAGACTAGCAGGTTTATTACATCCTCTACCTATACCTATGTGGAAGTGGGAACACATTACGATGGATTTTGTTATGGGATTGCCCAAGACCAAGAGGAATCATGACGGTATTTAGGTAATCGTGGATCGGTTAACTAAGTCAGCTCACTTCCTACCTATGAAGTCTACGGATACACTTAGCACTTTGGCAAAATTGTATGTGAGAGAAGTTGTCAAACTACATGGCGTTCCAGTGAGCATAACATCTGATAGAGATTCCAGGTTTACTTCTCACTTTTAGGAACATTTTCAAGAAGCCATGGGATCTCAATTGAATTTTAGCATAGCATTTTATCGGCAGACTGATGGTCAGTCCGAGCGCACTATACAGATCCTCGAGGATATGTTGAGAGCTTGTGCTATGGATTTTAAAGGCTCATGGGACGACCATCTGCTATTGGCTGAGTTTGCTTATAACAATAGCTATCATGCAAGTATCAGGATGGCACCATATGAAGCTTTATATGGTAGAAGGTGCCGATCTCCGATTGGGTGGGAGGAAGTGGGCAAATGTGCGTTGTTGGCTCCAGATTTAGTCGAGCAAGCCTCTGAGGATGTTAAGTTGATTTGTCAAAGGCTTAAGACAGCTCAGAGTCGACAAAAGAGTTATGCGAATGCTCGACGGAGACCGCTTGAGTTTTTGGTTGGAGATTTTATGTTTCTGAAAGTTTCTCCATCCAAAGGGATTATGAGATTTGGCTGAAGAGGTAAGCTTAGTCCTCATTACATTGGGCCATTTGAGGTCTTAGACTGAGTTGGTCATGTTGCTTATAGATTGGCACTACCTCCGGAGCTATCAGGAGTGCATAATGTATTTCATGTGTCCATGCTTCGGAAGTATAATCCGGATCCATCTCATGTCATAGAATATGAACCCTTGGAGATTCGGGAAGACATGAGCTATGTGGAGAAGCCAGTTCGGATTTTGGACAAGAAGGAGAAAGTGTTGAGGTCTAAGACGATCCCGTTAGTTAAAGTTCTCTAGCAGTATTACACTATGGAAGAAGCTACATGAGAGCTAGAGAGCTTAATGAAAGAGAAGTATCCGGAACTGTTTAATACATCACTTGATTTGAATTTGGAGGACCAAATTCTCTAAGGTGGGGAGAATGTGAAATCCCCTAATTTCATGTAATTTTCTCATATTTGTAAAGAATTCCAGCTGAAAAGAATTAAATAAATATGAGAATGTGGTGTATAAATGGCATATGGGACATATGTGGAATAAGAGTAATAGAATAGTCAATAGTCAAATGGTTAAGAAATAAATTTTGATGTTATGAGAACAATTGGATGATGATAAAATTAATATCAGATTATTATTTGGTATAATGAACATGTGGCTGATATAACAAGGGAAGAAAAGAAATTAAGATGGTCAAAGAAGGGTTAAAAGGAGGTCAATGGCTGAGATGAGATGATTATGGGATAAAGAAGCATTAAATGAAACTTCATGAGTCATCACCTTCATCTCCAAGTCGGCAGCAACCCCATTCCAGCTCTCCCTCTCGTTCCACTCCAAATTCTTCAAGTTTTTAGTTTTGTTACCTTGACAAACTCGCATGTTTAATCACCAAATCAATAAACTTTAGTAAAGAAAAACGATCCTCATCACTTGCTATACTCATGCCTTTAATATGAAAGGCTGAATCAAAGTGATTAAGGAGATCAGAATTGTTGTTGATTTGGTCATTGGCAAAGGTAAGAGTAGAAATTGATTCATTCAATTTTATCCATGGTTTGGAGTTGTATAGAGTTGGTGTAACATAATTGTATAAGCTTCTTAAAGGTTTGATTTAATATGATGTACGCAGCTTTGAAGAAGTGAAGGAAAGGAATTAACGCAATCAAGCGATTACTCGTTTTGGTGTATTTGAGGTAAGGAATTTATGTAACGGACGTAGGGTGGCTATGTCCGCATGTTTTTAATTGTTTTGGAGAGAAGCACAAGCTGGTTTAAATATAGAAAGGTTAAATTTCGGGTTTTACTCCTAGTTACCAAAATGCTAGGAGCAGCCGACTGCCTTAAGTAGCAGCTGACTGCCTAGAGACAACCAAAGCGTAGATTTTCGAAAACCGAGACAAACCAGTCGACTGCTATTTTCTAGAAAAACATTCTGTTTCAAACCAGTCAACTGCTATATGGGACAGTCGACTGCTTTTACTTAAAAAGCATTCTATTTCAAAACCAGCCGACTGCCTATAAGACCAGTTGACTGCCTTGTTTTCAGAAGCATTCTGTTTGCGAAAATAGTTGACTGCTATATGACCAGTCAATTGTCATTTCTTGAGAAGCATTCTATTTCAAAACCAGTCGACTACTATGTTGGACTAGTCAACTGCCCCATGTGTTTTCAGAAAATAAAAATATCAAAATTTTAAAAGAAAATAATTTCGATAAATGAAAATATGAGACAGCAGCCGACTGCCCTATAAGTGTTGGATTATGCCCTTAGAACCATTCATTAGATGATTGACTTTGGCATTTTTATGTATCATGACATTTTTATTTATAGTTCATTATTATATTTGTCTTATAACTGCGTAATATAATCTTATATGATAATGTCCTTAGAATAGTAATAACACACTATTCTTAAAATATCCCTAGTCAAGTATTATTGTGAACAAGGATAACAATGATACGATAAGACTAGTATGTGGTTGACTGATGACCATTGTCATGGATATAGGATATCAAGTCATCACATAGGTACATGTTAGAGAACTATGTACTGGATCGACCCTCCATGAGAACGCTACATGGATTGTTATATGAGTGTCATAAGTGATTCTCATAGTGATGATGGTGTATGTGATCCTTTGACTTGAGATCATCAGAGATCCCAACATAGAGAATTGCATACTTTAATGCTGCTAGATGTCATTCGTAACAGGATGGACTATAAAGGTAGTAATTGGGTATGCCTCGATCTATGTAGAGGGATGTTGAGTGATCAAGATAGGATTTATCCCTCTTATATAACAAGAGTGATGTCTTGGGCCCTTTGATAGAGTGAGACTAAAATGCATGGCCGTGCTCAAATAAGTCAATATGAGATATTGATTTTATTTGTTTAATTAGTCTACTCAGGAATCAAGAAACGCTGATTAGACTATACAAGTGTGACACATTCCATAACTTGTGTCTAATCAAGACATCAAAGGATAAAGGTATTAGACTACACAGTAACATCTATCACGAGTAAGGTTATGTCGAGTCATTGACATTCTCGTTACATGGGTAGCAATGATGTGTTGCTAGATACCGCTCATTGCCTGTGACAATTTTGTCATTGCCATTGTTTTGAGAACCTATTGGGTCGCACACTTAGAACGGATTAATGAGGAGCTTAATTAATCCTATTCTGAATTGGATTAGGGATATAACTAATCCTATTCTGAATTGGATTAGGGATATAACTAATCCTATTCTAAGTAGGATTAGAGTTCTGTTTGGCAGTAAATTTTAGGGTAAAATTTACTGCCTATAAAAAATTTACTGCCTATAAAAGGATGTTTTCTGAAACATAGCCGCACAACAATTAGAAAAACAGAAAAGTAGTCTTTTAATCGAAGCTAGCAGTTCGGTTATAAAGAATCAAAAACGCTCCTTAAGGCTTCTTATCGTGAGACGTTCAAGAGTCGTGAGATCCGTTCGTGTGGATACCATAGAGGCAGGAACGAAAGGTTGTTGCTTGTGACTCGACCAACGACAGAAATCAAAGAAAACTTTAGGTAAAATCTCAAAACCCTAATCAGGCAACTCTCCGAATCGATCTTGGTGGAGGCCGAATGATTTAAATTCCGCTGCATGTATGTTTCGATTTCCTTCACTGGTATCAGAGCCAGATTCGGAGTCCCTGATTTGTTTTGATAAAAGCATGATCTCTGGTTACTTTCTGTTTATGATTACATGCAATCGTTTTAATGAGATTAATACGGATTAGAATGTATATGATATATTCAGAGGCTACAAATCGAATTGTTGAATTTCGATTCAACTTATATGTGAGATATAATCTGTGATGCGAATTATTAATGGCGTTTCTGTTCTGCATAAACGTTATGGATAATCTGTGATGCGAATTATTAATGGCGTTTCTGTTCTGCATAAACGTTATGGATAATCTGTGATGCGAATTATTAATGGCGGTTTCTGTTCTGCATAAACGTTATGGAAGAAACAGAATAATGTCGAAAGTGTATAAAGATTGAAACACTTTTAGATAAGAGTTCTAATGCGACTAAAATTATAGTCAGTATGAGATACTGGCTGGAACATCCTGATAAGATTGGGACACTTCCGGATAAGGGGCGTTGGTAATGTCAATACTGTTGACCTTTTTTTTTTTTCGGGGGCTCCGCCCCAAACCCCCGCAAGGGGCGCTGCCCCTTGACCCCGCCCACTGACCGGCCAGCGGGACCGCCACCCAGGGGCTGCCGCCCCTGGGAACCCCGCAGTCAGGGTTATAATTCTTTTCAAATGTGCCTCGTTAATAAAACTAAAATTTTGAAATTGCATCACACTTGTTTGTATAACACGGTGGTTGTTGTTTGAGCATGGTGCATAGTTATAGCCCTAGCCCAATATGATTGTATTTTGGTGGTTGTAAATTTTAATAAATACGACCTGCGTGTCGTGCCTTGTTCTTGAAATTCTTGTTGTACATTCTTTTCTCATCTTACTCCCTTCGAATGTAACTCGAGGTTTCTCTTAAACTATGTAATTGGAGCTGACAACCATGCAAAGGATGACCAAAGAGGAACTTGGAGAAGATGCTATTACCTTTAGGTTAACCCTTAGGGTTTCTCATTAGCTTGGGAAATCCATTTAGTTTGGGCTATAACTATGTCACGTTTATTTTATTGCTTAATTGCATGATATGCATGGTTTATTTTGTACGTTTATGATATGAAAATCATATGATAATTTTAGAAAAGTAAAATTGGTGAGATCTTATTCAATAAACTAGGAAAATCCCTCAAATTAAATTAAGTCAATAATAGATGCCTACCAATGAATAGCACTCGTCAAGGCTAGAATCGATTTTGTTATGTTTGCCAAAGCAAAATATCATATCTATCTTAGTAAGACGCGATGGGATAATTGTGATATCCAAAGGCTATAAATTGGGTTGACTTAACTAGATTTCCTCAATAGGATTGGGAATTTAGAGGCATAAAGTTGGGCTTCCATTCATGAGATGAATTAGAACAAGTGTTGTTCACCCAACTATCCAAAAGTTACATGAGATGTAATTGGTAAGTGTTGCCTACCTAAATAGCCAAATCTTGGGCGATTAGCCAAAGCTAACTCTAGATAAGGTGAAATATGGATCTTGGCCCACTAGAGAAATTATGTGATAATTTTTCCGAATTAATAGTGAGGGTTGTTGATTCGATAAAAATAGTGGGAGCATCATTTATTAAATATTTAATTAAATGAATGCATTCATGATACTTATATTTTGCATATTTTTGTTGTAGATTACCATGGCATCAAACACAAATAACACACTTTCACTGCGATCTGTCCTTGAGAAGGACAAGTTGAATGGGACAAACTTCCTGGATTGGTACAGGAACCTGAGGATAGTCCTCAAGCAAGAAAAGAAGTTGTATGTCCTTGAGATTCCCTTACCTGAGGAACCACCCTCTAATGCTCCAAGGGCAGAAAGAGATGCTTATAAGAAGCATCAAGATGATGCATTGGATGTTAGTTGCCTTATGCTTGCCTCCATGAATCCTGAGCTTCAAAAGCAACATGAGGAAATGGATGCATTCGATATGATCGAGCATCTCAAGCAACTCTATCAAGAGGAAGCTAGGCAAGAAAGGTACAATGTCTCTAAGGCATTGTTTCAGTGTAGGATGGCAGAGGGGACTCCCGTTGGTACTCATGTGCTCAAGATGATTGGGTACATTGAAAACCTTGAAAGATTGGGATTTCCTTTGGGCCAAGAGTTGGCCACTGATGTGATTATGCTATCGTTGCTAGACAGTTACAGTCAATTTGTTGTTAATTACAACATGAATGAAATTGACAAGACTCTGCCACAGTTACTTAGCATGTTGAAAACAGCTGAATCCAACATGAAAAAGGCCAAGCCTAAAGATGTCTTAATAGTTAAGAAAGCTAAGGGCAGGGCTAATGCAAAGGGCAAGAAAAAAGGTAATAAAGCCAATGGCAAGTTCAAGCCCAATGATACTGCACTGAAGCCTAAAGGTGGGGTTGCCAAAGAAGGGAAATGCTTCCATTGCGGTGAGACCGGACATTGGAAGAGGAACTGCAACAAATACCTGGAAGAGCTAAAGAAGAAGAAAGGAAGTGAGACTACCACTTCAGGTATTTATGTTATAGAAGTTAATCTATCTACTTCTTCATCATGGGTATTAGATACTGGATATGGTTCTCACATTTGTGTAAATGTGCAGGAACTCAAAAGGAGTAGATCGTTGACTAAGGGCGAGGTCGACCTACGAGTGGGAAATGGAGCAAGGGTTGCTGCATTAGCTGTAGGAACTTATATTTTGACATTGCCCACAGGGCTTGTTTTAGAATTAGATGATTGTTATTATGTGCCTTCCATCACTAAAAACATTATTTCTATTTCTTGTTTGGACAAGAAGGGTTTTTCATTTATAATAAAGGACAACTGTTGCTCCATTTATTTAAATGATATCTTTTATGGTAGTGCACAACTAATTAATGGTCTTTACATTCTAAATCTTGATATGCCTATTTATAACATAAATGCTAAAAGGATTAAATCTAATGATCAAAATCCAACATATCTCTGGCATTGTCGCTTGGGACACATAAATGAGAATCGCATTTCCAAACTCCATAAAGATGGACTTTTGGACTCATTTGATTTTGAATCGTATGAGACATGTGAATCTTGTTTGATGGGTAAGATGACTAAAGCCCCTTTCAAAGGACATAGTGAAAGGGCAAGTGATTTATTGGGCTTAGTACATACAGATGTATGTGGACCTTTAAACACACAGGCCAGAGGTGGGTTTATGTACTTTATTACATTTACTGATGATTTCAGTAGATATGGCTATGTGTATCTTATGAGACACAAGTCAGAATCTTTTGAAAAGTTCAAAGAATTCAAGAATGAAGTACAAAACCAACTTGGCAAGAGCATTAAGGCACTTCGATCAGATCGAGGTGGTGAATACCTAAGCCAAGAATTGCTTGACTATCTTAAAGAGTGTGGGATTGTCTCACAACTCACTCCTCCAGGTACACCACAATGGAATGGTGTATCTGAAAGGAGAAATCGAACTTTATTAGATATGGTTCGATCAATGATGAGTCATACAGATCTTCCAGAATCCTTTTGGGGACATGCATTAGAAACAGCTGCTTTTACATTGAACCGTGTTCCATCTAAATCGATTCCAAAGACACCATATGAGATATGGACTGGTAAACATCCCAGTATGTCTTTTATGAAGATTTGGGGTTGTGAGGCTTATGTAAGACGTCAAGTCTCTAACAAACTTGCACCTAAATCTGATAAGTGCTATTTTGTGGGATATCCTAAACTAACTAAAGGATATTAATTTTACAATCCCACTGAGCGCAAAGTGTTTATAGCTCGAACAGGTGTCTTTCTAGAAAGAGAATTCATTTCTAGAAGAACTAATGGGAGAAAAGTAGAACTTGAAGAAATTCAAGAGCTACAAGATAGCGCACCTGATGTTGAGATGGAGCCTGAGCAAGCACCACAAGTTGTTGTGGAACCAGAACCACAAGCTGTTGTGGAGCAACCGCCTGCTCAAGAGACACAAGCCTTGCGTAGATCAGTTAGAACACGTCGTGAGCCACAGAAATATGGATTTCTAATGACTCAGAACGGTGATGTTTTGCTCATGGACCAAGATGAGCCTACTACCTATCAAGAGGCTATAACAGGGCCAGACTCTGAGAAATGGCTTGAAGCCATGAGATCTGAGATGGAATCCATGTATGCCAACCAAGTTTGGACCTTGGTTGACTTACCCGAAAGGGTAAAACCTATAGGGTGTAAATGGGTTTTTAAGAAGAAAACCGACATGGAAGGAAATGTTCATACCTATAAAGGGCGATTGGTTGCTAAAGGTTTTAAACAAATTCATGGTATTGACTATGATGAAACTTTTTCACCAGTCGCGATGATCAAATCCATTAGGATCTTACTTGCGATAGCTGCATACCATGATTATGAAATCTGGCAAATGGACGTCAAGACCGCTTTTCTTAATGGAAAGCTACTCGAGGATGTGTACATGACACAACCTGAGGGTTTTGTTGATCCAAAAAATGCTGGAAAGGTTTGTAAGCTGCAACGTTCTATTTATGGACTAAAGCAAGCTTCTCGAAGTTGGAATCTTCGTTTTGATGATGCAATCAAAGAGTTTGGTTTCATCAAGAACGAAGATGAACCTTGTGTCTACAAGAAGGTCAGTGGGAGCACTATTGTCTTCCTGGTGTTGTATGTAGATGACATACTACTCATTGGGAATGACATCCCTACCCTTCAGTCTGTAAAGACTTGGTTAGGGAATTGCTTTTCAATGAAGGACTTGGGCGAAGCTACCTATGTACTGGGAATAAGGACCTATAGAGATAGATCAAGGAAATTAATTGGCCTAAGTCAAAGTGCATACATAGATAAAGTGCTAAAGAGGTTTAGCATGCAGGATTCCAAGAAAGGATTCTTGCCTATGACACATGGCATTACTCTCTCAAAAGAACAGTGTCCTACAACACAAGAAGAGAGAGAATGTATGAGTAAAGTTCCATATGCATCTGCTATTGGATCCATTATGTATGCCATGTTATGCACACGTCCCGATGTCTCGTATGCCTTGAGCATGACGAGTAGATATCAAGTTGATCCTGGTGAACGTCACTGGATCACTGTCAAGAATATTCTTAAGTACTTGAGAAAGACTAAGGATACATTCTTGATATATGGAGGTGAGGAAGAGCTCATTGTAACAGGTTACACTGATGCTAGCTTCCAAACTGATAAAGATGACTATAGATCGCAGTCTGGTTATGTGTTTTGCCTTAATGGTGGTGCTGTGAGCTGGAAGAGTTCAAAGCAGGCGACAGTGGCCGATTCTACAACAGAGGCTGAGTATATAGCTGCCTCTGAAGCTGCTAAGGTGGCTGTTTGGATCAGGAAGTTCATAACTGAGCTTGAAGTTGTTCCTAGCATTGTAGATCCGATTGAGCTCTATTGTGTCAACAATGGAGCCATCGCACAAGCTAAGGAACCTAGATCTCACCAACGATCCAAACATATACTACGGCGCTTCCATCTCATTCGAGATATCATCGAGAGAGGAGATGTGAGGATATGCAAAGTACCAACTGACGATAACATCGCCGACCCACTGACGAAGCCTTTGACGCAGCAGAGACATGATCGTCACACTAGGTCACTAGGTATTAGATACATGAGTGAATGGTCTTAGTGTAAGTGGGAGATTGTTGGATTATGCCCTTAGAACCATTCATTAGATGATTGACTTTGGCATTTTTATGTATCATGACATTTTTATTTATAGTTCATTATTATATTTGTCTTATAACTGCGTAATATAATCTTATATGATAATGTCCTTAGAATAGTAATAACACACTATTCTTAAAATATCCCTAGTCAAGTATTATTGTGAACAAGGATAACAATGATACGATAAGACTAGTATGTGGTTGACTGATGACCATTGTCATGGATATAGGATATCAAGTCATCACATAGGTACATGTTAGAGAACTATGTACTGGATCGACCCTCCATGAGAACGCTACATGGATTGTTATATGAGTGTCATAAGCGATTCTCATAGTGATGATGGTGTATGTGATCCTTTGACTTGAGATCATCAGAGATCCCAACATAGAGAATTGCATACTTTAATGCTGCTAGATGTCATTCGTAACAGGATGGACTATAAAGGTAGTAATTGGGTATGCCTCGATCTATGTAGAGGGATGTTGAGTGATCAAGATAGGATTTATCCCTCTTATATAACAAGAGTGATGTCTTGGGCCCTTTGATAGAGTGAGACTAAAATGCATGGCCGTGCTCAAATAAGTTAATATGAGATATTGATTTTATTTGTTTAATTAGTCTACTCAGGAATCAAGAAACGCTGATTAGACTATACAAGTGTGACACATTCCATGACTTGTGTCTAATCAAGACATCAAAGGATAAAGGTATTAGACTACACAGTAACATCTATCACGAGTAAGGTTATGTCGAGTCATTGACATTCTCGTTACATGGGTAGCAATGATGTGTTGCTAGATACCGCTCATTGCCTGTGACAATTTTGTCGTTGCCATTGTTTTGAGAACCTATTGGGTCGCACACTTAGAACGGATCAATGAGGAGCTTAATTAATCCTATTCTGAATTGGATTAAGGATATAACTAATCCTATTCTGAATTGGATTAGGGATATAACTAATCCTATTCTAAGTAGGATTAGAGTTCTGTTTGGCAGTAAATTTTAGGGTAAAATTTACTGCCTATAAAATGATGTTTTCTGAAACATAGCCGCACAACAATTAGAAAAACAGAAAAGTAGTCTTTTAATCGAAGCTAGCAGTTCGGTTATAAAGAATCAAAAACGCTCCTTAAGGCTTCTTATCGTGAGACGTTCAAGAGTCGTGAGATCCGTTCGTGTGGATACCATAGAGGCAGGAACGAAAGGTTGTTGCTTGTGACTCGACCAACGACAGAAATCAAAGAAAACTTTAGGTAAAATCTCAAAACCCTAATCAGGCAACTCTCCGAATCGATCTTGGTGGAGGCCGAATGATTTAAATTCCGCTGCATGTATGTTTCGGTTTCCTTCAATAAGGCCAGTCGACTGCCCTGTTTGATAAGAGGTTTTAAAGCCTATTTCAGAAAAGTATGAATGTCATTGCAAAAAGTTATATGACAAATGTTTTGAAACTATGAAGTACTTAATGATTATACACTTCTGTATATGCTCATGGCTGAGGAGCTCTAGCCCAGCGCTCAGTGCTACAGATGTCACCTGACTAGTGTTCAATGTAGCCACCGACGTTTGGCCAAATTGTCTCTGTTATATAATTGGCTAAGGGAGGATTCCTGGCCCCTAGGGGTACGCCACCTGTTATCAGTGCATAATTCCGTTAAAATGCAAATAGTCTCCTGTTATTTGAAAGTATAGGATGTATGTTTGCATATGCTATTTAAAGAAGTATATGATTTACTCGATTTATAAGCATATGCTATTATGAAGAACTTTTATATATTTGATGAAAATATACGAATATGCTTTATACTGATTTTACATGACATTATAAAGCCAAACAGGAAAACTGCATATAGAGACATAGTACGCTCGTTTACATATATTTCTTACTGAGTGTAAACTCATCCCTTTACAATTATTTTTCATACAGACTACTTGAAGTGATTCTTTGCTCTAGATAGAAGAGCCTATTGGATCTGTATTCCTTCGAGGTGCGCTTCCTAGACTTCTTGAAGGTATACTTATGTAATTATGTAAATCAGATAGTACTACAGTACATTGATGTATATTAAATTTTGGGGATTTAGGTATGTAAGATATGTAAGATCCTGTTGAAAGGAATGATATGTATATATATATCATTATTGTGTTTTAAATTGAAATCAAATTCTTTTGATGAACTATTAAATATCAAGTTTGAGAAGAAGAAGAATGAATGACATTGATGAACGAGTCAAATCAAGTATAAGTGAAAGAAAAAGTTATATGTGAATGTGTAGTGACGAGGACGTCACATGATGGCATTTTGGAACGGTAGGTGTTGAGATAAAGATGTCCACAAAGATATGTGAAATAGTAAAAAGTGATCAAACACTTTGAAATTTGAATTTTGACTCACATTTTGACACTATATCAATAATATATATGAGAGCAAAAAATATATCAATAATATATATGAGAGCAAAAAATAAATAAATTAAAAGATATGGTTATCTAAGATATTAAAATATTTGCTTATATACCTTTTTATATGTCATATCTTTGTATTCAATCATGATCATATCTTGGTATTTGTTTTTGATGAGACACTACTGCTATATTCGAGAAATCAATAAACAGTATGAGTCTCATGGACTTGATCTTGTGATCTTAGTCCTTAGATTTTGGTTATTATATATGATATAACACTTTAATTGATATGAAACTATGTCACCCGTTATATATATAAAAACTTAATTTACTATTTACATTATAGAAAAAAAAATAATTAAAGCTATGTTTCGTAAGTTTACAGTTTCGTTATTTTGCCTCCTGCTTTCGAAGAAAGGATAAACTAAAAGGATGTCTTGAATACAATTTTTTTTTCTAAAAATCATGAATAAAATATGTAATTTCTAAGATGATTTACTTTCCTATAAAGTAATTATGTTATACTTAATTTTACATTTTAATTATTTGACAATTAAATTATTTGTGATATTATATTCACTTTTTTAGTGGTAAGAAATTTTTGGAAAAACAAAAAATAGTACTAAAATCATCATTAAAAACTGAAAGCCTTACAGGTTGAAAATTTTTGTCTTGATCCTTTTGTAATTGTTGGTATTTATTTTGTTTCGAGTTCCCTAGCAATTGATAACATCAATGAACAAATTACAGAATTGGCATAATTATAGTTTTAAACACTCTGATCTCGTCTGATCTGATGCATGTTTTTACCAAGGCAAGCAAGCAAAGTCCTATTCTTTACATATCACACTAAACACACATTTGGAGAGGAGTGAAGAGGCCTAACTGTGATTAAACCCCGAACAGAATCAGTATCAGATCATTAAAACAAATGAAAATACATGTAGTTTACACAAAAAAAAAAGTCCTATTCTTTACATATCCAAAGTCTGTAGTCAACGTTTACGGCAACGAAGTTGTGACTTTCAATATGGAAAATAGAGAAAAATCAAGAAAATTTATGAGAAATTGTTTGGTAAATTCGCAATCAAACTCCTTCAAAATTCCTATGTAACCAGGCCCTGCTGCCTGGTTTTTGAATCACTCAACCCTCAAACATCCAAGCTTAGCCAGCTATAACAGCGGCAGTTGTGAAGTATCGTCCCTAATTCCTCACTAGTTTTACAATCCAAAACAATGAAAACCTTGTTCCTTGTCAAAGCAGTTGCTATGGCTTTACTCCTAATTTTTATACAAATGAAGCCTCCTGAAGCGCGTCATGGTCCAATGCCACCTATAGGCCGTGATGGATTAAAACGCAGTCTCAATGGTTCTCCAATTTGCAGACAACCTCCATAAACCTTTCTCGCGCTCTATAAAGCCGAAGGGGTGGCTGATGTTCAGGCAAAAACAGGGATTGAGTGAATTGAGTTTTTTATGGCTTGGTGGTGACTGGCGGCGTCAACATGAAATTCTGTTTTCTTCTGCTTTTAATCACGTTATATAATAAAATAAGCGATCAATTTGTTAACTTACTAAATAATTAAGAGTAATGTAATCAATCAATCAATCCTAGTCCATTGTCCAGGCAATAAACTATGGCAGAAAGTAGTGGATAGTCCACGTATGAAATTTGTTTAAATTGAATTCAAACTGCTGTATGAGACGTTTGCATTACTTTAAGTTATCTCTACATAAAATAAATGCCATTTTGTGGGAAAAGAATCAAGAGGGAGTGTAAACCGAAGAGAGTGAGAAAAGTTTGGTTCGATTGGCTGTCACGCACAAGATCGCTTTGTGTGACGTCCCCGTCACTCCATTTTATCATCTAACTTTTTCTTTTCAAATCTTATACGACATCATTTGATTTAGTTCATCAGTGCCAATCATTCCTTACCCTTAAGCTAATTTTCTAATAGCTCCTAAAATTTTATTCACTTTCCATAAGCATAAAAAAATGATATACATAAATATCATTCCATTTCCACAGGATCTCATACATCATCTTATCTTACATCCCCGACATCTTATATACCTAATTGTAACTTGTACTGTACCGTAGCTGAATTACAATTTACTGTACATAAGTATATAAGTATACCTTCTATGCTAACTGGGAAGCGTATCGAGAAGGTACACTGCAATTTTTCAAAATCAAGCTCCTCAAATCAGAGCGAGGCTCACTTCAGGTAATCTATAGGAAAAATGGTCGTAAAAGGGTGAGTTTACGCTCAGTAAGAAAGTTATGTAAAAGAGCGTGCTATGCCTCTATATGCATTTTTCCTACTTGGCTCTATAATGCCATGTAAAGCATTATAAAGCATGCATCATAAACATCTTTCATGCATTGTTTGCAATCATGCATATTTATTTCAATGACATGGCAAACATACTTTCTTTAAACCATATGCCATCTTCGTTCTTTAAAACATCATACTTCATACATACTTTAAAACATACATCGTATACTTCTTCTTTACATACATCTTATACTTTAAATCAGATGGAGACTAGGTACATCTATTCAAGCAGTTGCATCATCATATAAATCATTTATACCCATTTATATGATTTAGTCACACAAATCATTTATACCCATTTATGTGACTTTCATCCTGTATTCGTACAGTGGTGCACCATGTAGAGGTCAAGGATTCTCTCCTGCCTTTAGTCATTCACAGTGAACACTAGTCAGGTGTCACTTGTAGTATTGAGGACCGGACTAGGGTTCCTCGCTTAACATAATAATACTGAGGACTTGATCAGAGTCTCTCAGCTAAATACAGGGATGCATGATTATAATGTAACCCATAGTCTCAAAACATGTATTATATTCTTATTCAGAAAACACTTTTGTGTTTAAGCCAAATAGACGTTAAAACCTCTTTTCATACAGGGCAGTCAACTGGCCTCATAGGGCAGTCGGCTGCTTCTTCATAAACTTCCTTTATCGAAATTAATTTCATTTAAAATTTCGATATTTTCATCTTTGAAAACATATAAGGGCAGTCGATTGGTCCATATAGCAGTCGACTGGTTTTCAAACAGAATGCTTCTTAAGAAATAGCAGTCGACTGGTTTTCAAACAGAATGCTTCTTAAGAAATAGCAGTCGACTGGTCTTATAGCAATCGACTGGTTTTCAAACAGAATGCAATTTAGCAAATAGCAGTCGACTGTCCCATATAGCAGTCGACTGTCCCATATAGCAGTCGACTGGTTTGAAACAGAATGCTTCTGGGTAAATAGCAGTCGACTGGCTTACATAACAGTCGACTGGTTTGAATCAGTTTTCGAAAAACGACGTTTTGGTTGTCTCTAGGCAGTCGGCTGCTCCTAGCCTAGTTGGTACTAGGAGACAAGTCCGAAAATGTCATTTTTCCTGCAAAAAGACAACTGATGCTTCTCTCCAAAATCATCAAAATCACATTAAAACATGCGGACATAACGGCCTTACGTCCGTTACATAGATTCCTTACCTCAATTCCTTCGGAAACGCGAAATCACTTGGTGCGCCAACCTTAGCTTTTCACTTCTTCAAAGCTGTAACATCATGTTACAACCTTTAAATAATCATCGTACATACATCATATCAACTTAGTACAACTACAAACCATGAACCAAATTGACTAAATCATCTTCTTCTCTTACCTTCACTAGAGACCAAAATCTCAAACTTTGAGATCTCCTCCAATACTTGGATTCAATCCACCAAACTTTGGATATCTCTTAGTCTAGTGACAAGGATTATTTTTCATTCAACAAACTAAATGAATTGATGGATGGATGAGGGGGTTTGTCAAGGTAGCTTGGAATGGAAACTTGGAAGCTTGGAGATAGAACGAGAGGGAGAGGGCTGGAAGAGAAGCTGGCGTAGGGTGATGACTGATGAGGGTGATGACTAAGCTAATTTGCATTTAATGCATGCTTTATTCCATTAATTCACCTCAGCCATGCGTTACCTCTTTGACTCATTTGACCGTTTAATTTACTTCCTCTTCCATATGACTCATCCATTAAATCACCAATCAAATTTCTGCTTTCATTTCTTTTCTCATGTTCCATTTATTTTCCTGACATCACATAATTCCTTTGATAATTTTACTCTCAATTCTCTTTATTTCTTACATGTTCCATACATCATTCATACATCATTTATGCCTCACTTACACATCAACTTCATGTTCATTTAATCATATTAGATTGAAATACTTTACAAACATGGAGGAATTACATGAAAATTAGGGATTTCACATCCTCCACACCTTAGAAAATTTGGTCCTCCAAATTTGGATTAGCTTATCATATAAACAACTCTGGGTACCTTTCCTTCATTAAGCTCTCTAGCTCCGATGTAGCTTCTTCCATCGTATGGTATTGCCAGAGAACTTTCACTAATGGGATTGTCTTAGACCTCAATACTTTCTCTTTTCTGTCCAAAATCCGAATCCGCTTCTCTACATAGCTCATATCTTCCCTTATCTCTAAGGGCTCATACTCAATGACATGAGACGGATCCGGATTATATTTCCGAAGCATCGATACATGAAACACATTATGTACTCCCGATAGCTCCGGAGGTAATGCCAATCTATAGGCAACATCACCTACTCGATCTAAGACCTCAAATGGACTGATGTAACGAGGATTTAACTTACCTCACCGGCCAAATCTCATGATCCCTTTGGATGGAGAAACTTTCAAGAACACAAAATCTCCAACCATAAACTCAAGTGGCCTCCGTCGAGCATCTGCATAGCTCTTTTGTCTACTTTGAGCTGTCTTAAGCCTTTGACAAATCAACTTAACATCTTCTGACGCTTGCTCGAGTAAATCTGGAGCCAACAACTTGCGCTCGCCCACTTCTTCCCACCCAATCGGAGATCGACACCTTCTTCCATACAAAGCTTCATATGGTGCCATCCCGATGCTTGCATGATAGCTATTATTGTATGCAAACTCAGCCAATGGCAGATGGTCATCCCATGAGCCTTTAAAATCCATAGCACAAGCCCTCAACATATCCTCGAGTGTCTGAATCGTGCGCTCGGACTGTCCATCATGAAGGAAACCGAAACAACACGCAGCGGAATTTAAATCATTCGGCCTCCACCAAGATCGATTCGGAGAGTTGCCTGATTAGGGTTTCGAGATTTTACCTGACGTTTTCTCTGAATTTTCTGTCGTTGGTCGAGTCACAAGCAGCAACTTTTCGTTCCTGCCTCTACGGTATCCACACGAACGGATCTCACGACTCTTGAACGTCTCACGATCAGAAGCCTTAAAGAGCTTTTGATTCCTTATAACCGAATTGCTAGCTTCGATTAAAAAGAATGTTTTGTTTTCAGTTTTAAAAGGTGCGGCTATGTTTTAGAAAAACATCCCTTTTATAGGCAGTAAATTTTACCCTAAAATTTACTGCCAAACAGAACTCTAATCCTACTTAGAATAGGATTAGTTATATCCCTAATCCAATTCAGAATAGGATTAGTTATATCCTTAATCCAATTCAGAATAGGATTAATTAAGCTCCTCATTGATCCGTTCTAAGTGTGCGACCCAATAGGTTCTCAAAACAATGGCAATGACAAAATTGTCACAGGCAATGAGCGGTATCTAGCAACACATCATTGCTACCCATGTAACGAGAATGTCAATGACTCGACATAACCTTACTCGTGATAGATGTTACCATGTAGTTTAATCCCTTTATCCTATGATGTCTTGATTAGACACAAGTCATGGAATGTGTCACACTTGTATAGTCTAATCAGCGTTTCTTGATTCCTGAGTAGACTAATTAAACAAATAAAATCAATATCTCATATTGACTTATTCGAGCACGGCCATGCATTTCTTAGTCTCACTCTATCAAAGGGCCCAAGACATCACTCTTGTTATATAAGAGGGATAAATCCTATCTTGATCACTCAACATCCCTCTACATAGATCAAGGCATACCCAATTACTACCTTTATAGTCCATCCTGTTACGAATGACATCTAGCAGCATTAAAGTATGCAATTCTCTATGTTGGGATCTCTGATGATCTCAAGTCAAAGGATCACATACACCATCATCACTATGAGAATCGCTTATGACATTCATATAACAATCCATGTAGCGTTCTCATGGAGGGTCGATCCAGTACATAGTTCTCTAACATGTACCTATGTGATGACTTGATATCCTATATCCATGACAATGGTCATCAGTCAACCACATACTAGTCTTATCGTATCATTGTTATCCTTGTTCACAATAATACTTGACTAGGGATATTTTAAGAATAGTGTGTTATTACTATTCTAAGGACATTATTATATAAGATTATATTACGCAGTTATAAGACAAATATAATAATGAACTATGATAAATAAAATGTCATGATACATAAAAAAATGCCAAAGTCAATCATCTAATGAATGGTTCTAAGGGCATAATCCAACACATCAGTCTGCGGATGAAAAGCTGTGCTGAAATTTAGCTTAGATCCTATGGCTTCTTGAAAATGCTCCCAGAAATGAGAGGTAAACCTGGAATCTCTATCGGAAGTGATGCTCACTGGAACACCGTGTAGTCTTACGACATCTCTTACATACAAGTCTGCCAAAGTGCTAAGCGTGTCTGTTGACTTCATAGGCAGGAAGTGAGCTGACTTCGTCAATCTATCGACGATCACCCAAATACCATCATGATTCCTCTTGGTTCTGGGCAATCCCATAATAAAGTCCATCATAATGTGTTCCCACTTCCACATAAGTATAGGCAGAGGATGCAGTAATCCTGCTGGCTTTTGGTGCTCTACCTTAACCTGTTGACATGTGAGACACTTTGCCACAAAATCAGTTATGTCTCTCTTCATGCCAGTCCACCAATACACTTTGCGAAGATTGTGATACATCTTCATATTTCCTGGATGCAACGTGTACTTAGTGGCATGAGCTTCAGTCAAAATTAGTGGCATGAGCTTCAGTCAAAATCAACTTCTTCAATTCATCATCATTAGGAACACATATACGACTCCTAAACCTCAAAATTCCATCACTACAAACATCAAATTCTGAGGTCATACCTGACTGCATCTGATTCATAGCCTCAATGCATTTATCATCTTCCTTTTGAGTACTTCGGATTCTGTCCATTACTCTGGCTCAATCCTCAAACTAGCCATCACTCCAAATTGCTCATTAGGCCTAACATCAAGGTTGAGGCTTGCAAATTGCTCGATTAGCTCATACTCTTTTATCATCATATAAGACACCATACTTACATGCTTCCGGCTCAGAGCATCCGCCACCACATTAGCTTTCCCCGGGTGGTACAAGATCTCACAATCATAATCCTTTAGAAGCTCGAGCCATCTTCTTTGCCTCATGTTCAATTCTCTTTGAGAGAACAAATATTTCAGACTTTTGTGATCCGTAAAAATCTAAAATCTCTCCCCGTATAAGTAATGTCTCCATATTTTTAGAGCAAATACTACTGCAGCTAACTCCAAGTCATGAGTCGGGTAGTTCTTCTCATGGTCCTTTAACTGTCTAGAACCATATGCTACTACCTTATCATGCTGCATTAACACACATCCCAAACCTTGCCCTGAGGCATCACTATACACCGCAAATCCACCTGAACCAGTAGGGATGGTGAGGATAGGTGCAGTTATTAGCCTTCGCTTCAACTCTTGGAAGCTACTTTCACAGGCTTCATTCCACTCATACTTCACCTCTTTGCGCGTCAAGCGCGTCAGTGGAGCAGCTAGCTTCGAGAAACCCTCTACAAATCTTCTATAGTAGTCAGCTAAACCCAAGAAACTTCTAATCTCCGTCATAGTCTTCGGTCTCTCCCATTGAACCATAGCTTCAATCTTCGATGGATCAACCGAGACTCCATCTTTACTGATAATGTGACCCAAGAAGGAGATATGATTCAACTAGAAATCACACTTACTTAGCTTGGCATATAATCCTCTATCCTTGAGGGTTTGCAGAACTACCTTCAAATGCTGCTCATGCTCTTCCCGAAACCTCGAGTACACCAAGATGTCATCGATGAAGACAATGACAAACTGGTCCAAGTACTGTTTGAACACATCGTTCATCAGGTTCATGAAGGTTGCGGGTGCATTGGTCAGACCAAACGGCATCACTAGGAACTCGTAGTGACCATACTGTGTCCTGAATGCAGTCTTAGGGATATCTTCGTTCCGAATCTTCAACTGATGATATCCCGACCTCAAGTCTATCTTGGAAAAGACTTGTGCACCCTTTAGCTGATCAAAGAGGTCATCAATCCTGGGAAGAGGATACTTATTATTGATCGTCACTTTATTCAACCATCTATAATCTATCCACAACCTCATACTGCCATCCTTCTTCCGGACAAATAGCACAGGAGCACCCCAAGGGGATACGCTAGGTCGTATGAATCCCTTGCCTAGCAACTCCTGAAGCTGCTTCTTCAGTTCTTCCAATTCTACCAAAGCCATCCGATAGAGAGATCTCGAAATGGGCTCAGTCCCTAGCACCAAATCAATCGTAAACTCCACTTCCCTATCCGGAGGAAGTCCTGGAAGATCATCCGGAAATACTTCGGGAAAATCTTGGACTACAGGAATATCGTTGAGTCCGGGACGTTTCTGATCTACGTCGTCCACATAAGCAACAAATCCTTCTCATCATCATACATATTATCCATTACTTTCATTTGCAAACAATTCAAAATCAAGCATGCTTTCATATTAATCACTTGTAAAATTTACAACATAGTTAACGGGTGAAGAGAATGTTACACTCTTGGCATAACAGTCTAATATAACATGATTCTTAGCTAACCAATCCATACCCAAAATAACATCAAATCCATACATATTTAGTAGGATTAGGTCAGCTATTGATTCTCTTTCTCCTACCCGTAACTTGCAGTTTCTATACACTAACTCTGCCATTTGTGATTCCTTAAAAGGTGTGCTTATTTGCAGTAAGTGTCCTAAAGGCTCAGGCTCAACAGGCACTTTTATAGAAATCTTAGGTGACGTAAATGAATACGTGGAACCTGGATCAAATAATGCAGTGACACTTATATCAAAAAGGTAAATCTTACCTTTAATCACTTTGGACGAGGCATCGACAGACTCTTAATCGATGGCAAACACTCGTCCTTGAGTCACAACTTTCTTCCCCTTTTCTGCAGCAGTGGCCTTGGTTGCGGTTTAAAGGTCTTATCAGATTCCTCGGGTATTCTTTGGTCTCTCTGAGGGCAGTCCCTAATCATATGCCCTTTCTCCCCACATCTAAAGCACGCGACACTTGTCAAGCGACATGGCTATGATCTGTGAAACTTCCCGCATTGCTCACATCTTTGCATTGTACTCTTCGATGAGCTAGCGGTACTACCTGCTGGGTATCGGGATCTTTCATCACTGATCTTGATCCCGGTAGCTCTAGGAGTACCTATATCATCATCATCATAACTCCAATGTTAATATGATTCCATATAACCATTAGACTAATTTAAAGATCATCTTTTTATACTTTACTTACCTATCGAAACACCTTCAGATCGTCTACTTCTCCAATAGGGATACCTATCACTCGAAGTTTTCTCGTCTGACTTCCGCTTCATCGATTCTTTACCTTTACCCTTGGCTCGGAAGTCAGCGTGATGAAGATCATAGTCCTGCTCACATAATTGAGCCTTACGGACCGCCTCTCCATAAGTAGTAATATCCATTGGATACAGCTTTGATCTAATAGGGGACTTCAATCCCTCTATGAACCTATAGATCTTGTGTCCTTCATCTCTGAGGACCTCTGGATCAAATCTACTCAAGGTAGTAAACTTTGATTCATATTGATTCACCGTCATTGTACCTTGAGTCAAACTCAGGAATTCAATCTTCAGTCTATTTCGATCAGTGCGTGGGATGTACTGCTCATTGAAAGCCTCCACAAATCTATCCCACGTAACCTCATCATATTGGGCCTCTAAGACGGTCCGAGTGGCTTGCCACCAATATTCAGCATCATCAATCAACAGATAGGCAGCCAAGCCTACTTTCTCCCTTTCAGAGCAAGGCATGTATTCGAAGGATTTCAAGACCGCTTTCATCCAGTTCTCGACGGTTAACAGATCTCTTTCCCCCTTAAACTTGGGCGGATCCAACTTCTTGAATTCTTTTATCAATGACACACTACAATAAGCCATAGGATCTCGCCTTTACGTAGCTGAGACTGGTGGGGGTACTTCTGTAGGAGGGATAGCAGGTGCAGTGGTACTTGTGGCTACATTTGGAAAGCTTGACATAAATTGGGTGAACATCGTGGCCATGTTCTCCATATGCTTTTCCATTTTAGCTAGCCTCGCTATGCGGTGGAGATGGAGGAACTGGGGGCTCTTCTTCACGACCCCGTCCTCTTCCTCTACTGGTACCTCTTCTTTGGGAGCTCATACTGTAATTATAATCATCATTGAGCCCTTTAGTATAACCCTAAACAGTTATGCTATGCATTTGTATTCAGACAAGTACAGTACAATTGGGGATATACTCTATTTCTAGCTTCTTGACACTGACAACTACCAATCAAATCGCTCTGATACCAATCTGTGACGTCCCCGTCACTCCATCTTATCATCTAACTTTTTCTTTTCAAATCTTATACGACATCATTTGATTTAGTTCATCAGTGCCAATCATTCCTTACCCTTAAGCTAATTTTCTAATAGCTCCTAAAATTTTATTCACTTTCCATAAGCATAAAAAAATGATATACATAAATATCATTCCATTTCCACAGGATCTCATACATCATCTTATCTTACATCCCCGACATCTTATATACCTAATTGTAACTTGTACTGTACCGTAGCTGAATTACAATTTACTGTACATAAGTATATAAGTATACCTTCTATGCTAACTGGGAAGCGTTTCGAGAAGGTACACTGCAATCTTTCAAAATCAAGCTCCTCAAATCGGAGCGAGGCTCACATCAGGTAATCTGTACGAAAAATGGTCGTAAAAGGGTGAGTTTACGCTCAGTAAGAAAGTTATGTAAAAGAGCGTGCTATGCCTCTATATGCATTTTTCTTACTTGACTCTATAATGTCATGTAAAGCATTATAAAGCATGCATCATAAACATCTTTCATGCATTGTTTGCAATCATGCATATTTATTTCAATGACATGGCAAACATACTTTCTTTAAACCATATGCCATCTTCGTGCTTTAAAACATCATACTTCATACATACTTTAAAACATACATCGTATACTTCTTCTTTACATACATCTTATACTTTAAATCAGATGGAGACTAGGTACATTTATTCAAGCAGTTGCATCATCATATAAATCATTTATACCCATTTATATGATTTAGTCACACAAATCATTTATACCCATTTATGTGACTTTCATCCTGTATTCGTACAGTAGTGCACCATGTAGAGGTCAGGGATTCTCTCCTGCCTTTAGTCATTCACAGTGAACACTAGTCAGGTGTCACTTGTAGTATTGAGGACCGGACTAGGGTTCCTCGCTTAACATAATAATACTGAGGACTTGATCAGAGTCTCTCAGCTAAATACAGGGATGCATGATTATAATGTAACCCATAGTCTCAAAACATGTATTATATTCTTATTCAGAAAACACTTTTGTGTTTAAGCCAAATAGGCGTTAAAACCTCTTTTCATACAGGGCAGTCGACTGGCCTCATAGGGCAGTCGGCTGCTTCTTCATAAACTTCCTTTATCAAAATTAATTTCATTTAAAATTTCGATATTTTCATCTTTGAAAACAAATAAGGGTAGTCGACTGGTCCATATAGCAGTCGACTGGTTTTCAAACAGAATGCTTCTTAAGAAATAGCAGTCGACTGGTCTTATAGCAATCGACTGGTTTTCAAACAGAATGCAATTTAGCAAATAGCAGTCGACTGTCCCATATAGCAGTCGACTGGTTTGAAACAGAATGCTTCTGGGTAAATAGCAGTCGACTGGCTTACATAACAGTCGACTGGTTTGAATCAGTTTTCGAAAAACGGCGTTTTGGTTATCTCTAGGCAGCCGGCTACTACTTAAGGCAGTCGGCTGCTCCTAGCCTAGTTGGTACTAGGAGACAAGTCCGAAAATGTCATTTTTCCTGCAAAAAGACAACTGATGCTTCTCTCCAAAACCATCAAAATCACATTAAAACATGCGGACATAACGGCCTTACGTCCGTTACATAGATTCCTTACCTCAATTCCTTCGGAAACGCGAAATCACTTGGTGCGCCAACCTTAGCTTTTCACTTCTTCAAAGCTGTAACATCATATTACAACCTTTAAATAATCATCGTACATACATCATATCAACTTAGTACAACTACAAACCATGAACCAAATTGACTAAATCATCTTCTTCTCTTACCTTCACTAGAGACCAAAATCTCAAACTTTGAGATCTCCTCCAATACTTGGATTCAATCCACCAAACTTTGGATATCTCTTAGTCTAGTGACAAGGATTATTTTTCATTCAACAAACTAATGAATTGATGGATGGATGAGGGGGTTTGTCAAGGTAGCTTGGAATGGAAACTTGGAAGCTTGGAGATAGAACGAGAGGGAGAGGGCTGGAAGAGAAGCTGGCGCTAGGGTGATGACTGATGAGGGTGATGACTAAGCTAATTTGCATTTAATGCATGCTTTATCCCATTAATTCACCTCAGCCATGCTTTACCTCTTTGACTCATTTGACCATTTAATTTACTTCCTCTTCCATATGACTCATCCATTAAATCACTAATCAAATTTCTGCTTTCATTTCTTTTCTCCTGTTCCATTTATTTTCCTGACATCACATAATTCCTTTGATAATTTTACTTTCAATTCTCTTTATTTCTTACATGTTCCATACATCATTCATACATCATTTATGCCTCACTTACACATCAACTTCATGTTCATTTAATCATATTAGATTGAAATACTTTACAAACATGGAGGAATTACATGAAAATTAGGGATTTCACACTTTGTGTTATGTCCCAGTGAGATGGGGCACGCCTGTATGCAAGTTGGTGCGGGCCGAGACTAGCCATGCCTTGGGAGCAGGCATGGGACAGGCTTTCGTTGGCTGCGGAAGCAGAAGCATGCGGGTGGCATGCGCGGATGGCAATTGAGGCGTGCAGGATGTACGCGCTGTGGTAGGAGGCAGCGCAGCACATGTCTGGGCAATGTGCGTGTGCGTGGAACCAGGACCGCGGGTAATGCGATCAGATGTGCACGCGGATGCTGATGAGGGAAGCAGATGCGGACCAGAAGTCTAGTCCAACCAGGACTCTGAGAGGGAAGTCAAATCCAGATTGGATGGGCGCGCACGGATGCTGGAGAGGAAGCAGACGCGGGCCAGAAGCCTAGTCCGACCAGGACTGTGTGGCAAGAGTCAGTTTCGTACCAGACTCTTAGAAGCATGATCTGAGATGAGCGGATAGCTAATTAGACTCCAAATAGGATTCTAATAGCTGAGGAAGGGTCTTGGATGAGTGCGCACACCTGGCATATGAGCTGGCGACCGACAAGCACTGGACAGACTAGGCAGAGTTATTGTGCCGCAAGGACTCTGGCAGGTGAAGAGTTTCTGTTGAGCTTGGTCTCCTAGGAATTTTAGATAGACTAGAGTTCCTAATGGCTAGGGATGTCAGCCACAGTATCGCCTATAAATATAGTCGTGTACAGCAGTGGACTCTCAATTGAGAGAACTTATTCAGACATCCTTAGAGAGGGGAGAATAGACTGAGCTGGGGAACTCAGGCCTTGTAAGAGAGTCCACGCAGCAGACTTGTAAATCCTTTTAAGAGTGAATAAAAAGTTAGGAACAAAGGTGTTTCTGTAAACGTGTGTGCTTGCCTTTGTGTGTGTGCTTATCTTTGATATTGAGTTTGTGCACGTGCTTGGCTGGTGGTGTGAGCACTGTTGTACGCCAGTGTGCTGTCGGGTGAGTATTGATTACTCATAGTTCGAGTGGCTGAATTAGGCGCGCGGATAGCCTAGTGCCATCACGGGGTGCAGCAAAATCAGTGGGAAAAAGTTGACCCGTGACACTTTGTATTGTAGGATAAGTAGAAAATATTCAGCGGTCAGTAAGACATGAATTGATGCAAAAATTATAAAAAATTAGAATCTTTTGTACTAATATATATATATATCGTTTGACCAAGTATTCTTTACTCTTTACTACTAACTTTTAATTAATATTTAATCAATTAAAATATATAAGTATAAAATTACACTTATTTGTAAATAAAAGATACATTTAATCCATCGTGAGATTAAATTACATGCATAATTACAATAAAAGATAAATTCAACAGTCTCCGACTGCCTATGTATCTTTTATCACTTTTTATGATAAGCTTTGTTACGTGCACGCAACCTTGCTTTAATCGCATGGAGTTCTGAGATTGCATCTTCAATCTTCATTCTGTCAGAAGGAACTTCTACAGAGCATGCAACACCCACTTTAGTGAAAGAAACCAAACACTCCCATATTTCACCATCTACTTGATGCTCATGACCAAGTATTAGTTTCTGACTCTTCTCATTAATTTGTTGAAGCAATCGAAAATCTAGAATCTCCTCCAATTGTCCTGGCAATGCCATCTTACAGAAATTATGAAGACTTAAGCCATCGTGAAACAAATCATAAGTTGGTCTCTTTCCCGTGATCATCTCCAAGAGGAGAATCCCATAGCTGTAAATATCGCCTTCGGGAGAGGTAGAACCACCCATGCCATATTCTGCAACCATTTGTAACAACTTCCAACCATTGATCAAGATTGCAATTGGAAGAATATTATTGAATAATGCTTAATAGTCCTACATGACTATTTTAGAATTAGGAGTGGGATTGCAGAATTTTCTAAGAAACTAAAAAGCCAAATGATTTAAAATAAAGTACATAATAAAATCATTAACAAAATTAAAGCATTTGGTTGACAAAAATAAGATTGGAAGATTTGAAATTTACCTGGGGCAAGATAGCCAATTGTTCCTTTAATAACTGAGGAAGTTGCTTGCTCGCTATCTAGATTACTTTCAGCTCTAGAAAGCTGCTTAGCCATCCCAAAATCACTGACATGTGCAACCATGTCATCGTTTAAAAGAATATTGGTCGGCTTTAGATTGCGATGAACAACAACCGTTTCACAATGGTGGTGAAGGTAATCTAACGCGTGGGCAACATCAATAGCTATGTCCAAAATATGCCCGAAGTTCAAACGGCGTGAGTCATATTGATGATCATGCAGCCAGCTCTCTAAACTTCCATTAGCCATGAATTCTAAAACTAGAGCTTTGAAATCACTGCCTTGGTAGTCAATGCTTGAGCAAGAAGTTATCAACTTGACAAGATTCCGATGACGAATTTTTCTTAAAGCCTCACATTCAACCATGAAACTCTTTGCAGCCCGTAGGTTTTGAAGGTTCAATACTTTCACTGCAACGGGGTTTTCTTGTAATTGGTGAAGAATTCCTTTATATACAGAGCCAAAACTGCCATGACCAACGCAGTTGCAGGATGCAAAACCATTAGTGGCTAGATAAAGTTCTTTGTACGATACTCGCAAGTAGCCAAAAGGAAGCAAAGCCACAGGGATTATTTCCCTTTTTAAGCCTTTTCTCCAACAAAGGATAACAAGAAGCACACCCAAAATTAATGCAACTGGAATGCTAACAACGAGAATAACAATGACTTTGGTTGACAAAACATTTCTCTTTTTCTTTGCTTCCTCATTGAAGCATTTTGGAAGTTTTATTTCAGGAATTCCCCCACAAAGATCTTTGTTACCAATAATGTAAAATTGACTAATGTTTTTGAAAACCCCTTTTCGTGGAACTTCACCCTCTAATTGGTTTAAAGAAAGGTTTAAACTCACTAAAAATGGAAGTTTTTGAAGATTAATGGGAATTGTGCCAGACAAATTATTACCGGAGAGATCTAAGTTTTCAAGAGATCGTAGAAAGCCAAAAGATAGAGGAATGCTACCCTGAAAGTGGTTTCCCTGCATGTTCAAGATTCTTAATTCTGGAATCTCACCAAGTTTCTCTGGAATTTTACCAAAGAATTTGTTGTTATCAACACGTAATTCAACAAGATTCTTCGAGTTACGGATGCCTGATGGAAAGATACCAGTGAAAGAGTTCTGAGACAAATTCAGAATAATCAAACATTCAAAACCAGCAATCAGCTGATCTGGAATACTACCACCGAGCCTGTTTTGCGAAAGATCCATGAATTGCATACTTTTGCATTTCTTCAGTGTTAATGGAATCATTCCCTCAAAATTGTTGTCATTTAAATATAGATGAGACAACTGAGAGAGATTACCGATGTTGGATGGGATTTTACCAGATAAGCGATTCACTGAGAGGTCTAACCGTCCAAGATTTTGAAGCTTTCCAATGGAAGTAGGAATTTCTCCTGTAAAGAAATTTAGCTCTATATCAAACTGTGTGAGGTTGACAAGATTGCCAATTCCTTCAGGAATACTTCCAGAAATCAAATTCCCTCCCATGTAAAGATGATTAAGCTGGATTGATAAATTAGCTACAGAGTCTGGTAACACTCCGCCTAATCTATTCTCATGGATGGCCAACAAAGTCAACAGACTGCAGTTGCTTAAAGAAGAAAGAAAATCCAGGTCTCCTGGCTTTCCAATTCCGAGTAGGTTATAGTCAATGGTTAGCAGTTTAAGGTTCTTAAGGTTTCCCATATTGTCAGGAACAGATCCACTGAAACCATTTGTGTTGATGTCAAAAAGAGTCAGGCTAGAGATATTAGTTACTGACCTAGGAATTCTTCCAGTCAATTGGTTACCTCCAACAAGCAGGGCTTCAAGTTTTGGAAAAGAAGAGCCTATTTCAGGTGCAAGGCTCCCAGATAACTTATTTGTACCCATCGCAATATATGTCATGGAGGAAAGATTGTAAATTGAAGAAGGAATAGCACCAGACAGGTTATTTTCACGGATGATAAGTACTCTCAAGTTTGATATTCTGCCTAAAGCATCGGGTATAATTCCCCCCAAATGATTACTACCAAGTCGGAGAGACTCCAAGGATGAAAGGTTCCCTAAAGAAGATGGAATACCCCCAATTAAATTATTGTGAGCAAGAGAGAGTCCAGTGAGATTCTTCATATCACCTAAGCTGAAGGGAATATCTCCAGAAAGGTCATTGTTATTTAAATTAATCAATTGGAGGTTTGAGCAATTGCTAAGCTCCATAGGGATGTTACCTTGGAGATTATTGTAACTTAGATTTAGAAAACGAAGCCGCCACAAATGCCCAAATTCCCTGGGGATATTTCCTGGCAAGTTATTATCGGAAAGGTTAAGCTCTCTAAGGAAACTTAAATTTCCGATTGAAGGAGATATGATGCCACCCAATTTCACACTAATCAGTTGCAAACTGATTACTCTCTGGTGCCTCCGACCACATCGAACACCTTGCCATTCACAAAAGTGGAGAGAAGCATTCCATGAAATTAGAGCTCCAGGAGAACCATCAACAAACTGATCCTTCAAAGCAAGTAACGCTAGTCTGTCAGTTTCGTTTCCCAAGGCCAAGGCAAGTTTGGAGGACATGGATAGGAAGGTGATCAGTACAACAATGGACAGCAGAAAGTTTATGTGAATGATACATTTGTTTTTGAAGCGAGATTTCTCCATAACTATCTGGAATAAAAAAAAATGGTTGAGCAACAAGTCTTTTTGATTACAAAACAAGAATACAAGGGAAACAGAACAGGTTCTATAAAGAAAAGAATGGTTCCACAATTGCTTCTATACTGCATTTAAGTCATGAAAGTGATTGAGTAGACGAGTAGTGTGAACTTCCAAACTATAAAAAGAGAAGCAAAAGAAATTAAAAAGTCCAGCTGGATGGTTTTAATCAAGCTAAAATGCCTATTCCTTTTAATTCAAGAAGTCAATTTACAAAATTGAAAGTCTTGTGTCTTCCAAACTGGCCAATGGCTCGTCACAGCTCAGCGTCTATCTACAGGGAAAAGAAAAGGAAATTCAGCATCAGATTCCTCGATAAGAAATCCATTGTTAACTTTTGACAATACCATATGAACCCGTTTTAAGTGGTTAAATGCTAAGCATATGGACGCCCTCACTCTTTAGTCTTTGGACAATTTCAACAATAAGGAGCAGGACATAATTTAACGTGTTTCCGAGATAGAGAGGAGGAAATTTCTTAAAATAAAGAGGCGTTCAAGTCGTTTGTAAATGGATTAAAGTAGGCCATGGTTAGATTTTCTATATGAACAACAATGCACCCTGTGCATCGATGAATTTGACTAAAAAACATATTGAGTCAAGCCTTCATTAAAATAGATGGTCTTCAAACGCTAGGGTAATAGTACACTACACACGGGAAAAAAGTGCTGGCCGAAACAAATTATTTTAATTTTATATAGATTAATTATGTTATAATTAGTGTTGCATTTTAATTATTTGACCATCAAACAAATTGTGATTTTACTTTTCACCTTCTTTTTTTAATTTTTTTATCTTGTAAGAATTTTTCAGAAAACAAAAAATAAGTAACAAAAGCATCAATAAAAAGAGCCATACAAATTTGGTTAGATTGCTCTTGATAAGGGATATATATAAAGAACGTAGGAGATACTGGAATGATTTTAAAATCAATTGCATTGCGTTTTATAAACTACGTTTGTTTTGCAAGAGGCTTTAGAAAATCAATACCGTTATGCTATCGAATTTTCGTAAAAATATTGATTACTGCAATTTAAGCTAAAAATCTAAGAAACTTTTTAAGAATAGAACTTTCTTAAGGAATTCAGTTTTGAAAATATTAAATTGCATAATTTTAACATATTCATGAATTGTTAAATTAAATTTTATTTTATGAAAATTACCAAAATTTAGTGTTTTAGAAATATTTATGAAAAGTTATGAAGTTTTCAGAATTTTTGAAATACCTTGTATTTTAATTGATTTTGGAACTTCTGTGAGTTTTGAAAATGCATTTTCAAATTTTGATTTATGAAACTCTACATTAGCATGAATTTTCTAAGGAATTTGGTTTTTTTGTTGGAAGTTTATTTAATTTCATGATTTTAAGCGGTTAAATGCTAAACAGATAGACGGCCTCGGTCTTTAGTCTATAGACAACTTCGACAATAAAGGAGCAGGACATAATTTAACGTGTTTCCGAGATAGAGAGGAGGAAATTTCTTAAAATAAAGAGGCGTTCAAGTCGTTTGTAAATGGATTAATGTCGGCCATGGTTAGATTTTCTATATGAACAACAATGCACGCGGTGCATCGATGACTTTGACTAAAAAACAGATTGAGTCAAACCTTCCTTAAAATTAATTATGTTATAATTAGTGTTGCATTTTAATTATTTGACCATCAAACCAATTGTGATTTTACTTTTCACCTTTTTTTTAAATTTTTTTATCTTGTAAGAATTTTTCAGAAAACAAAAAATAAGTAACAAAAGCATCAATAAAAAGAGCCATACAGGTTGAAAATTTTTGTATTAATCCTTTTGAAATTATGGTTATTAGTTTTGTTTCAGTTTCCTAGCAAATGACGACATTAACGAACAACTTACAGAATTGGCACAATTATAGTTTTAAATGTTTAATTCTGTACTTTGATCTGATTCATGCTTTTACCAAGGTAAGTGGGCAAAGTCCTATTCTTTTATCATATCAACCGTTTGTCGATAAAACGTTTATGGCATCAAAGTCCTGTCGTATAATAGGGGAAAAAAAGAAGAAAAGAAAACTTAGAAAAAATAAGAAAATTTATATAATGACCGGAATTAAAAAATTCTGAACTAAATTTTCCTTTTCACTTCTATATTTCTTATTCAGTATCAATTGATTTGTGTTCGGTGTCAGTGCAAGTACAATCTATGATTTTCACTTCATATCTATATTTATCCCATTAAGTCATTTAATCCATGAGAAACAAATAAGAAATCAAAATATAAACTACAATGTAAATTTATCATATTACTAATATCCTTTCAACTTTCGCACACCCCACAAATTTATATATGTTCTAAAATCAGTCACTACTCTATTTACATCCCACTATCTATTTACAACTACTGTACATACATTAGTCTGAATACAAATATTAAAATTCTATTTATACCTGACCACGGGATACTTTAAACTTCTAAAAAATTTTTTCAACTACACTGTCATAACGGTTGGCACGTACTCTGATAGGCTATCTGGGATGGTGAGAATGGGGGGTGAGCTTTGGGAAAAACCCAATAAAAAACACATATAAAAGTGCATACTATTTATAGTTAAATAAATAATTTATTTTACCAATCATGAAAAAGGTATATTAAATATAAATATTAAAATGCAATAAAAACATTTATTTCCTAACGGCTCACTAGGGTACGCTATAGGAAGGATACTATAGTCGGCTAGGAAACCGAGTAGAGTATGGTAAGTACTTTGAAATACCTGTCGTGTTTCGGTCCCTAGATGCGACTATAGGGAGGAATACAATTGAAAATGAAATCATTGATCAGTATAAATCATTTAGTAGTTTCTGCAATGCAATTTCAAATCTTTAATCAATATAAAATATTTAATAGTTGATGCAATGCAATCTCAAATAGGTACTTAGTATAAACAATATATTTAAACCGTTCTATAAAGCAATTTTAATAAAAATTTCAGCAAATAAAATAGTAATATTTCAAATAATGTTGTAAGCAATATTTTTCATACTTCCATCTAGTACAATAAAACAATTCATTTAAAATCACACTATAAATCATTCGAAATCATACATTATTTCTTTCTGTCACATTAATAAATCAATATTCCAATCGTTCAGTATTCAAATCATTCAGAATTCAAATCATTCAATAATCAAATCATTCACATATAGTTCAGTGGAAACAGTCACATTAAATAGAATCATGCATGATCACTATCAGTATCCGCGAAGGGACGATCAATTTCAGTATCCCCGAAGGGACGATCATTATAACGAATGGCCATCGTCAACACTCACTGTTCACACTGGTCAGGTGCCCACGGCGTAAACCTATAGATTTGACCATAATTCCCACAGTCATGTACAATAGAATAAACCTGCGGACTGATCAGGTCTCGTAGTCATATAACAATATGCATGATCACTACAGTACAACTGTCTCAAAACATCTGTCACGCCCTGAACCCGAGACATAACAGACGTCGCACACCTGTAAGAAATAATCTCACAAACATGCAAGGCATTTATCATACTAAAATTCAATCCTTTCAAATATCTAAACTGAAATATACCACCAATAATCAAAAGAAGTTTTACAAAACTTCAACCTATTGCTTAAAGTCAACAAAGAAATTTTAAAGATTCTTAAGTCTCAATTTGATCATAAGCTTAAAAGTTTTGAAACATATCCTAAGCTCTACAATGTCACTCCCCAACATTCCCGTAGATATTATCAACATCAAAACCTGTAAGGTGTTAAGAAAAGGGGGGGTGAGTACAACCACTCAGTAAGCAACCGATATCCCAACAGTTGGATTAAGCATGTCATAAAAACACTAGGCCAAAATATCAATGTAAAGGTTCAAAATCAAGGTTGGGTAATCTTATATTTAATCACATAATTTATTCAAATTCATATATTCAAATTTCAGAACTAAACAGAGTTTCACAGATGCCAAAACCGAGCAAAAGCTTCACAAATCAAAATTTTCAAGTCTCCTATAACATGCCATGGCCACGCTTAACCCTTGTGGCACAGGTCAGAATCAGAACAAAAACCACAATTAACTCCGGTAGCTCGGGTCAGAGATATCAAAAGCAACTAATAGTTGCACAGAAACAGAACAGAGGGCCACTATTCTCAACCGGTGGTTCGATTAGAAACTAGTTTCATTTAACAGAATACATGTCAACATGGCCAACATTTAACCCCCATTGGCAGGGTTAGAGCATAGCCATACTAGAAGACAAAACAAAACAAAACAAAACAAAATTTCAGATTATCCCAAATATACAGAACAATACTATTATTTCTTGTAACATATTTCATACAAAGCAAATTTCGTCAATCATTCCAAAGCAGATTTCGTATTTCCAAAATAAAAATACATGTAAGTACATTATAACGAACTTCAATGATCAAAGCGACTAAATCATGTATCATCCCAAACATATCTTATGCAAAGCATATTTCACATGTCTTCTCGAAATATCTTGTACGAAAAATTATATTCTCAAATGTAATTATATACATATACTTGAATAAAATCATACCCGAAAAGTCAATACATAACTACTTTCGCAATTCATAATAAAGAAATCACATATACATACGTTTGCATGCTTAACCCATTTTTAAAAATCATAGGACAAAACCATATTTGTACATAACATACGAAACATTTCTCATATTAAGGTTAATTTTAAGGGTGTCAAAACACCGAAGGGATATCAAGTCACTTACCTGAACTCGCTAAATTGAATCCAAAACAAAACTTTAAGATCGCTCGGAGCCTATTATTCAAAAATATTTAATATAAGAAAATATGCCATCTGACATAAGCTAAAAATTATGCTGTAATCACTAAATGACTGTAACTCGATACACTATGAACTTAGCGTAAGTTACGTTATTTGACGAAAGCTAAAATATTTGTATTTTCTTTAAAATACAGATTTTCTCCAAATTTACACTATGCCTTAAAATTTTTTTTTTGCAAAAGTCAATACCTAACTACACAATGTAACCATAAAAATCAAAGAGAAATCCTTACTCACCTTGGTCTTCTTATAGTAACACTAACAGCAACTCCAAATCTCCCTTTCTATATTTTTTTTTTCCAACAGCTTCTATTTTCTCGTTAACATGAATGATGGAAGCTTATTGAATAGAGAAGTGGCATTTACCATCATCATCTCTTGTCATCATAATCATTGTCGTCGTCTGCCACACTACTTCAACTTATATTTCTCTAATCTCTTTCTTTGTCTGTTTATCTACTCCTTCTATCTAAAATTTTATGGTTTTATTTTGGCTGTTGCAGGAAACTTTTCACGCCAATTTTTTTTTTAAATTTCTTTTCTCCTTCAACTTGGCACACAGTAGCCAAGCTTTACTCTTTTCTTTCTTTCTATTCGACGCCGCCTCACTGCCTCTCTATTGCACAGCCACTACAAATCCTATTTTCCTCTTCTTTTCGGCGTTAACCTTCCTCGCCGCTCACCACTCTGTTTGTTTCTTATACATGTATGTATATTATATCTATTTGACCTAACTAACTACAGCCCGTGGCCTTTATTCTTATTGGGCCTCTCTTTATTTGTTTATTTACTCACTTTGTTTTATCATGTTGGGCCCGGGTATCACATTCTCCCCACCTTAAAAGAATTTGGTCCCCAAATTCAATGCCTATGGACTCAAAGTTTAAAGCTCTATGAATTTCTTACTTATCAAAATCACATCCAATGCATTTCATTCCTAGGCTTACCATCTCATGACAACTCTGCTAGTTTATACTTTGATCCTAAGAAGCATGTAACAATATGTTTATTAATGGTACATAAGCAAAACTCAAAACGAACCCCTTAAGAACAGAAAACCAAACCCTAAATCCTATAGTTTCGCCCAGATTAGGATTGCTTTCTATGATAACATGCGCGTAAATTAACCTTCACATCAAGACTCACACCAAAATATCAATCGCTTGCAGTTTAGCCACTATATAAATTTATCTTAAGATAAATAAGAATTTAAAACCTAAAAGGAATTAACATATTTTGTTTTCAAAATATAAGAATCACAACATTTTGAGAGATATATACATCCTCCCCACCTTAAAAGAGTTTAGCCAATTAAATTCTTACCTTGGTTTTCAAAAAGATGAGGATATTTCTCTTTCATGCTATCCTCTAGTTCCCAAGTAGCTTCCCGTTCATTATGATTACTCCATTGAACCTTAACATACGAAATGGTACGCCTTCTAAGCACTTGCTCCTTCCTATCCACAATACGTATATGATGTTCTTCGTAAGACAAATCTTCTTTAAGTCTCAAAGGAGCTAACTCCACCACATGGTTCGAATCCGCCACATACTTCCGCAACATCGAGAGATGGAATACGTTATGCACTCCAAACAATGCAGGTGGAAGTGCTAATCTATAAGCCACATCTCCTATCCTTTCTAGAATTTCAAAAGGACCTATATAGCGAGGACTAAGTTTCCCCCGAATTCCAAATCTCATGACTCCTCTAGTTGGAGAAACTCGTAAAAATACATGATCTGCAACCTCAAACTCCAACTCACGTCTTCTATTATCTGCATAACTTTTCTGTCTGCTTTGAGCCACACGAAGACGTTCTCTAATTAATTGAATTTTCTCAACTGTTTGTTGAATTAGATCTAGACCCAATAATTTCCTTTCACCAACATCATCCCAATAAAGAGGAGACCTACATTTTCTGCCATATAAAGCTTCAAATAGAGCCATCTGGATGCTAGCCTGGTAACTATTGTTATAAGCAAACTCCGCCAATGGTAAATGATGATCCCACGAACCTCCAAAATCCATAACACAAGCCCTCAACATATCTTCCAAGATTTGATTAGTCCTCTCTGACTGACCATCTGTTTAGGGGTGAAAAGCAGTACTAAAACTAAGTTGGGTGCCCATAGCTTTATGCAAGCTCTTCCAAAATTTCGCTACAAAACGAGAATCTCTATCAGATACTATGGACACCGGGACACCGGAACACCGTGAAGCCTCACAATCTGCTCAACATACAACTCTGCTAGCTTTTCTAGGGACATTCCTGTACGAATAGCCAAAAAGTGAGCAGACTTTGTCAATCTATCAACAATCACCCAAATGCCATCATTACCCTTTTGGGTTCTAGGTAAACCAGATACGAAGTCCATAGTGATGTGCTCCCACTTCCATTCTGGAATAGGAAGAGGTTTCAACAATCCTGCTGGCCTCTGATGTTCAACCTTAACTTGCTGACATGTCAAACACTTAGCCACAAATTGTGCAATCTCTCGCTTCATATTACTCCACCAAAAAGTGTCCTTTAAATCTCTATACATCTTTGTGCTGCCAGGATGAATCGTATAGTTACTGAAATGAGCTTCTTCCATAATCTCTCTTTTCAATTTTGAGTCATTCGGAACACAAACTCTGTCACCAAACCTCAAGGAGCCATCTTCATGAATCCTAAAATTCGGTTTTAAACCACAATCCACCTCAAGTCTAATGGTTTGGAGTCGAGGATCATTAACTTGAGCATCTTTAATCCTTTGCACCAGGGTAGGCTGCACCTTCAAGTTGGCCAAATAAGCTCCTGAACCTCGTACCCGCACATTAATATCCATTTTTCGAAGGTCCTCAAAAATCTCTCTCTGAGAAGTAATTATTGAAGCCAAATTTCCTACAGATTTTCTACTTAAAGCATCAGCTACCTTATTCGCTTTTCCCGGATGGTAACTAATGGTCAAGTCATAGTCCTTCAATAATTCTAACCATCTCCTCTGCCTCATATTCAACTCCTTTTGTGTGAAAAGATATTTTAAACTCTTGTGGTCAGTAAAAATCTCACAAGACTCACCATACAAATAGTGTCTCCAAATTTTCAATGCAAAGACTACTGCAGCCAACTCCAAATCATGAGTAGGGTAATTTTCCTCATAAGGTTTCAACTGTCTAGAAGCATAGGCAATCACCTTGTCATTCTGCATAAGAACACAACCTAACCCTTTCTTCGAAGCATCACTATAAATAATAAACCCTTTACCAGTAACAGGTAAGGTAAGGATTGGGGCAGATACCAATCTTCTCTTTAATTCTTCAAACTTTTCTCACAATCATCTGACCACTCAAATCGAACTCCTTTCCGGACCAACCGGGTCAAAGGCATAGCTATACGAGAAAAGTCCTCTACAAAACGCCTATAGTATCCAGCTAGACCTAGAAAACTTCGAATCTCAGACACATTATTCGGCCTCTTCCATTCCACTACCGCTTCAACTTTCTTAGGATCAACAGAAATCCCATCCTTAGATACAACATGCCCAAGAAATGCCACACTAGTGAGCCAAAATTCACACTTGCTTAGTTTGGCAAACAAGCGTTTTTGCCTCAAAGTCTCTAAAACAATTCTCAAATGTTCTTCATGTTCTTTTACACTAGCAGAGTATACTAATATATCATCTATGAAAACGAACAAATTTATCCAAATAAGGTCTAAAAACCCTATTCATTAGATCCATAAAAGCAGCTGGAGCATTTGTCAACCCAAACGACATCACAAGAAACTCATAATGCCCATATCGGGTTCGAAAAGCAGTTTTGGGCACATCCTCAGTTCTAATCTTTAGTTGGTGATACCCAGATCGAAGGTCTATTTTGGAAAATACCTGAGCACCATTTAACTGATCGAATAGGTCATCAATTCTGGGTAATGGATACCTATTCTTCACAGTCACCTTATTCAATTCACGATAGTCAATGCACAACCTCATACTACCATCCTTCTTCTTCACAAACAGTACTGGAGCTCCCCACGGGGATACACTAGGTCTAATGAATCCCTTGTCTAGAAGTTCTTGTAACTGCTCCTTCAATTCTTTCAATTCTGCAGGAGCCATTCTATAAGGAGCCTTAGAGATAGGATTAGTACCCGGAATCAGTCAATAGAGAAGTCACTTTCTCGATCAGGAGGCAATCCAGGAAGATCATCAGGAAAGACATCAGGAAATTCATTCACAACAGAGATATCCTCTAACACTAACTCCTTAGCTCCAGTATCAGTTAACTGCTAAGTACCCTTTACAACCACTTCTAATCAACCGCTTAGCTTGCAAGGCGGAAATAACTTGTAAAGGAGCATAAGCACTACCATGAAAACTAAAGAGTGGTTCCCTAGGAATTTCAAAATCCACCCTTTTGTCCCGACAATCAACTTTAGCATAATGAGAAGACAACCAATCCATTCCTAAAATCACATCAAAACCCTGCATGTCCAAAATATGTAGATTGGCAAACAAGTCTCTATCCTTAATTCTTAATACACACATTTTGCAAATACGATCAAACACAAGTTGACCTCTAATAGGAGTGTCTACACATAAATCATATTCCAGAGGCATATTAGACAAATTAGACTTCCGCACAAAAGCAGATGAAACAAAAGAATGAGAAGCTCCAGTATCAAATAAGACATGAGCATAAATAAAGGCAACTGGCAAAATACCTGCAACCACAGTGTTTGATGCTTCTGCATCCTGTTGAGTTAAAGCATATACACGACCTTGAGTTTGAGGTCTCTTCCCTTTTTGCGATCCAACAAAAGGCGTCGGTGTAATCTGAAGAGGCTGACTGGATTGTGTCCTTTGAACCATAGAAGGTTCAACTGTTCGAAAGTTCTGAGGCCTCTGTACTGATTCAGATACTTGAGAGTTCATAGGGCACTCAGCAACTCTATGTCCCTACTTTCCACATCTAAAGCACGCACCAGTGACATGTCTACATTCAGCAACTGGATGTTTTCCCCCACAAACTGAACATTTGGGCCCACGTTGAAATATGTTGCCCTGATATGACTGAGTTCCTCGTGGAAGGAACTTACCTCTGGGGGTAAAAGAAGCTTGAGGCCCTTCAATGGCTTGAAACTTAGATAGACCACTAAAAGTCTTCTTACCTCGAAATTCTGAGTCCTTACTCCTCTTCTTCGAAAGGTCCTTCCTTGCCTCTTGAGTCTCTCTCCAAATAGAATCAAGGGACTTTGCCCTACCAACTACTTCCGCATAGCTGGTCAAATGCAGTGGGGCAAGTCCTCTATGTATATGAGCATTCAAGCCATTCTCGAACCTCCTAGCTTTGCTCCCATCATCAGAAACAAGAGAAGAGGCAAACTTCGATAAACGATCGAACTCAGCCTCATATTCATCCACAGTCATTCTGCCTTGAACCAAGTTAAGAAACTCTCTCTCCAACTGCAACAACTTGCTCCGAGGAAAATACTTGGCATAGAAAGCAGTACGAAAGTTACTCCAAGTGAAAAATTCAAGATCATTCTCATGAGTTCGTACTACTCCTTTCCACCAATTATGAGCACTTCCTTGTAGTAAATAAGCAACAAATCTGATCTTATCCTGCTCAGGTGAGCGCATAGCATCAAAAGCCTTATCCATCTCTTCAATCCATAACTCAGCATCATCAGGGTTTGTAGAGCCCTTGAAAGCAGGTGTTGCTATCTTCTTAAATTCACCCAGTGCTTTCCAATCTACAAAATTATCAGCCTGTTGCACTGGGGGCTGTTGTTGTCATTGGTGCCTAACCAAACTCACCACCTCACTAATCAACTCCATTACCCTATCATTAGTCCCAGCCTCAGCACCTTGAGTGCCCACAATCTCATCCACATGGGGTTGGTTAATCCCAGCTCTTCCTTGAGTATTTAGTGCAACGGAAACATTCTCGTCCTGGTCTTGATTTTCAGGACTTTGTCGTTGGGGTTTTCTAGGACCATTCCTCTTAAGATTGGCTGTCATCTCAGCTAAACTAAGCTCTGGATTACGACGAGGAGGCATACTGATTTAATCAAGTACAATACAATATTAGAAAATTCTTTCAAGTCTAATCAAATAATTTTATCAAAAGAAATAAGATAGAATAACGTCCCAAACCTTAAGTGTCTACCCCACTCTCAATCTTATAATACGTCTAACTATTTAAAAATGCTTGGTTATACGAATCTAATACAATAAACCTAAGCTCTGATACCACTTAATCTGTCACGCCCCGAACCCGGAACATAACAGACGTCGCACACTTGTAATAAATAATCTCACAAACATGCAAGGCATTTATCATACTAAAATTCAATCCTTTCAAATATCTAAACTGAAATATACCACCAATAATCAAAACAAGTTTTACAAAACTTCAACCTATTGCTTAAAGTCAACAAAGAAATTTTAAAGATTCTTAAGTCTCAATTTGATCATAAGCTTAAAAGTTTTGAAACATATCCTAAGCTCCACGGCGTCACTCCCCAACATTCCCGTAGACATTATCAACATCAAAACCTGTAAGGTGTTAAGAAAAAGGGGTGAGTACAACCACTCAGTAAGCAACCGATATCCCAACAGTTGGATTAAGCATGTCATAAAAACACTAGGCCAAAATATCAATGTAAAGGTTCAAAATCAAGGTTGGGTAATCTTATATTTAATCACATAATTTATTCAAATTCATATATTCAGATTTCAGAACTAAACAGAGTTTCACAAATGCCAAAACCGAGCAAAAGCTTCACAAATCAAAATTTTCAAGTCTCCTGTAACATGCCATGGCCACGCTTAACCCTTGTGGCACAGGTCAGAATCAAAACAAAAACCACAATTAACCCCGGTGGCTCGGGTCAGAGATATCAAAAGCAACTAATAGTTGCACAGAAACATAACAGAAGGCCACTATTCTCAACCGGTGGTTCGATTAGAAACTAGTTTCATTTAACAGAATACATGTCAACATGGCCAACATTTAACCCCCATTGGCAGGGTCAGAGCATAGCCATACTAGAAGACAAAACAAAACAAAACAAAACAAAATTTCAGATTATCCCAAATATACAGAACAATACTATTATTTCTTGTAACATATTTCATACAAAGCAAATTTCGTCAATCATTCCAAAGCAAATTTCGTATTTCCAAAATAAAAATACATGTAAGTACATTATAACGAACTTCAATGATCAAAGCGACTAAATCATGTATCATCCCAAACATATCTTATGCAAAGCATATTTCACATGTCTTCTCGAAATATCTTGTACGAAAAATTATATTCTCAAATGTAATTATATACATATACTTGAATAAAATCATACCCGAAAAGTCAATACATAACTACTTTCGCAATTCATAATAAAGAAATCACATATACATACGTTTGCATGCTTAACCCATTTTTAAAAATCATAGGACAAAACCATATTTGTACATAACATACGAAACATATCTCATATTAAGGTTAATTTTAAGGGTGTCAAAACACCGAAGGGATATCAAGTCACTTACCTGAACTCGCTAAATTGAATCCAAAACAAAACTTTAAGATCGCTCGGGGACTATTATTCAAAAATATTTAATATAAGAAAATATGCCATCTGACAGAAGCTAAAAATTATGCTGTAATCACTAAATGACTGTAACTCGATACACTATGAACTTGGCGTAAGTTACGTTATTTGACGAAAGCTAAAATATTTGTATTTTCTTTAAAATACAGATTTTCTCCAAATATACACTATGCCTTATTTTTTTTTTTTTTTGCAAAAGTCAATACCTAACTACACAATGTAACCATAAAAATCAAAGAGAAATCCTTACTCACCTTGGTCTTCTTATAGTAACACTAATAGCAACTCCAAATCTCCCTTTCTACATTTTTTTTTCCAACAGCTTCTATTTTCCCGTTAACATGAATGATGGAAGCTTATTGAATAGAGAAGTGGCATTTACCACCATCATCTCTTGTCGTCATAATCATTGTCGTCGTCTGCCACACTACTTCAACTTATATTTCTCTCATCTCTTTCTTTCTCTGTTTATCTACACCTTCTATCTAAAATTTTATGGTTTTATTTTAGCTGCTGCAGGAAACTTTTCATGCCAATTTTTTTTTAAATTTCTTTTCTCCTTCGACTTGGCACACAGTAGCCAAGCTTTAATCTTTTCTTTCTTTCTATTCGACACCGCCTCACTGCCTCTTTATTGCACAGCCACTACAAATCATATTTTCCTCTTCTTTTCGATGTTAACCTTCCTCGCCGCTCACCACTCTGTTTGTTTCTTATACATGTATGTATATTATATCTATTTGACTTAACTAACTACAGCCCGTGGCCTTTATTCTTATTGGGCCTCTCTTTATTTGCTTATTTACTCACTTTGTTTTATCATGTTGGGCCAGGGTATCACAACATCCTTATAAATCACTTCATTTAACAATAGAAATCATTTCAAAGAGCAATTTTCTTCAATCAATTAAAACTCGCATAAAAGAATATTTATTATATTTGGCAATAATAAAATTCGTTAAATACTTATTGAAAACTTTAAATAACCTAATAATTCATTTTCACATAAATAATAAATCATTTATGTAAAATCAATAAAATATACTTTTATACAAACTTATAATGTATGAAGACTTGTATGTAATTTAAAACAAATTAAAACATTATATGCACTTGAAATAAATTTATGTTTAATGCAATTTAAATATTTCATGTAATTCACTTCATGTAAATCATTTCATATAACTCATGTCATGTAAATCAATGCATATAAATTATTTCATATAAATCAAATCACATAAGTCATTTCGTATAAATCAATTCATATAAAATAACTACAGTAAATAGCATATAATTTTATGCAATTTAAAACATAGAAAACTCATATGAATTCGAAATAATATATATTTTCTTGCTTAAGAAAACTTAAGTAGGAAACGGTTGCGATTTGTTTTTTGAAAATTACGAAAACAAGCAAAAATATTTCATAAGCAACTCCTATATATGTTCATTACCTCTACTTCTGTGCAGTGTAAAATCCACAGCTCCAATTATGCCTTTTTATCTTTCATACTTCACACTGCACAATAATTTCGAACATATTTAAAATTCCATATTCTAACTATAATAATTGTTCTATAAATTTCTATCTTCTAATTTGAAATTTATAATAATCATTTACTTATATTAGAATTACATTCTATTTTATTATTTCCATAATTAATTTATCTTGGTCTCTTATTGAATACCAATACATGCTCAGAATTTAATTTATTTTGTTTTTCTATTAATAACCACAATATAGTTTAAATTAAATTATATTATTTCTTTCTAATTCTCTCCACCGATATCATATAATATTTTCAGTTTTAGTCCATTTATCATTCTTGGATTTTCACTTTATTATTTTTCCAATGCGAATTTCACTAATAACTCTTAGTAATATTGTTATATGATTTCTTACTCATAATCCATTAAATTCAAGGTTTAATATTATGAATTATAACCAATTTCCTATTTACCTAAGAATTTATTCTTTAACTATCAAAATTCAATAATTCATCCTATAAAAATATACTTGGCCAAATGTATTCCCATATCCAAAAATCCATTCTTTTTCCCAATTCAATTCTATTAATTATTTAATTAACCTATGTATATTATTTATTTTCTATTATAAAGTTCTACATAATAAGTTCACGCATTAAGTTTAAGTTAATTATCCCAATTATCCAAAAATTCATTCTTCCTTTAATTTTAACTTTACAATTACTCTTAATCCATCCTTATATTACTGTTATAATTTCCATTTATTAATGATTACATCCACCTCTTTTATTCTTTCTATTTTCTTTTCATTTTCTGTTTTTCCTTCCCACGGCTGGCAGCTTCATGTTTTCCTCTTCTTGACAATTTCATTTGTTGTTCTTCCAATTTTCTATCTTGTAACTATTCTTAGTCAACTAGGATTGTCATCAAATGCCTTTAGTTCACAAAAATCATCACCCTTGTTCAGCTAATGCCACAATCGATAATTACCCATTTTCACGCCACCTCCTCTGTTTTACAAAATCATCAAGCCACTTCTATATTTTCACCAATCATGCCTTAAACCAAGTTCAATCAAGCTTAATTTATCATCTAAAACTAGTTTCCTACCCAAATTACATAAAAGTCACCATAAATTTTTCTTCATTTTTCTGCTATAATCGTTCCTACCATCTTCACCTACACTCCCCTAACTTCAACCATCTTCCAAATTTAACTCCCTAATCAGCCTTTATTTGTGCTATACAACGTTTTTCACTCTCACCGTACCTTGAAATTAAATCAACATTAAATCCCCTTCCCATAGACCGAACCTACCTCTTGCTATCATTTAATTTAAATTAACTAGTTTATGATTGTGGCCATGTTTGTTTACCTGCCAGCTTTCATTTTCTGTCAAATATTCATTAAAGTCACTAAAGCTTCTTCATTCTTCTTCCACAGCCGAACTCACTATAATTCTCTACATCTTCTTTTGTTTCAATCTCAGGCATTATACAGGTTATTCATGCTTAGGATACCCCAAAACCATAGTTAAAACAAATAAAAACCTCAACAGCCACTAATACTTACCTTAAACCGAACCTGTCGGCAGAGTTTTCAGTTTCTACCTGTGGGATTCAGCCACTAATTTCCAGCTTTAAGCAACTTTAGTGATGGGTAAGGAACTTTGTTAAAGGTGCTCGGTGTTTCCGTGAGAGAAGAGATGAGTATGCTTGATAGAAGTGGACTGACGAGAGGAATTTTGGAGAAACAGAGCACTGCAGAAAAATGGGTTCAAGCAGCAAAACATCAAGGTGAAAGTCGGTGATCAAGGGTGAATTGGCTGAGTATTGGTTTCTTTTATCAATATTCCATCCAGTAAAATTGTGCCACATGGTCCACTTATAAATTTTTCCTCTTTTCTATCCTTTTCTTCTGTCTTGAACCGATCTGCACCCTTCAAATTATGCAGCAAACTTCCGCTTGCTGCACTCTCTTTTTCCTTTTTTTTTGGTTTGTTTATTTATTTTACATATATTATAACTCTATTTTATATTTACTATTATATATATTTAACATAACTATTTATATATTTTTACATAAATATAATTTATACTTCCTATATACATTTTTAAAACACACATAAATATAATTTATATTATAAATATATAATCCTTAAATCATACATTTTTCTATTTTATTATTTATTAATATATATATATATACACACTTTAATTCAAAATAACATTTATTATTTATACATATATACATTTTTATATTTGTACATATATGTATGTATAATATATATATATAAAATTATATATATATATATATACACACATTTTTTCCTCTTAATACTGGAATTAAATTCCTAATTATTAAATTTTTAATTTATCAATTGATCAGTATTATAATTTCGAAACATTTCAATCCTTTAATAAATTTATTTATTTATTTCAACCAGTCTATTAACATCTAAAATTAAATTTTATAGATACCTAACTCCAAAAGTATAAGAATTCGCGGTTATCACATACTCTCCACTTTTAAAGAATTTGGTCCTCCAAATTCAACACTCGTACTTCAGCGATTTTAGTACCTTAAGACTTGTCGATTTCGATATCTACTTTTAGCAGTCTGTTATTTTTCTCATTACTATCAATATTCTCATACACTGTTTACATGATTCACTATCAATCCTCTTACCGTTATCGATCCATATCGATCTCTACATCAATTATATCATATAAAATTGTCCTATTATCCTCAAATAATACATACTTCAATAAATCAGTCTTGATCATTCAATATCTATCTTATTCCTTTACGGCGATACACGATTTTTTATACAATGTCTATACCATTCATCAACTATCCTATTACGTCCTTTTTATTCTCATCAATCCCCATACTACTCATATCCTTTACAATCATTTTATCATCTCCTAACTAGGGTTGGCAATGGGTACCCTATAATCGGGTACCCGGCCATACCCGACCCGATTATATCGGGTTAGGGTACCCTATAATCGGGTAATTATCGGGTTAGGGTAATAATATAACTACCCGTATCGGGTTCGGGTAGGGTTCGGGTATCACTCCTTGGGTACCCGGTACCCGAACCCGATTATGATATATCGGGTAATTAGGGTACCCGAACCCGTTACCCGAACCCGTTTAATTTTTAAACGGGTAATAACGGGTACCCTAACCCGCTACCCGTTTATATGTGTACAAATAAATGCCAAATTGTAATTCATGAGGCTTGAACCTTGGCCAAAAAGACACATGTGCATGTGTCTTACCAGTTGTACCAATATTCTTATTTGATATAACTTGTTATAAAAATATATTTAATGGAATGTTGTTAGCAGCAAATAATAATAATAATAATAATAATAATAATAATAATAATAATAATAATACGATTATGCTTAATTATGCTTAAGATAATACAATTTTTAAAATCTATATATAAAATATTGAAACTAAATTATGAAAAATTTATATAATAAGTTAAGATAAAATTCTTAACATATATGAAATTTTAGTATAATTTATAAATATATACACACACACACAGCTTTATTATAATAGATAAATCTTAACATATATAAATTTGTATTTGTATATTGTTTAATTAGAATAGATTATAAATATAGTCATTAAGCAAGCTAATCTCAATTATATAAACATATTATATGAAATTATATTTTGAAATTAAAAATAATAATATATTCTAAACTTATGATAAGAGATTAAAATGAAAAATATTTGAAATTAAAAACAATTGTATACTATTAACATTAACATGTACAACTTATTATGTTAAGATGTACATGATAACAAATTACTATAATATATAATATACAAATCATTATGCCAAGATAGCAAAATGTATATATTACAATGTAATATTAACATATACAAATTATTATGATAAAATAAATGTGATTAGATATTATTATAATATATAATATACAAATCATTATGATAAGATAGCAAAATGCACATATTACATTGTAACATTAACATATACAAATTATTATGATAAGATATACATATTAAGAGATTACTATAATATATATGATAAGAGATTATTATAATACATATGATAAGAGATTACTATAATATATATGATAAGATATACATGATAAGAGATTACTATAATTATGCTTAATGAATTAATTGTGATACTATAGTATATGTATTATAGTATATGTGGATATATAGTATAGTATATGTATATTATACATATACTATATATGTAATATCATATATTATAGTATATGTGTGTATACATCAATTTAATCTTTTAATATTATGATCATTGATCAAATTAATCAAGATTACATGAATATATCATAAGAAATCAAATGTTTGAAATTAGATATACAATATTATATTCTAATCTATGATAATAGATTGAATTGGAAACATCTTATATTAAAAAAAAGTTAAGTAGTATGCAATATGCATGTGGATCATGGATATACATTTTGTTATTATAAATTTATTAAATATCCTTTAGAGTTAAAATTATCTTAGAAAAAAATTAGTGCAACATATAAAATTAAATTTGTTAATTATCTTTTGTAAATATAAGGTATATTAAATTTGTTTAAGATTGCTAGATCTATTTATATACTACATATATTTTTTTGATGATATTTGTATACTGTTGCTATATTTGATTTTAAAGCAAAAAATTTATGCTTATATCTAACAAAGTATTCATTAATTACATTTAGCCTACGTTTTACTGAATATGATTAAGTTTAATAAAATCAGTGGATTATAATTTTTCAGTAATTCAATAAATTAACATAATTAAATTTGTTAGAAAAAATGTACTCATGATGAAACATAAAAACTTTTTAGTGATAAAAAAATGATTTAAGCACTAATGAACTCTAAATTAAATCCAAGTATCGAACAAACTAATAATGAAATAAAAGCATATAAATTTAAATCTCTTCTCTCAATTCAACCTTGCTTTATGATTTAAAATTTCTTAATGTAACAAAAATTCTTTAAGTTAGATGAAATTTAAAAATTTTATACATCTTTTTATTTAAAGAAAATGCCTACTTCTATGAGAATGATTATGATAAAACAAAATAAAATGTAAAAAAAAAATTGTAAAAAACCTTAGCTTCTGTTTTTACTATTTTGTTCATAAAATTCGGTCAATTTTTTACCAAAGCTCAATCCTCTTTTACTCATTTCATCCAAAACAACCATTTAAAAATTATATATAATATAGTATTTTATTTTTCTTAAAATGATTAAAAGTAAAAAAAAAAAAAAGCAAAACGATGCGCAGCACAGCAGTGTCGTTAGTTCTCTTTTGTTTTTGCTTTTGTTTCATTTTTCAGTCTTCTTTTCCAGTCAGTCTTCACTTCCTCTGCAGCAGACTACAAACGTAACAAAACCCTAAAAGCCCTCTGATCTGACCATCCATCCAGCGGTGGCTGTAGCGGCGACTGTAGCAGCGCTTTCTCCGGTGGCGGCAGCAGCTCTCTCCAGCGGTGGCAGCGGCTCTATCCATCTACGACAGCAGCTTTTCTCTCTTCAAGGGCAGCGACAAGCTTCATCTTCTCCCTTCAGCACCGGCAGGCTTCTTCTTCTCCCTCCATCGACGGCGTGCTTCGGTGGTGAACTCCATCTTTGCTGTTCCGACGCCGCCATTTGCTGTACACCACAGTTCCTCTTCCCCTGCCTCCACTCAAGGTATAATCTAACAACTCTTTGTTGTTTTGTTAAAATTTTTGTAAATAAGCTTAGATCTAGGTTAAATAAGCTTAGATCTAAATTAAATATGTTTAGATCTTAGTTAAATAAGCTTAGATCTAAGTTAAATAAGCTAAGATTTTGATTTTTATAATAGTAAAAAAATAAACATATAAGTCTATTTGATTTTCAGAGCTGCCTACCCTAGATGAACAAAATTATAGCCAGCTGAAGTTGAAAGTTGCTTATCACCCGAGTGAAGCACTTCACAACTTCCATTATCAAGATCAAAACCACCACTAGAGCCCATCTTGTTCATGCCATAACTCATGTTCTGTTCCCGCTGGGTTCATTTCTGGAGAACCAAAATTTTCACTACAGGGCTTAATTGGATCCTCTGCATTTGAGGCTAATCCAGCGCCAGAAAAATAATGCGTCAAAGGAGAAGAGATCAATCTTTGGGGAAACATCTGAATATTTGTAAGAATAATTCCACCCAAATTTCTCTGATTGTATCCCATTGATAGAGTTTGGATAGGAAAAGGTAAGTGACCTGCAGCTAAATTTAGTGGAACAGGGACCTGACCATTAAAGCCATGAGATGTAGAAGATATCATATTCACTAGATCTAGCTCTTGTTGATACATTCCTTGTGCACCCATAATTGAAGAAAAACCCTGACCCATAGTTCCTAAGCCTAAACCATCTTGGTAATTATTTAGAAGCTGTTAGGATCAGCAGCAGTAGCATCAATGCTTAGACAGGTTGAAGCCTGTATAATAGATGAAGGATCATCACATGAAGATTTAATATTATGGGTTGCCACCATTTCAGATTCCATATTCTTCTTCCCATTATTATCCAACCTCACAGAACCAATCTGGGTTTTCCCACTCTCTGGCGCTCTGTTCCACCTTCCTTGAGAAGTAGCTTCCCCATATGTTTCAGTAAGCTCAGGACTAGAACACGTCCTTGCAAAAAAATATCTTCCTTGAACATCAGTTACCAAATTCTCTGCTTTAGATATTCTATGGCCTGTATCATTATGCACATTCAGACTGGAATTGGAATCCCGTCTAACTTGGTCAGAGGTCTTTGAGTTGCTCTAGCTACCATAACTCTTTTGGCTTTGAGTACGAGAAATAGTAGATGCATCACTAGTCTTAGTTGTGCTTTCTGATGGATAATTAACATGCTGTGAGGAAACACCACATGATCCATGAGCTCCTACAACTTGAGTTTGATGCTCTGCGGAAATTTCATTTCCTTTGCTTCTTGAATTGTTCCTGACATTCCTTTGCTAAACCTTCTGATTTAACAACATTCAAGAGCATGATCGTTATGTCTGATGATTGATAGTGTTGTTTTGTTAAAATTTTTGTAAATAAGCTTAGATTTATATTAAAAAAGCTAGATTGGCAGAGTCCTATAATTTCCATAATGCATTGAGAAAGCATTTTGTTTGTCAGACGAATGGTATCTTGAGACAACTAATCTTTACATGGTTAAGCATAATATTCATGAACTTAGTGTCCAATAAAGAGGAGCTAATTAGTTTATATATGTGTATTTTGTTTGGGTATTCAATTAATGTTTCATTGGAAATGCTTGTGAGTTTAACCATTATTGTATTTAATTTTGAACCCTTAATTTTTTATAGGTCTTTTAAAAATGTCGTCTATTGGAAATGTTGAGCTTGTTGATGAGAATGATAAGGTTGCAATCGGTTCATCGGCTATGGGTTCAAGTTCAGGAAACACAAACATGCACACTCCTAGTATGCCCTCTTCTAGTCCTCCTAGTTTAGCTCCGACATCATCTACCTCGTCAATACCACCATTACCAGATTCAAATAAGAAACGACCTCGCAAGTTAACTTCGGAGGTTTGGGAGCACTTTGAAAAGAAAACTATAAGTGGAGAAGATGTAGCAATTTGCAATTATTGTAAAAGAGTTCTTAAAGCTGATAGCAAGAATGGAACAAAAGCTATGAAAAACCACATGGGTTCTTGTTCAAGTAAAAAGAATTCAACCATTGAAAAATGCTTTGAAAAGCAAAAGATGATTAGTGTGGATCAAAAAAGTGATGGGAAGGTTCGTTTTGGAAATTTCACATTTGATCAAGATGTCTCAAGAAATGAGTTGGCTCGTGCCATAATTTTGCATGAGTATCCTATTTCTATTGTGGATCATGTTGGTTTTAGGAGATTTGTTGCTAGCCTCCAACCTCTTTTTAAGATGGTTTCTCGCAATACAATTAAGGAAGACATTCTCAAGATTTATCAATTGGAGAAGACAAAGTTGATGGGTGTGTTTGAGAAGCTTAAAAGTAGAATAGCAATTACGACGGATATGTGGACTTCAAACCAAAAGAAAGGTTACATGTCTGTCACTGCTCATTTTATTGATGAGTCTTGGGTGTTGCAAAGTCGTGTCTTGAGGTAAACAATTCTTTTGAATCTTTAAACATTCGGTACACTATTCATTAATGTTTCTATTCACTAATGTTATTTTAAACGTGTAGGTTTGTTTACGTACCAGCACCTCACACGAAGGAGGTTCTTGCGGATGAATTGATGGCATCATTGACTCAATGGAATATAGAGACCAAAATTTCTACTATCACTGTGGATAATTGCAGTTCGAATGATGGTATGGTTTCTATCATAGCGGATAAATTATTTTCTGAACTTTTACTTGATGGAAGAATCCTTCACATGAGATGTTGTGCACATATTTTGAATCTAATTGTCAAGGATGGATTGTCTACAATAGAACATGCAATTGACAAAATTCGTGATAGTGTGGCATTTTGGTCAGCTTGTCCTTCTAGAGTAGAAAAATTTGAAGATGTGGCACGTCAAGCAAAAGTGTCGTTTTCTAAAAAGTTGATGCTTGATTGTAGAACTAGGTGGAACTCAACTTATTTGATGCTTCAAACTGCTATTGGATACAAAGATCTTTTTCCTAGGTTGACACTTAGGGATAAACTTTATACTAAAGTACCTAGTGATAAAGATTGGGAGATGGCCGAAACTATTGCTGAAAAGTTGGAAATCTTTTATAATGCCACAGAATTGTTTTCTGGGACGAAGTATCCTACTGCAAATTGTTATTTTATTCAAGTGTGTCAACTTCGAAGTGCAATAATGAAATGGATGTGTGCTACTGATGTTGTAGTTAGTGCAATGGCTAAGAAAATGTTTGCCAAGTTTGACAAATATTGGAGTGTAATTCATATTGTGCTAGCTGTGGCAGTTGTATTGGATCCTAGGTATAAAATGAAGGTGGTAGAGTATTATTTTCCTGAAATTTATGGTGATGATGCTATCTTTGAGATCGAACAAGTTAAGAGAACTTGTTATGATTTACTTCATGAATACCAACATAGATCCTCTAAACCAAAATCACATGGTTCTTGCCTTGTATCGCTAACACCACCAGTTCAAGCACCTAGTATCCCTTCTTCTCAACAAGCTGATTTTTCTAAGTTGGTTGCATTCCTTAATAATTCTTCTACTAGTGTGAATGTAAAGTCAGAGTTGGATCACTATTTGGATGAGCCGGTTTTGCCATGGACACAAGTTTTTGATATTCTTAATTGGTGGAAGACAAATGGGATAAAGTACCCCACTTTGCAATTGATTGCTAGAGACTTTCTTGCTATTCCTATTTCTACAGTTGCATCCGAATCTGCCTTTAGCACTAGTGGGAGAGTAGTGAGTAATCATCGAAGTCGACTTCATCCGGATACTTTAGAGGCATTGATGTGCTCTCAAAATTGGTTAAGGAATGAGTTAGGAGGTAAATAATTCACTTACTATAATTTTATTTCATTTATTTTTTTTATTTAAAAATAGAATATATTATTATATTTCATTTCAAGGGTTATAATAATATTTTATCTATTTTATTTGTGTAGGAGGATCATGTGCTGCTATGGATTTCATGTTTATTGGTGATGAAGAATAATTGTTGGTCAATGATTGAAGGAATTTTAAATGTTGTTGGATTGATTTTTATTAAATTATGCTTGTTTTTAGTTTTATAAATAGATTTCTATGAACTTGAAGTTGTTGTTTGTTGTATTTTTAAAGTTGTTTGTTGTATTTTTAAAAATGTGTTAAATTATGGACTTTATATTTTTGTTTTAGTTATTGTTTGATTTTGTTTTTATTTAATAGGAAACTAAGTTTTTGTAATCTCGGATCCGGGTTCGGGTTTCGGGTTCGGGTTTGGATTAAATAGTTGACATCTATTGAAATTGATTGAAAGTCAAAATTTTGATTTATTTAAACGGGTAATTAAACGGGTTCGGGTAATAAACGGGTAGTGTCAAAATTATTAGGGTAGGGTTCGGGTAGAAAGGAAAAAAAATATCCGGGTAATTATAGGGTTCGGGTAGTGTGGTATATAAACGGGTTCGGGATAGGGTACTTCAAAATAAGCGGGTACCCTACCCGTTGCCATCCCTACTCCTAACCACCACAATTCTATCGCTACACTTAAACAGTACCCCTCCTCATAAACATAATTTATCCTCTTTCCAATTTACTGACATCAATAATCTTATAAATTTTTTTTCTATATTCATATTTCACCTCAAACATCTTAATTTTAGGGTCTGATTTCGATCTGGACAAAAAAAGTCCTAGTGGGGCCTCATCGAGTGCCTCTCTAAACCTTATCGAATAGACCCTTATTTGATTATTTTAACAATTAATATTTTCTTTTTAAATTACTATGCGTTGTAGATTTTATCGAATATAAGAAAATTGAGGTCCTCAAAATTCGATACAAGTACTTCGGCAATTCAGTACCTAGAGACTTATCAATTTCATAACTACTCGTTGCAATCAATCCTATCGTTCATTCATATCAATATTCTCATACCATGTTTACACCATTTTCTATCAACTCACTTGCCTTTGTTAATTCATATCGATTTCTACATCAATCATATTCCATAAGATCATTCTATCGTCTCCAATTGACCACAATGTTATCAATCATTTTCGATCACCTAATACTTATGTTATTCATTTATATTCATACTTTCGTATAACCTCTAAATTATTCACTAACAATTCTCATTTCTATTTGTACCACTTAATCTCTAATATAATCGTTCTATCATCTCCAATTACTCGAAAACCATCAATCACTTTCGATCACTCTTACTCAATCTGATTCCATTTATTATCATCAATTATCTCTTATCATTCAGTATCTATCTCCACAATATTTTCATATTATATTTGTCCTGACCCGAAGGCCGCAACAGTACCTCTTACTTATATGGATGTGTAGAATTTAGGGCTAAATTTTTTTTTCCTTTTTCTATACTTGTTTTGTCTAAGTGCAATACAGTGAATTTTATTTCGGGACGTTAACTCCCTCACCTATTTTTATCACTTTACCCATATTAAATACTTGCATAAAACTCACAAGTAATATCCAGCAGTTGATTCCCACAATGGCAGTTGATTTACATTCTAGCATTACTGTGACCAAGTTCACCATAATTCTTTCTTCTAATAAGTCTAAACCTTTTTTTTTTTCACAACTTAAGTCCATTTCCAATTTATAACATTTTATCTTATGGTTCACATCTTCTTATTTGGTCACTTGTTCATGTCATTCAATCATGTATCCATACTCATGCAAGGATAAGCAATCCTATAATTCATCTTTACTATAATCTAGATGCTATTCCCTATTTTACATTACATCCCATCTAAGTACTGATTCAAAACAGCCTGAATTGATATTAAATACAAAAGAAGAGTATATATACCCAAAGTGCTCACAAAAATCTACTGGGAGAGTTGGGACTATATTTCAGGCTTGGGACTATTCGGAAAGCTTCGAAATACTCCCCTAACTCCGTGCTCAATCTGAAAAAATTTAATAGCGTTTAATGAGCAAGGCTCAGTAAGTTATTTATATAAGTGCAGGTTAGAATTATACTGTTCTAATGCAAATGCATGATGTCATCTGAGGAGAATCTACTATCAATCATTCTCTTATTCATCATGTAACATATGTCTGTTATGTCCTCAAGCTCAATGCAATCATACCTCATCATGTCATGAGATGTCTAAGCCATGAGATCATATCATGACTATTAACATGTAACTATATATGAAGTGATTTCAGTCTTAAAACATATGATACATATTCTTTTAAACATGTTCAAAACATGCTAAATATCAATACATCTCAATTTTACTTTTAAGACATGCTTGAGAATATGCAAAACTTTCATTTCATATCACATGTAACTTTTGAAGCATATCTTATGCCATATGCAATATCAAAATACATTTCATATGCCATAAGGCCATATCGGGTTTAAAGTTCATTTCCGTTTTGAAGCATATGTTATGCCATGTACGATATCAAAATACATTTCATATGCCATAAAACTATATCGAGTTTAGAGTTCATTTCCATTTTTAAAACCGTACTCTAAACTTCATTTCATGTCATTTGTACTTTTGAAGCATATTTCATGTCATGTGCAATATCAAATACATTTCATATGTCATGAAGCTATATCGAGTTTAAAGTTCATTTTCGTTTTTAAAACCATACTCTAAACTTCATTTAATGTAATTTGAGACTAGGCTAGGCTAGATCCCTATTTCATTATCAATAAAGACTTAGATCACTGTAGCTAGCAGTGAAAAATCATATTATCGTCCCCTGGAAACTAACTAGGGCGCTATCTATGGCCATAGACCTCATGTCTCTCAGCCCCACTGATCAGGCGAGACTGAGACCTGTCCACGACTATTGTCGGACAAGCATCTATGCCTAATGAGTAATCTCCAATTAGGCGGCTTCCACTATGCTTTATTGAATTTAATTTCTTAGGGTGCCTATAGTCTCATAAAACATTTAACTATTCTCATGAAAATAGTGCCAAGTACGTAATATATTTCTTTAAATTCATTTACATATATATATATATATATATACGTACATATGCATACACTATAAATTCATTCTTTTCAAAGCCATTTAAGCATCCAAAGTATTCTTATAAACACGATAAGAATAAATCATTTCGAGTTTCATGTATAGTAATAAAGCATGCTTAATGGCAATAAATTCAAGAAAATGAAATGAAAACCGTAAAATGGAATGCTCATGGATTGCATGAATGTTTATCATTTTATCTCATGATGTCTATGAGTCTATACCATATCGATTCATTTCCGATTAATATCTCACCACTATGGTACTTTATCAAGTCTAATATCGTATTTGCATTTCATTTCGTTATATCCAATCTCTAGGTATTCAAATCATTTCATCGTAAAATTCAATCCTATACAGGATAATCCTACTTCTACGTTAATAAACGTCTTACCTAATACGAGGTTAGTTCGAGCGTGTCCCGCGATTAGCTAGACTGTGTCCGTCGTGCTACACCTTCACAATAAAAATCCGACTTAATAACGTCTAGCCCAACTTCCACACGCTTATGAAAATTTCAATTCCAACTTTATATTTATATATATTTATATATATATACATATATATACACACACACACACACACACATATATATATATATATATATATATAAACTTAACACTAATATAATTTGAGTCCTTAAGTCAAATTCTCTCATCTTCCTACATCTTTATATATATGTACTATACATACATACATATATATATATATATATATATATATATATACAAGTAATATATATATATGTATTTAATACTAGTATAATATAAACTCTTAGAGCTTATTCTTTCATCTCCAAATATACAAATATATATATATATATATATATATATATATATATATATATATTCTTTCTTTTTATTTCTTTTTATTTCTTTTCTTTTTCTTTTTTTTTCTTTTACCTTAGTGTCTAGGCAGCTTGGTGTGGAATACCTCCTACGGCAGCCCTTAAACACTCCTTAAGTAGCCTTTAACTCTCCATGGACAACCCTTGTACGCCAGCTACAACCACCACCAAATGCCGCCCGTTCTGGCCCTTGGGAGCCTCTCGTTTGTGGCTGGAAACTCCCAACTCAGCCACTGCAAAGTCTCCTTTCAATGTTCTGATTCAACACTCAAATCTACCAACAATGCCTCCCTCTTTCCCTAACCTTTGCTCCTTCTCTGTTCAGCCTTTTCAAAGCTCTAACCTAGCTTCCAAAATCACAGCCTACCCCTTTTTGTTTCAGCTCGTGACACCACCCAGCTCAGCCCTCGTCAACTGCCCTATTATGTGATCTATAATGCCACACATAATCCTTCTTTTAAATCAGTTTCCTACCTTTGTTTCTTGTATGCAAATGGCGTCACTGCACCCTTCCTTTCTCAGCCTTCACCAACTCCATTTTTGTCTTCTCTTTTCTCAGATTAAGCTCGTTTTCCAGCAAGCACTTCCAGCCATCGGTTTCTGCTATATCGCCAGTCTCAACCCGACGCCCTTGTATCTACCAGCACTTCATCGTGGTCTATTCTGCTTAGACCAAAAATGTGCGACACGAGGAGGGGAAAGGAAGGCACGATGGAAAGGAAATGAAGCTTAGAAAATGCACAGAAGAAACGAGGAAGGAAAGTAACAGGATTGGGTGTTTTGAGTTTTAAAAATAAGGGCAAAAAAAAAACTAAAGGATGTGATAGGGAGACAGTATTGTCTCCCTTGATATCGACGGATTAGTGGGTGTTTCCCACTAACCCGGGTATATTATATATTATATATTATATATTATATATTATATATATGTTATATATATATATATATATATATCTTTTATCAATTTGTTTATTATTCCTATTTATTTATTTATTTATTTATTATATTTCTATTATTTATATATATATATAAACTTATATACATATATTTTTAGTATAAATGTAACTACATATATTTATATACCCATATTTATTCATTTTCATTCATCTTTACCTTAATTTATTTTGCACTTCACTTGATCCTTGAGGTTTATATATATTTTTATTTGTTTTCATTTACAATTATCTATATATATATATATATATATATATATATATATTTATACATATATATATACACGTACGCTCGTCGCATGCATGCACCTTGTATGCATTTAACTTGTTTCATGGCGTACGCGATCGATCCTTTATGTGTATAGGTACAACTCCTTTCGTATTTATTTAACGTACATTATATACTTACGATATTCATGTACGTGTCATGTTATTTCCGAGGATGTCGATTCTTGCAATTATAGTCAAAATCTTACATTTGAAATTCTCAGAATTACATTGTTACATTACATTCACTTGCATTGCCCGTTGAGTACATATTTGGTATAGAAAATTTACGGCTCTCACAATATCAATAACTATCCTTCTTGTTCTTTCCATCAACTACCAATATTTCTCTATCGATTGACATCTTGTTCCATTCTCTCACTATTCTTCACAATTCATATTCAGACAATGCACAGCAGTGTGGGATGTAACTTAATTCTAATTTACTTACACCGATACGTACTAGGCAAACTATGCTCTGATACCACTTTTGTAACGACTGAAATTAAAAAATTCTGAACTAAATTTTTCTTTTCACTTCTATTTTTCTTATTCACTTATTCAGTATCAGTTGGTTTGTGTTCGGTGTCAGTGCAAGTACAATCTATGATTTTCACTTCATATCTATATTTATCCCATTAAATCATTTAATCCATGAGAAACAAATAAAAAATCAAAATATAAACTACAATGTAAATTTATCATATTACTAATATCCATTCAACTTTAGCACACCCCACAAATTTATATATGTTCTAAAATCAGTCACTACTCTATTTACCTCCCACTATCTATTTACAACTACTCTACATACATTAGTCTGAATACAAATATTAAAATTCTATTTATACCTGACCACGAGATACTTTAAACTTCTAAAAATTTTCTTCAACTACACTGTCGCAGCGGTTGGCACGTACTCTGATAGGCTATCTAGGAGGGTGAGAATAAGGGGTGAGCTTTAGTGAAAGCTCAATAAGAAACACGTATAAAAGAGCATACTATATGTAGTTAAATAAATAATTTATTTTACCAATCATGAAAAAGGTATATTAAATATAAATATTAAAATGCAATAAAAACATTTATTTCCTAACGGCTCACTAGTGTACGTTATAGGAAGGATACTATAATCGGCTAAGAAACCGAGTAGAGTATGAAAGGTACTTTGAAGTGCCTGTCGTGTTTCGATCCTTAGATGCGACTATAAGGAGGAATACAATTGAAAATGAAATCATTGATCAGTATAAATCATTTAGTAGTTTATGCGATGCAATTTCAAATCTTTAATCAATATAAAACATTTAATAATTGATGCGATGCAATCTCAAATCGGTACTTAGTATAAACAATGTATTTAAACCATTCTATAAAGCAATTTTAATAAAAATTTCAGAAAATAAAATAGTAATATTTCAAATCATGTTGTAAGCAATATTTTTCATACTTCTATCTAGTACAATAAAACAATTGATTTAAAATCACACTATAAATCATTCGAAATCATACATTATTTCTTTCTGGCACATTAATAAATCAATATTTCAATCGTTCAGTATTCAAATCATTCAGAATTCAAATCATTCAAAAATCGAATCATTCAATAATCAAATCATTTACATATAGTTCAGTGGAAACAGTCACATCAAATAGAATCATGCATGATCACTATCAGTATCCCCGAAGGGACGATCACTATAACGAATGGCCATCGTCAACACTCACAGTTCGCACTGGTCAGGTGCTCACTGCGTAAACCTGTGGATTTGACCATAATTCCCACAGTCATATACAATATAATAAACCTGCGGATTGATTAGGTCTCGCAGTCATATAACAGTATACATGATCACGACAGTACGACTGTCTCAAAACATCTTTATAAATCACTTCATTTAACAATAGAAATTATTTCAAATAGCAATTTTCTTCAATCAATTAAAACTCACATAAAAGAATATTTATTATATTTGGCAATAATAAAATTCATTAAATACTTATTGAAAACTTTAAATATCCGAATAATTCATTTTCACATAAATAATAAATCATTTATGTAAAATCAATAAAATATACTTTTATAAAAACTTATAATGTATGAAGACTTGTATGTAATTTAAAACAAATTAAAACATTATATGCACTTGAAATAAATTTATGTTTAATGCAAATTAAATATTTCATGTAATTCACTTTATGTAAATCATTTTATATAACTCATGTCATGTAACTCAATGCATATAAATTATTTCATATAAATCAAATCACATAAGTCATTTCGTGTAAATCAATTCATATAAAATAACTACGGTAAATAGCATATAATTTTATGCAATTTAAAACATAGAAAACTCATATGAATTCGAAATAATATATATTTTCTTGCTTAGGAAAAATTAAGTGGGAAACGGTTACGATTTGTTTTTTGAAAATTACGAAAACAAGTAAAAATATTTCATAAGCAACTCCTATATATGTTCCTGACCTCTACTTCCGTACAGTGTAAAATCCACATCACCAATTATGCCTCTTTATCTTTCATACTTCACACTGCACAATAATTTCGAATATATTTAAAATTCCATATTCTAACTATAATAATTGTTCTATAAATTTCTTATCTTCTAATTTGAAATTTCTAATAATCATTTACTTATATTAGAATTACATTCTATTTTATTATTTCCATAATTAATTTATCTTGGTCTCTTATTGAAAACCAATACATGCTCACAATTTAATTTATTTTGTTTTTCTAATTCTCTCCACCGATATCATATAATATTTTCATTTTTAGTCCATTTATCATTCTTGGATTTTCACTTTATTATTTTTCCAATGCGAATTTCACTAATAACTCTTATTAATATTGTTATATGATTTCTTACTCATAATCCATTAAATTCATGGTTTAATATTATGAATTATAACCAATTTCCTATTTACCTAAGAATTTATTCTTTAATTATCAAAATTCAATAATTCATCCTATAAAAATATACTTGGCCAAATGTATTCCCATATCGAAAAATCCATTCTTTTTCCCAATTCAATTCTATTAATTATTTAATTAACCTATGTATATTATTTATTTTCTATTAACTTATAAAGTTCTGCATAATATGTTCATGCATTAAGTTTAAGTCAATTATCCCAAAATTCATTCTTCCTCTAATTTTAACTTTACAATTACTCTTAATTCATCCTTATATTACTGTTATAATTTCCATTTATTAACGATTACATCCACCTCTTTTATTCTTTCTATTTTCTTTTCATTTTCTGTTTTTCCTTCCCATGGCTGGCAGCTTCATGTTTTCCTCTTCTTGACAATTTCATTTGTTCTTCTTCCAATTTGCTATCTTGTAACTATTCTTAGTCAACTAATATTTTCATCAAACACCTTTAGTTCATAAAAATCATCACCCTTGTTCAGCTAATGCCACAATCGGTAATTACCCATTTTCACGCCACCTCCTCTGTTTTACAAAATCATCAAGCCACTTCTATATTTTCACCAATCATCCCTTAAACCAAGTTCAATCAAGCTTAATTTATCATCTAAAACTAGTTTCCTACCCATATTACATTAAAGTCACCATAATTTTTTCTTCATTTTTCTGCTATAATCGTTCCTACCATCTTCACCTACACTCCCCTAACTTCAACCATCTTCCAAATTTAACTCCCTAATCAGCCTTTATTTATGCTATACAACGTTTTTCACTCTCACCGTACCTTGAAATTAAATCAACATTAAATCCCCTTCCCATAGAGTGAACCTATCTCTTGCTATCATTTAATTTAAATTAACTAGTTTATGATTGTGGCCATATTTGTTTACCTACCAGCTTTCATTTTCTGTCAAATATTCATTAAAGTCACTTAAGTTTCTTCATTCTTCTTCCACAGCCGAACCCACTATAATTCTCTACATTTTATTTTGTTTCAATCTCAGGCATTATACAGGTTATTCATGCTTAGGATACCCCAAAACCATAGTTAAAACAAATAAAAACCTCAACAGCCACTAATACTTACCTTAAACCGAACCTGTCGGCAGAGTTTTCAGTTTCTACCTGTGGGATTCAGCCACTAATTTCCAGCTTTAAGCAACTTTAGTGATGGGTAAGGAACTTTGTTAAAGGCGCTCGGTGTTTCCGTGAGAGAAGAGATGAGTATGCTTGATAGAAGTGGACTGACGAGAGGAATTTTGGAGAAACAGAGCACTGCAGAAAAATGGGTTCAAGCAGCAAAACATCAAGGTGAAAGTCGGTGATCAAGGCTGAATTGGCTGAGTATTGGTTTCTTTTGTCAATATTCCATCCAATAAAATTGTGCCACATGGTCCACTTATAAATTTTTCCTCTTTTCTATCCTTTTCTTCTGTCTTGAACCGGTCTGCACCCTCCAAATTATGCAGCAAGCATCTTTTTTTTTTTGTTTGTTTATTTATTTTACATATATTATAACTCTATTTTATATTTACTATTTTATATTTATATATATTTAACATAACTATTTATATATTTTTACATAAATATAATTTATACTGTATATATATATATTTAAAACACACAAATATAATATATATTATAAATATATAATCCTTAAATCATACATTTTTCTATTTTATTATTTATTAATATATATACACTTTAATTTAAAATAACATTTATTATTTATATTTATATATATTTTTATATTTGTACATATATGTATATATATAATTATATATATACACACATTTTTTTCCTCTTAATACTCGAATTAAATTCTTAATTATTAAATTTTTAATTTATCGATTGATCAGTATTATAATTTCGAAATATTTTAATTTTTTAATAAATTTATTTATTTATTTCAACCAATTTATTAATGTCTAAAATTAAATTTTACAGATATTTAACTTTAAAAATAAAAAATTCGTGGTTATCACAATTTATGAGAAATTGTTCGGTAAATTCGTAACCCAACTCTTTCAAAAATTCTGATTTAAAAAAAAAAAAAAAAAAACTTCTATATAAGCAGGCACCGCTTCAATGACCCATCCTTCCAAAAATCCAGGCCTAGCTAGCTATTGCAGTTGAATAAATATCGTCCCTAATTTGCCCCATTAGTTCTATAACCCCAAACAATGAAGACTTGCCTCATTATTTTCAAAGCAGTGAGTATCTGTTTACTCGTTTTTATATTAATGAAGCCTCTTGAAGCTCGTGCGCCAGAAAGAGTGGGTCCTGTTGGCTGTGTTGAGAGTTGCCCAGAACCACCTCTACGAGCCTGATCTCCGTCGTTGCAAATTAGCTGCCCAGGTTCTCAATAAAAATTTCAAGAAGTCTTTCCCCTTTGTTTATGTTATCTTTTTCTACTTTCAATAAATTAATAGATTGTACGTACGAGACGTTCCAATTGCTAAAGTTTTAAATTATACGGTCTTTCGCCCTTTGTTTTTGTTATCTTTTTCTACTTTCAATAAATTTATAGATTGTACCAGACGTTCTAATTGTTTAAAATTTTTAATTTTTAAGGGATCGATTAATATTGTTTTTTTTTTTTCAGCTTTTCTGAAGTTGGTAATAAAAATTATGTTTGATATTTACCCTGGGCCATTATACATTAACAAGTAAAGCAAAATGAAAACGTGATAGACGCGTGTCAAAAATCAACCTTCGAAATTCATTTGAAAACTTAAAAAATCTCCATCACCCTTATATTGATTCAAAATAAAACATCTTATTTAGATAATCTAAAATTTTGACATGTGTAATATTTGAAAATAAAAAAATAATATTTTTTTAATTTTCTAAAAGAAAAAAATCTATATACATTAAAAATACAAAACAAATAAATTATTTCTTAAATCAAGTATATATTTTAATTTCTACAAGACAAAAATCTATATATATATTAAAATTAAAGAAAAAAATCAGATATCATTTATCAATTTGTTTACACATTTTTTTATCAAAATGTAAAACATATTTATAGAAATAATTATTTTTGGCGTTAATTTTTTAGTTTGATACACTTTGGAAAAAAAAACATGAATTTCGTATGAACATTAGGTGCATCCATTTCTGATCAAAACCCTCCAATCATCAACATTGATGATAGCACCTCTTCAGGACGCGGTGACTCCGAAGATTATAGTCCAAAGAACAGCTTTATTTTGGAATATGCTGACATCAAAAAGATTGTCCTGAACAATAAATTTCCGTTATTTGAATGCGTCCTCAAAGAATTCAATGTGGAGGCCTCTTTTGTTGTGGTAATATTATTATTTCTTTAAAGTTTTATCTAACTTAAAATGAATTAAACACAACTTCCTCGCCCATGCAGCATGTCCCGAAAGATTTTAGTGAGGGATGCATTCCCGAACAATCGAGTTGCATGGAAAAGAAATGGAAATTCAGCACCAGATTCCTCGAAAAGAAATCAGCTGTTAACTTTGACAAAAACCATATGAACCCGTTTTAAGCGGTTAAATGCTAAGCGTATGGACGCCCTCACTCTTTAGTCTTTGTACAATTTCGACAATAAAGGAGCAGGACATAATTTAACGTGTTTCCGAGATAGAGAGGAGGAAATTTCTTAAAATAAAGAGGCGTTCATGTCGTTGTAAATGGATTAAAGTAGGCCATGGTTAGCACAGTGCACGCGGTGCAGCAGTGGTGCTTGTCGTTACACTACTCTCCCAGTTGAGTCCTTTCTTTTTTTCACTGCATTCTCGACAAGGAACTCTAGCACAAGGCAGGCATGCGACTTTAGCTTAAGGTCCTGCATGTATTTTTTTATCTGGGAGGTTCCTTAGGAAAAAATTTCTAAAGTTATGACTGCCTCAAATGAAAATTCCGTTCTCATTGGTTTTCTATCTCCGCTTGACTTAACCGCTTCGAGGCATTAATCCTATAGGAAACCAGTTAGTGTCCCTAAGTCACACGCTGGATTCGGAACCGATTGGCCTGACAGACTTGAATGAAGATGACAAATTAATTCGACGGAGACCTCCATCACCGTTTCTAAGTATTCAGCATGCAACAAATCCCATCACAATTAATCTTCTCAAAGGGACTCTTCGGTAATTGTTGACTAAAAAACTGATCGAGTCAAGTCTTTCTTAACATAGACGGCCTTCAGACGCTACAGCAAAGATGTGGAAAAGATGCCTTTCATCGATGACTTAGACTAAAAAACTGATTGAGCCGGTCTTCAAACGCTACAGTACATACGTGGAAAAGGTACTCTGACATCCAAACAAAAAATCATTTCTAAATTGTGAGTAGGTCCGTCTAAGGATCGAGTCGACCATTCGAGCTCGTATGTTGGTTTGAATTTTGAGTAGATTTGAATAAAAATATCAAATATATTAAACAGATTTGACAAAAATTTTAAATTTGATCAAAAATCGAACTGAATTTAGACTTTACCTTTCAAGCCCCGAGTCCAATCTGATCCAAAAATATAATTAAAATACTATTTTATATATTTTATATTTTTAAGAAAATTAAGCCATTATGCTGCTGGATTTTTATCAAAATATTGGTTTTGTGAGTTAGGCTAGAACTTAGTAACCATTTGAAGATAGCAAATTTTCTAACAAGCTCGTTTTGAAAAAAATGTTAAATTGCATGATTTTAAATGTTTATGAAATTTTTATCCAAAATTCTAATTTTCATAGAAAGCACCAACATATGGTATTCTTAGAAAATATTTATGAATATTTATGAAATTGTCTACCTTCAAAAGAAAATATATATGTATTCATTTGTGAAGCTTTGAGAACACAATTTTGAATTCCAAATATATATATATATATATATGTTTTGAGACATGACTAACTAAAGTAACTGTAGTATTAGTTCTAGACTACTATGTGTCCCTGATCCAGTTCACAGTAGGTATTTAATTATCTTCCGAGCTATGTGACTTTGATCCAGTCCACAATAGGCCCAGTTGACACATGATCAATGCTTACTATGGACCCCTTCTGGACTATGGCCATATGTCTATCTGACTTGCACTTTTCCTCACGGGAATATTTGAACTGCATGATTACTATTTAGTCATTAATATGTCTCCATGCTTAGTATGTATATGCTTTTTCATACTTATTTTTGTATATGAATTCTAAATGTTTGATATTTGAATTTCGAAACTGATATGGTTTTATTTTGACTATCTACACTGCAACTAAGTATGATAAGTACATATATGTTTGGGTTTAGGTTTAGAATTCATTTGCTTTATTACAGTTTAAATGAAATGCTTTCGGATGCATTACATAAGCATGATTTGGTTTCTAAATCATATGAACTATAAGATTTAATAAATGATTTAGAAAACTTGCATATAGAATTTCGATATCTGTCTCTTATATATATATATATATTTCTTATTGGGTTTTATAAGCTCACCCCCTCTCCACCTTTTAGATTACTTGCAGTAGGAGCTTGTACGAGGGGTTCTATTGCGTCCTTCGAGGCTTTTGCTCCTCCCTTGAATGTATAAGATGTATAGTTGCCCATTTTGTATTTAGACTTGTATTTTCAATACTATTCTAGTATTGGGATGTAATCAAAAGAAGTACATATTATATTTATGGTTTATAACATTGCATGCAACATTGGTGCATAAATATTTTGTCAAATAAAATGATTCAAATTTGTGAATGCATGCCTAGCAAGAGAATTTGAATGGGGACCAAGGTAATTAAGGGTTATTGATTCAGCTAATGGAAAGTTAGCATAAGAATAGATTAGCGACACTACGTACAGCCCAACCAACTAAGTGGAAAAGAAGGAAAATTTCAGTTCGTATTTCAGTATAAAGGGACATTATATTTTTTTTCTTATTTTCATTTAATTTCATAAACCCGAGTAAGGTAGCTCGAATTTATGAAATTATGGGATAAAATATTTATTTAACTTTTTCTCGCATTCCATCGAAACTTTACGCGTTAAATTATGGTTTTACCCTTTTTGTCCAATTAAGCTCAATTTTTGCAGGATAAACCAAAATCGACTTCAATTAAATTAAAAATGGCTTATCCGGGGCTAAATATCATAATTTTATGATGATTCAAGTGTGTCTCCATGGGTGTGCACTTCCGTGGGCCCACGGACCCGCCTGTACGGAAGTTCGCCTTTTTGCACCAAAATCAATACTTCACTATTTTATTGACCAAATTAATTTATTTGGCTCCAAAATCATTCTATATATGTTTAAAATATGTGTTCTTACAAAATTTGTGGGGCACTGACCACTTATTTAAAAGGAGTTTCAAAAAAAAATGTGAACTCATTAAAGATATGATATTTAAAAAGGTATATAAGCAAATAGAAGGCTCATGTGGAACGATAAAGTTTCTAACAATAAAGAGATTTCCTTTGAATAGGTTTGTCACTTAATCTCAATCAGAGTTGGATGGTGGTTAAAAGCCAAATTCCTGAAGCTTGATATGTTGAATCTTACAATCAATATTAAAGAAATCACAACTCCATCACGGCAAAAAGAGGTAAGGCATAGCATTTTCTGGTCCACCCCCTCCACCCGATGTTTGGAAAGTTAATGTGGATGGATCGGCAATTAGAAAACCTGGTCCGGCCGATATTGGTGGTGTTATGTGTAATAGCAATGGACATGTCATTCTCATCTTCTCAAAAAATATGGGATAGCATATTTAAACTTGGCTGAAATGATGGCTGTTATTAAAGCTTTGTCTATTATTGTTCACTCAAAGGCATTTCCTCTTCCTCGACTCATTATTGAAAGCGACTCTCAGGTGGTGATTTCTTGGCTCAACAGTGTTAAGGAAAGGCCATGGAAATATAGCATCTTGCTTAACAAATTATTTAATCTCTGTTTTGAAGGGGAGATCTCTTTCGATCATGTAGTTTGGGAAGCCAACTTCTTTGCTTATAATCTTGCCAAATCAAAGGTTTATAGAAACTTTGATTTGATTGTCTTATTGTAATTTAACTTTTATTAAATATATTTTATCTTTAAAAAAATATATAAGCAAATATTTTATTATCTCAGATAACAATCTCTTTATTTTATTTTTTCTCTCTTGTATAAATTATTGACTTAGTATCAAAATAAGTCTCGAAATTCAAATTTTGAAAGTCATTTGATAACTTTTTAATCTTTTACATATTCATGTGTACATCTTTATGTCAACACCTACCATTCGCAAAAGTCATCAACAAAGGCATCTTTACTAGGGATGGCAATGGTACCTTATAGTAGGTACCTGATACCATCCGATCCGATTAAGTAAGATTAGGGTAATATATAATCAAGTTCGGATAGTAAAACTACTATTTGTTAGTGGTTCGGATCGGATTCGAGTAGTTATATTAGGATAGCCATTACTCCAACCCAATTATAAATAATAATTTATTAATACAATATTTATAAATATTTATTATGAATGTTGTATTTAATTGAATTAATTCATTAACTATTATAATTATGATTTTTTATTTTAATTTTTTTATGAGTTAAATTAAGTTTATTAATTTAATTTTTTTAAATAAGTTATTCTAAAATTGAATTTAAATTTAAATTTAAAAGTTAAACTTTAACTTAATAAATGGGTATTTAACGGGTTTTTGTAGTTAACGACTATTTTCTATTTTATAGTGTTAAGGTTTGGGTAACATAAATCAAAATAAATCGAGTAATTAATAGGGTTCAAGTATTATAAAAACTAATAGAATTTGGATTCAAATATCTCAAAATTAGCTGATACTCGACCCGTTTACATTCTTAATATTTTCCACAGGTGTATTATAGAGTTTAAAGACCAAAGGAAACCTGGCTTATTCAGTTTTAGTCAAAAAATATCGGTGCATTCTCTTTTGGAGGATTAATTGTGATGGGATTTATTAGATGCTGAATAATTAACTATGGTGATGGAGGTCTCAGCGGAACTAATTTGGCATCTTCACGCTAATCTGTTTGGCTAATCGATTCTGAGGCCATGTGGTTTACGAAAGACTAATAGGTTTCCTATAGGATTACTTGTTTTTATAGCCATGAAGTTGTTAAGTCAAGCGGAGAAAAAAAACCCACAAGAACGGAAATATGGAATCATTGTCTATGTGCAATTCCGCATTGATCTAATAGTGCTATGATTTAAATACCATATAGAAATAGTAAGAAAATGGGGGGAGTTAACTAGTTCTTGATCAAATCTGTAACTTCTATCAAAACAACCTGGTACTCATCTTTATATATGAATAATTATCTAATATGCGGGTGATGGAGATTTTTTAATTTTACAAATGAATTTCGAAGGTTGATTATTGACATAGGTCTACGACATCTTGGTTTTGCTTTACTTGTTAATGTATAATTGCTAAGGTAAATACCAAACAAGTTTCTGTCGCTATTTTTTAAAAAAATTAAAACAATATAAAAATGATCTCAAACGACCCTTTAGAAACTAAAAAACATAACAACAAGTCTTAAAAATAGTAGAAACTAAAAACATAATAAAGTAGAACCCCCATAAATTAACCTCCTCTAAATTAATACCATTCTTAAATTAATAAAAAAATCATGATCCCAACTCGGGCTAATGGAAAATTTTAATAAATTCCTCTATCGTAATAATTAATAAATTTATTTTAAAACTTTAATATAAATTTTCAGTCCCAATTATTGCATAAATTAATAATTTGATAAAAAAATACAAAATATATTATATAATATTCAAGAACTAGAAAGCACTCTAAAATATTAATTTGTAAAAGACTACCATATTTAAGATTTTTTATTTTAAGAATAAAAAGTTTAAAATATAAAAAATATATTTGCGAGAAGATTTTTATGAAATTAAAGGATATAGAGTTATTAAAGGGATTTAAAAAAAATATGAAAATTAAATAGACACGTTTCTTAAGATAATAGTAATTCACAAGTAAACCCTTTAAATTAATAACCGTTCTAAATTAATACTCAATGGTGGGCTTCAGAAGTGTTAATTTAGAGGGATTTTACTATATCAGAAAGATAGTAGATTTTTGTCCGCTAATATCAAGTCATTATTCTTCAATGACATTCAACCTATTTCTAACTTTGTCATCTACGAACATAAATAAAGAGTAATATAATAACGCATAAGAATTAAACTTATAAATAAATTATAAATCATAAATTTTAAATATAATTAAAAATATTAAAAGCACTAAACTTATCGATCTATTTAAGTCTGACCCAAATCCATTAAAGGCTGAATCTAAATGGTCTGAGTTAAAAATCTTACTTTTTTTTTTAAATAGACTACAGAAACAAAGACTAAATTTTATTAAAGTAGCCGGCCGAGCCGATGGGTCTAGGCCCATTTCAAAAGTGCTATCGCCTTGTTTTAACTCTGACTCTACCCACACATGTTAGTTGAGAAAGTATAGAGGTGGCAAACGAGCTGGTTCGAGTGGGTTCGGTTCGAGTTATATTCGGGTTCGGGCTATTTTAGGTTTGGGCTATTTCGGTTTCAAGTTTTTTCGGTTTCGATTTTTTTCGATCTCGGGTTTTTTCGGTTTTGGGTACTTTCGGTCTTAGGTTTTTTCGGTTTCAGGTATTTTCGGGTTCGGTTATTTTCGGTTTCGGTTCGGTTTTGAGTTCAGTCCGATTTTAATCGAGCAGGCTTAGCGGGCTTAGTCAATTTATTTTGAAATTTTATAAGTTATAAATATTTTTATAATTTTGAATGTAATAATTAATTTAATTTTATATAGCTAAATTAAAATATAATAGAAATGCTAAATTAAAGTTAAAATTTAATAAATATTTATATAAATATAAATTTTTACATTTTAATGTTTTATTATTTGATAATTATTATTTATTTTTTAAAATTTTCTGTGATGTTCACATTTATCAGAAAATATATAATTATTATTAATAATTATATAAAATTTATTTTTTAAGTGAGCCAAATCTAATAATATATTTTATTATATTATATCATATCATATATATATATATATATATTATATTACAAAGTACACGCTTACATGTATAGTTTAATTTTTTGACATGTAAGCTTTGTAATAGTTACCAAATAAGTATTAAATCAATAGTTAATATATATTAAATAGTTACCAAATTTATAGCATGCATTAAATATTGATCATATATATCATAAATATATATTATATTACAAGGTACATGCTTACATGTACATTTTTTCTGATATGGACTCCTATGTGGATAGTTTAATTTTTTGACATGTAAGTTTTGTAACTGTTACCAAATAGAGTTTGTATATGATGCACTGACAGTGTATAGTTTCTATACACTATCAATGCATCAGAGGTTGATACCTCATCAATTGACAAATTAAAAAAATATGCCAAGCCCTTAAAAGCAAATATAAATAAATTTTTTTAATTTGCACATAAAGGCTTATTGTGACATCCCCGTCACTTCATCTTATCATCTAACTTATTTCTCATTATCTTATCCGATCTTATTTTGATTTAGTTCATCAGTGCCAACCCTTCCTTAATCTTAAGCTAATTATCAAATAGCTCACATGAGTTTATTTCTTTTAAATGAACATCAAATGATATATATAAATACCATTTCATTTCCACAGGATCTCATACATCATCTTAACTTACATCCCCAGACATCTTATATACACATTAGCTACTTGTACTGTACTGTAACTGAATTACAATTTGCTATTCATAGATGTACAAGTATACCTTCTATGCTAACTGGGAAGCGTATCGAGAAGGTACACTTTGCTTCTTCAAAAACAAGCTCTTCTAGTCGGAGCGAGGTCTACTTCAGGTAATCTGTAGGAAAATAGTCGTAAAAGGGTGAGTTTACGCTCAGTAAGAAAACTACATAAAAGAGCGTGCTATGCCTCTATATGCCTTTTTCCTACTTGGCTCTATAACGTCATGTAAAGCATTATAAAGCATGCATCATAACATTTTTTGTGCATTGTTTGCAATCATGCATATTTATTTCAAATGACATGGCAAACTTACTTTGTATGCTTCATTTAAAATATAGCATACATATAAAACATATTGTTTGCAATCATGCATATTTATTTCAAATGACATGGCAAACTTACTTTGTATGCTTCATTTAAAATATAGCATACATATAAAACATGCATCATACTTCTTTCTTGGAAACTTCATACTTCATAGCATACTTTAAAACATACTTCATATACTTAAAACATACATCGTGCTTCTTTACTTCAAAACATACATCGTATATCCTTTGAAATAGGATGGAGACTATGTACAATATTTTAAGCGATTGAATCGTCATATGAACCGTTCATTCCCATTCATATGACTCTAATCATGCATTGGTACAGTAGTGCACTCCGTATAGGTCAGGGATTCTCTCCTGCCTTTATATTTCCACAGTGAACACTAGTCAGGTGTCACATGTGGGATTGAGGACCGGACTAGGGTTCCTCGCTCAACATACATATTACTGAGGACTTGATCAGAGTCTCTCAGCCATCAGAAATGCATAATCATTACGCAGTCCATAGTCTCAAAACATTTATAATATACTTTTTTTTTTCAGAAAACACTTTTGTGTTTAAATCAAATAAACTTGAAAGCTCTTTTCATACATGGCAGTCGACTGGTCTTATAGGGCAGTCGGCTGCTCCTTCATAACTTCTTTTATCGAAATAATTTCATTTAAATTTTTCGATATTTTCATATTTGAAAATACATGGGGGCAGTCGACTGGTCCATATAGCAGTCGACTGGTTTTCAAACAGAATGCTTCTTAAGAATTAGCAGTCGACTGGTCCATATAGCAGTCGACTGTTTTTGAAACAGAATGCATTTTGGCAATTAGCAGTCGACTGTCCCATATAGCAGTCGACTGGTTTGAAACAGAATGCTTCTGGAAAAATAGCAGTCGATTGGTTTACATAGCAGTCGACTGGTTTGCATCGGTTTTCGAAAAACGGGTTTTGGTTGTCTCTAGGCAGTCGGCTGCTACTTAAGGCAGTCGGCTGCTCCTAACCTAATTGGTACTAGGAGACAAGTCCGAAATGGTTATTTTCCTGCAAAGAAACAGCTGGTACTTCTTTCCAAATCACATGCAAGCATCATAAAACATGCGGACATAGCCGCCTTACGTCCGTTACATAATTTCCTTACCTCGATTCCTTCGAGAACGCGAAATCACTTGGTGCTTTAACCCTAGCTTTTCACTTCTTCAACCTGAAATCATCATACCATTTCAAACCTCAAATTAAACAATATACACATGTCCTACTAACTCAGTACAACTCCTTATCATGAACCAAATTGTAAGAATCATCCTCTTCTCTTACCTTCACTAGAGACCAAAATTTCTGATGTTAAGATCTCCTTCAATACTTGGATTCACTCTATCAAACTTTGGATATCTCCTAGTCTAACGACAAGGATTATTTTTCGTTAAATGAACTTAGTGAATTGGTGAGGGAGTAAGGTGGTTTAGCAAGGAGCTTGGAATGGAAACTTGGAAACTTGGAAATGGCACGAGAGGGAGAGGACTAGAAGGTTGCTGCCGTGGGTGATGATGATGATGAGGGTGGTGACTCATGCTTTATGCATTAAATGCATGCTTTATCATCCCTTATCTCAGCCAACTTTATCCCTTTACCCCTTTTGACTCAATTTGACTCATTAAATCCCTCTTCTCCTTCTTCTATTCATACTTAAGCCACATGTATTTAAATTAGCCAAATCAAAATTCTGTTTTGATTTCTTGTCTCATCCTCCATTTATTTTCCTGTCATCAACATAATTTATTTGGCTATTTGGCTATAAATTTTCTTATTTCTTCTATATTCCATTCATCATGCATACATTATTCATACATCAATTACACATCAACTTCATATTCATTTTATCATATTTACTTAGAATGCTTTACATACATGGAGGAATACATGGAAATTGGGGATCTCACATCCTCCCCACCTTAGAAAATTTGGTCCTCCAAATTTGCCTTAGCTTGTCATATAAATAATTCTGGATACCTTTCTTTCATTAAGCTCTCTAGCTCCCATGTAGCTTCTTCCATCGTATGGTATTGCCAGAGAACTTTCACTAACGAGATCGTCTTAGACCTCAAAACTTTCTCTTTTCTGTCCAAAATCCGAATCGGCTTCTCTACATAGCTCATATCTTCCCTTATCTCCAAGGGTTCATATTCAATAACATGCGACGGATCCGGATTATATTTCCGAAGCATCGATACATGAAACACATTATGTACTCCCGATAGCTCCGGAGGTAATGTCAATCTATAGGCAACATCACCTACTCGGTCTAAGATCTCAAATGGACCGATGTAGCGAGGACTTAGCTTACCTCGTCGGCCAAATCTCATGATTCCTTTGGATGGAGAAACCTTCAAGAACACAAAATCTCCAATCATGAATTCAAGTGGCCTCCGTCGAGCATCTGCATAGCTCTTTTGTCTACTCTGAGCTGTCTTAAGCCTCTGACAAATCAACTTAACATCTTCTGATGCTTGCTCGACTAGATCTGGAGCCAACAACTTACGTTCGCCCACTTCTTCCCACCCAATCGGAGATCGACACCTTCTTCCATACAAAGCTTCATATGGTGCCATTCCGATACTTGCATGATAACTATTATTGTATGCAAACTCAGCCAATGGCAGATGGTCATCCCAGGAGCCTTTAAAGTCCATAGCACAAGCCCTCAACATATCCTCGAGCGTCTGAATCGTGCGCTCGGACTGTCCATCAGTCTGCGGATGAAAAGCTGTGCTGAAATTTAGCTTAGATCCCATGGCTTCTTGAAAATGTTCCCAGAAATGGGAAGTAAACCTGGAATCTCTATCAGAAGTGATGCTCACTGGAACTCCGTGTAGTCTTACCACATCTTTTACATACATATCTGCCAAAGCATTGAGTGTATCTGTTGACTTCATAGGCAGGAAGTGAGCTGACTTCGTCAATCTATCCACAATCACCCAAATACCATCATGATTCTTCTTGGTTCTGGGCAACCCCATAATAAAATCCATCGTAATGTGCTCCCACTTCCACATAGGTATAGGCAGAGGGTGCAGTAATCCTGCTGGCTTTTGGTGCTCTACCTTGACCTGTTGACATGTGAGACATTTTGCTACAAAATCTGCTATGTCTCTCTTCATGCCCTTCCACCAGTACACCTGGCGAAGATTGTGATACATCTTCGTATTTCCTGGATGCAACGTGTACTTAGTGGCATGTGCTTCAGTCAAGATCAACTTCTTCAATTCATCATCATGTGGGACACATATACGTCTCTTAAACCTCAGAATTCCATCACCTCAAAATTCCATCACTACCGAGATTGAATTCTGAGATCATACCTGACTGCATCTGATTCATAGCTTCTATGCATCTATCATCTTCTTTTTGAGCACTTCGGATTCTGTCCATTAACTCTGGCTCAATCCTTAAACTAGCCATCATTCCCATTTGCTCATAAGTCATAACATTAAGGTTGAGGCTTGCGAATTGCTCAATTAGTTCATGCTCTTTTATCATCATATAAGACACCATACTTACATGCTTCCGGCTCAGAGCATCCGCCACCACATTAGCTTTCCCCGGGTGGTACAAGATCTCACAATCGTAATCCTTTAGTAGCTCGAGCCATCTTCTTTGCCTCATGTTCAATTCCTTCTGAGAGAACAAGTATTTCAGACTTTTGTGATCCGTAAAAATCTGAAATCTCTCACCATACAAGTAATGCCTCCATATCTTCAGGGCAAACACTACTGCAGCTAACTCCAAATCATGAGTCGGGTAGTTCTTCTCATGGTCCTTCAATTGTCTAGAACCATATGCTACTACCTTACCATGCTGCATTAACACGCATCCCAAACCTTGCCCTGAGGCATCACTATACACCGCAAATCCACCTGAACCACTAGGGATAGTAAGGATCGGTGCAGTCGTTAGCCTGCGCTTCAACTCTTGGAAGCTACTCTCACAGGCTTCATTCCACTCATACTTCACTTCTTTGCGCGTCAAGCGCGTCAGTGGAGCAGCTAGCTTCGAGAAACCCTCTACAAATCTTCTATAGTAGCCAGCTAAACCCAAGAAACTCCTAATCTCCGTCATAGTTTTCGGTCTTTCCCATTGAACCACCGCTTCAATCTTCGACGGATCAACTGAGACTCCATCTTTACTGATAATGTGACCTAAGAAGGAGATTTGATTCAACCAGAAATCACATTTACTTAGCTTGGCATATAGTCCTCTATCTCTGAGGGTCTCCAAAACAATCCTCAAATGCTGCTCATGCTCTTCCCGTGACCTCGAGTACACCAAGATGTCATCGATGAAGACAATGACAAACTGGTCCAAGTACTGCTTAAACACATCATTCATCAGATTCATGAAGGCTGCAGGTGCATTGGTTAATCCAAACGGCATCACCAAGAATTCATAGTGACCATACCGTGTCCTGAATGCGGTCTTAGGGATATCTTCGTCTCTAATCTTCAATTGATGATATCCCGACCTCAAGTCTATCTTGGAAAAGACTTGTGCACCCTTTAGCTGATCAAAGAGGTCATCTATCCTGGGAAGAGGATACTTATTCTTGATTGTCACTTTATTCAACCACCGGTAGTCGATGCACAACCTCATACTACCGTCCTTCTTCTTGACAAAAAGCACAGGAGCACCCCAAGGGGATACGCTGGGTCGTATGAATCCCTTGTCTAGCAACTCCTGAAGCTGCTTCTTAAGTTCTTCCAATTCTACCAAAGCCATCCGGTAAGGAGCTCTTGATATAGGCTCAGTCCCCGGCACCAAATCGATAGTGAACTCCACTTCCCTATCCGGAGGAAGTCCTAGAAGATCATCCGGGAACACCTCGGGAAAATCTCGGACTACAGGAATATCATTGAGTCCGGGACGTTTCTGATCTACGTCCTCCACATAAGCAATGAATCCTTCATACAACCATACATGCTTCTCATTATTTTCATATGAATTCAAATCAAGAACCAAACAGGTTTCATATTAATTTCTTGCAAAATTTACAACATAGCTAACGGGTGAAGAGAATGTTACACTCTTAGTATAACAATCTAATATAACATGATTATTAGCTAACCAATCCATACCCAAAATAACATCAAACCCATACATATTCAGTAGGATTAGGTCAGCCTTAGATTCTCTTTCTCCTACCCGTAGCTTACAATTTCTATACACTAAATCTGTCATTTGTGATTCCTTAAGAGGTGTGCTTATTTGCAATAAGTGTCCTAAAGGCTCAGGCTCAACAGGTACTTTCATAGCAATCATAGGAGACATAAATGAATGCGTGGAGCCTGGATCAAACAATGCTATAACACTTATGTCGAACAAGTAAATTGTACCTTTAATCACTTTGGACGAGGCATCGGCAGATTCTTCATCGATGGCAAACACTCGTCCTTGGGTCACAGCTTTCTTTCCCTTCTCGGCAACAATGGCCTTAGGTTGTGGTTTAGGGGTCTTATCGGATTCGTCAGGCATCTTCGGATCTCTCTGAGGGCAATCCCTGATCATGTGCCCTTTCTCCCCACATCTAAAGCAAGTGCCACTCGCCAAGCGACATGGCTGTGATCCGTGAAATTTCCCGCACTGCTCACATCTTTGCATCGTACTCTTCGGTGAGCTAGCGGTACTTCCAGCTGGATATCGGGACCGTTCATCACTTATCTTGATCCCGGTAGCATTAGGAGTACCTATATCATTGTCATCATAACTCCAATTTCAATATGATTCCATATAACCATTGAATTAATTTAAAGATCATCTTTCTAGACTTTACTTACCTATAGAAACTCCTTCGGATCGTCTACTTCTCCGAAATGGATACCTATCACTCGAAGCTTTCTCATCCGACTTCCGCTTCATCGGTTCCTTGCCCTTACCCTTGGCTCGGAAGTCAGCATGATGCAGATCATAGTCCTGCTCACACAACTGAGCCTTACGGACAGCTTCTCCATAGGTGGTAATATCCATCGGATACAGTTTCGATCTAATCGGGGACTTCAATCCTTCGATGAACCTGTAGATCTTATGCCCTTCATCTCTTCGGACCTTTGGATCGAATCTACTCAAGGTGGTGAACTTAGATTCATACTGATTCATCGTCATTGTACCTTGAGTTAAACTCAGAAATTCAATCTTCAGTCTATTCCGATCAGTGCGTGGGATGTACTGCTCATTAAAGGCTTCTACAAATCTATCCCACGTAACCTCATCATATCGGGCCTCTAACACGGTCCGAGTGGCTTGCCACCAATATTCAGCATCATCCACTAACAGGTAGGCAGCCAATCCTACTTTCTCCCTTTCAGAACAGGGCATGTACTTAAAGGATTTGAGAACTGCTTTCATCCAGTTCTCTGCTGTTAGCAAATCTCTTTCCCCCTTGAATTTGGGCGGATCCAACTTCTTGAATTCCTTAATCAATGCTACACTGCAATAAGCTCTAGGATCCCGCCTTCCAGTAACTGGAACTGGTGGGGTTACTTCGGTAGGAGGAACTACAGATGTAGCTGCTTGGGTACTTGTGGCCACATTTGGGAAGTTCGACATAAACTGGGTGAACATCGTGGCCATGTTCTCCATGTGCTTTTCCACCTTCGCTAGCCTTGTATTCGGGCTATGTGGAGGAGATGGATGAGGAGACGGAACTAGGGGCTCTTCAGTGCGACCCCGTCCTCTTCCTCTACTTGTACCTCTTCTTCGTGAGCTCATACTGTAAAAATAATCATCATTGAGCTCTTTAGTATAACTATAAACAGTTATACTATACATTTGCATTCAGACGAGTACAGTACAATTGGGGATATACTCTATTCTAACTTTTTGACACTGATAACTACCAATCAAATTGCTCTGATACCACTCTGTGACATCCGTCACTTCATCTTATCATCTAACTTATTTCTCATTATCTTATCCGATCTTATTTTGATTTAGTTCATCAGTGCCAACCCTTCCTTAATCTTAAGCTAATTATCAAATAGCTCACATGAGTTTATTTCTTTTAAATGAACATCAAATGATATATATAAATACCATTTCATTTCCACATGATCTCATACATCATCTTAACTTACATCCCCAGACATCTTATATACACATTAGCTACTTGTACTGTACTGTAACTGAATTACAATTTGCTATTCATAGATGTACAAGTATACCTTCTATGCTAACTGGGAAGCATATCGAGAAGGTACACTTTTCTTCTTCAAAAACAAGCTCCTCTAGTCGGAGCGAGGTCTACTTCAGGTAATCTGTAGGAAAATAGTCGTAAAAGGGTGAGTTTACGCTCAGTAAGAAAACTACATAAAAGAGCGTGCTATGCCTCTATATGCCTTTTTCCTACTTGGCTCTATAATGTCATGTAAAGCATTATAAAGCATGCATCATAACATTTTTCGTGCATTGTTTGCAATCATGCATATTTATTTCAAATGACATGGCAAACTTACTTTGTATGCTTCATTTAAAATATAGCATACATATAAAACATGCATCATACTTCTTTCTTGGAAACTTCATACTTCATAGCATACTTTAAAACATACTTCATATACTTAAAACATACATCGTGCTTCTTTACTTCAAAACATACATCGTATATCCTTTGAAATAGGATGGAGACTATGTACAATATTTTAAGCGATTGAATCGTCATATGAACCGTTCATTCCCATTCATATGACTCTAATCATGCATTGGTACAGTAGTGCACTCCGTATAGGTCAGGGATTCTCTCCTGCCTTTATATTTCCACAGTGAACACTAGTCAGGTGTCACATGTGGGATTGAGGACCGGACTAGGGTTCCTCGCTCAACATACATATTACTGAGGACTTGATCAGAGTCTCTCAGCCATCAGAAATGCATAATCATTACGCAGTCCATAGTCTCAAAACATTTATAATATACTTTTTTTTTCAGAAAACACTTTTGTGTTTAAATCAAATAAACTTGAAAGCTCTTTTCATACATGGCAGTCGACTGGTCTTATAGGGCAGTCGGCTGCTCCTTCATAACTTCTTTTATCGAAATAATTTCATTTAAATTTTTCGATATTTTCATATTTGAAAATACATGGGGGCAGTCGACTGGTCCATATAGCAGTCGACTGGTTTTCAAACAGAATGCTTCTTAAGAATTAGTAGTCGACTGGTCCATATAGCAGTCGACTGTTTTTGAAACAGAATGCATTTTGGCAATTAGAAGTCGACTGTCCCATATAGCAGTCGACTGGTTTGAAATAGAATGCTTATGGAAAAATAGCAGTCGATTGGTTTACATAGCAGTCGACTGGTTTGCATCGGTTTTCGAAAAACGGCGTTTTGGTTGTCTCTAGGCAGTCGGCTGCTACTTAAGGCAGTCGGCTGCTCCTAACCTAATTGGTACTAGGAGACAAGTCCGAAATGGTTATTTTCCTGCAAAGAAATAGCTGGTACTTCTTTCCAAATCACATGCAAGCATCATAAAACATGCGGACATAGCCGTCTTACGTCCGTTACATAATTTCCTTACCTCGATTCCTTCGAGAACGCGAAATCACTTGGTGCTTTAACCCTAGCTTTTCACTTCTTCAACCTGAAATCATCATACCATTTCAAACCTCAAATTAAACAATATACACATGTCCTACTAACTCAGTACAACTCCTTATCATGAACCAAATTGTAAGAATCATCCTCTTCTCTTACCTTTACTAGAGACCAAAATTTCTGATGTTAAGATCTCCTTCAATACTTGGATTCACTCTATCAAACTTTGGATATCTCCTAGTCTAACGACAAGGATTATTTTTCTTTAAATGAACTTAGTGAATTGGTGAGGGAGTAAGGTGGTTTAGCAAGGAGCTTGGAATGGAAACTTGGAAACTTGGAAATGGCACGAGAGGGAGAGGACTAGAAGGTTGCTGCCGTGGGTGATGATGATGATGAGGGTGGTGACTCATGCTTTATGCATTAAATGCATGCTTTATCATCCCTTATCTCAGCCAACTTTATCCCTTTACCCCTTTTGACTCAATTTGACTCATTAAATCCCTATTCTCCTTCTTCTATTCATACTTAAGCCACATGTATTTAAATTAGCCAAATCAAAATTCTGTTTTGATTTCTTGTCTCATCCTCCATTTATTTTCCTGTCATCAACATAATTTATTTGGCTATTTGGCTATAAATTTTCTTATTTCTTCTATATTCCATTCATCATGCATACATTATTCATACATCAATTACACATCAACTTCATATTCATTTTATCATATTTACTTAGAATGCTTTACATACATGGAGGAATACATGGAAATTGGGGATCTCACACTTATTGATGGGGTGTCAACTTCTAATGCATTGATAGTGTATAGTTTCTATACACTGTCAGTGCATCATATATAAATCCTACCAAATAAATATTAAATCAGTAGTTAAATATGTATTAAACAGTTACCAAATTTACAACATGCATTAAATATTAAATAGTTTGACTAATTTATTGCTTTAAAATTTGATTTTTATTTTGAACTTATGCTATGGTATTATTTAATCATGTATTAAACATAATATATTATATTATTAATATATATGATTTCTATATTATATATAATAATTAAGTAATAAATGTATTACTTTAGTTATGTTTAATACTGAAGGAATAGAGATATTTAAATATATAAAATTTTAATTTTATTTATTATATTTAATATATATTACTTATAGTTAGATCTATTTATGGGTCGGGCCAGGTCAGGCCAAGCCTGATTCGGGCCGAGCTTAGGCAAGATGTTAAAGAAGTGAGCATAAGCCTAAGCCCTAAAATTTACAATCCTTAAAATTTCTCAATTTATAAAAAAATTATCTTAAAATAATTTTAAAAACTATCTAATCCAAGATTATTTAAAAAATATAATTTTAATACTTTCTATTTAGAAAAGTAAATAAAATATCTATTGATATTTATTTATATTATGAAATAAATAAATTTAATTTTCATTTATTGAAAAAATATTTTATTAACAAAATTGAAAAGTATAAAAATAAGCTATCAATATCATGTCTATTATTTAAACATTTAAAATTATTATTTTTCTAAATAAATACAATGCATGTATAAAACATCTAAATTTATAAATATATATGTTACATATATATTTAAATAGATAAAATTAAATCATGCATTGCACAAATTACTGTGCTTTCAGATATAAATGTAAATACTTTTATGTTATAATTATTCTTTTATATATATTATATATTATATGCATATAAAATGCATATATATATATATATATATATAATAATGATTATTTATGTCAACAATAAAAATATATCTAAAAATGTTACTCCAATACTTGAAATTTGTTAAAATATACATTTAATTTCTATTTTAACATTTTGTTGATGTACTCAATAATTTCATTTATAATATGTTTTTATTTTTTTTATTCTTCCTAATATTTGTTTATTGTGAATTTTATAATTTTTTTAATTAAATATTTAATTTTTTATGATTGAATATCTTGAATATATTATATATGTATTTTATATATCCTTTAAACAAATCAATTAAATAATATTATTTATATATTTACAAATTTAAATAATTAAAAATAATTCGTGCATTGCACGAATAAAAGCTAGTACATTATATTATAAAGTACATCATAAATTTAGTAAGATATCTACATAGATGCTTATATGGACATTCTTTTCAAATGACACATTAGCATCCATTAATTTTATATCCACCAAATCAAAAGGAATAATAACTACTAACTTTCTTACTTTTTCACTTTCCTAAAAATTGTACTTGTATTGTTTTACTTAATCACTTAACTTTTTCTAATATTAAAAACCTGAATTTTAATTTTAAGATTAGGTTTTTTTAATGTAAATTTAATATCTTTCTATATTTGAAACTTTAAGAAAATAGAGTTTAAATTTAATTTTATTAAAAATATTTTTAATGTGTTGCACAAAATATCAAATTTAAAGTTTCAAACAAATATTGAAATTATATAATTTTTTATATATTTGATTTATTATTGGTTTAAATTAAAATTTTATTACAAAATTCGGGTTTTCTCGGGTTATAAATTCAGTTTTTTACGGGTTTTGGATCGGATCGGTCTCGGTTTCGGATTGTATCGGGCTGGGGTTATGTTGGGTTTGGGTTGTGTCGGTTCCGAGATTTTTCGATTTCGACCTTTTTCAGTTTCAGGTTTTTTTGGTTACGGGCTTTTTCAGTTACGGGCCTTTGACTTTTTGAGTCAATTCGGGCTGGTCTCGGTTCGGTCTAGGACGTATTCAGGTGGGTTTTTGGGCTCGGACCAATTTTTGCTACCTCTAAGATAGTAGTTCTTTTTTTTTTGGTCAATCACATGCATTTATATTTTTTGCAACAAAAAACTTAATTTTTGCCATAAGTATTTCCAGAATAAAATTAATACACTTTAAGATCATTCGAAAAAGGATCCTTACTTGTAAGCAATACATGAAAAAAGATCCTAACTGTGTTTCAGAAACAAAAAATTGCAATTTCTCTTTTGTAAGATTTGATAATGAGATCTCTAAATTAATTGAAAATAGAAAAAGGTAACAAAAATAAGGGGAACAGACCGTGTATGTCTTGACATTTTTATTGAGAACCTAAGCAGCTAATATGGAGCGGCGGAGATCAGGTTCTTCGAGGTGGTAATTTGCAACGTCCAGGAATCCCTCGTCGACAGCCAATGGGAACCCTTATTATTTCCGTACAAGCATTAACTGGCTTCATTAGTATAAAAACGAGTAAATGTAAGAATTTTTAATTGATTTATTTAATGTGTTAACACCAAAACAACACATCATAAATCAAATGTGTCGAATAGGATACTAACCTCTAGCCATTGATACTGAAAATATTGAGTTGCGATGCAGTTACGTTCTTTTCATATTTGATCTTCTAATATTAAACAAACTCGCTAATGACGTGTTTTATCAGAATGCTTAGATTAGGTACTCAATATCCTATACATTTTTCTTTATATACATCTTCCCATTAAAGACGTAATTCTACTGGTGGGCAATTATTATTTGTAGATACGAAGAAATATTTAAAATTGTCAGATAATAATAATAAAATATAGGACAATACAATAGAAAATTTTAAAAGGTTATGAAACTAACTTTAGGTCTTTTATTTCCTATAAAACATTGCTGATTAAGTAATTAACTTATGTGGGTAACTCACATTCTCTCACTTGGTCCATATATTTTATTATACTTGATACTCCATCCACAATCTACGAATTTTAATGCTTAAATTAAAGAAACAAAATACATGAATCATGGTGACAAGTCCTCTGATAATGAGTAATATCTTCCATGTTTTACAATATATTCCATCTCTTTAATGTCAGCCTATATGTGATAATATAACTTAATGAATAAAAATTATATTTATTCTAGGTCCAAAATTTATTGTTATTCTTAATAACCAATATGTGCACCAAAAATTGAGAAAACAAAATAAATAAACAAGAGTTTCATTACAAATAAAAGTTGCCTATACAACCAATTCACAATATGGAACCAAGTCCCATTCCCACTACATGATCCGTAAAACTCTTTGGTGGCATGCCTTTTGTTAAGGGATTTGCTATCATCAATTCAGTGCAGACATGCTCAATGACCACTTTGTTTTCTTTAACACGTTCTCTTATAGCCAAATACTTAATGTCGATGTGTTTACTTCGACTACCACTTTTATTATTTTTAGCTAAGAAAACTGCAGCTGAATTGTCACAATATATTCTTAAAGGCTTTGAAATGGAATCCACAAATCTAAGCCCATATATGAAACTCTTCAACCATACACCATGTGAGGTAGCCTCAAAACAAGAAACAAACTCAACCTCCATGATAGAAGTAGCAACTAAAGATTGCTTTGCACTCCTTCAAGATATGGCTCTGCCAATAAACATTGAAACATATCCAAATGTTGATTTTTATGAATTAACACATCCAGCGAAGTTTGAATCTGAATAACCAACTACCTCCAAGTGTCAGTTTGTCTATACATAAGCATGTAATCTTTGGTCCATTGAAGGTATCTCATTACTTTCTTGCAATTCTCCATGGTCTATACCTAGATTACTCTGATATCTTCCCAACATTTTGACAGCAAATGCAATGTCAGGTCTTCTGTAAACTTGAGCATACATTAGACTTCCAACAACTGAAGCATATGGAATGTTTTGCATTTGTTCCCTTTCAAGTTCATTTTTCAGGCATTGGTTTAAATTGAACTTGTCACCCTTTACTATTGGTGCTACACATGGTGAGCAATCTTTCATCCAAAATCTCTTAAGAACCTTATTGATATAGGTCTTTTGAGATAATCCCAGAATACCTTAATGTCTATCTCTATGGATCTTAATGCCAATGACATAAGATGCCTCACCCATGTCCTTCATATCAAATTTCTTAGAGAGAAATTGCTTTACCTCATGCGACAACCCATGGAATTTCAAATATCATTAACGGGAGGATTATTTCAAGTAAAATATCATCCACATATAGGACAGGGAAACAAATTTTACTCCCACTAACCTTCTAATATATGCATTGATCTATGATGTTCTCTACAAAATCAAACGAAGAGATTACATCATGGAATTTCAAATACCATTAACGGGAGGATTATTTCAATCCATATATGGATTTCTTAAGCTTGCACACAAAATGCTCACCATTACTAAAGGAGAATCCTTATGTTGTTTCATATGAACCTCCTACTGTAGGTCTTCATTTAGAAACACTGTTTTCACATCTATTTAATGCAATTCCAAGTCAAAATGGGCAACCAATGACATAATAACACGAAGAGAATCTTTCTTTGATACAGGGGAAAAAGTCCTTGTGTAATCAATTCCTTCCTTTTAAGTGAATCCTTTAGCTGCAAGTCTTGCCTTATATCTATCAATGTTGCTTAATGAGTCTTTTTTGTTTTAAAGACCCATTTACATCCAATGGCTTTTGCACCATTAGGCAACTCAACAAGATCCCAGATTCCATTTGATGCCATAGAATTCAACTCATCTTTCATGGCATTGTACCATAATTTCAATTTATTGCAACTCATGGCTTGTGAAAATGTTTCAGCTCCAAAATTATAGTTGGACTCTTGTAGATACATACCGTAATCACTAAGGATTGCTAAATTCTTCATTCTAGTTGATGATCTTAATATTGTGTTAGCATTCTCCTGTGGAGTATGTTTCACAATTGGTTGCTCAACAGTCTTTGTTAATTGTTGAACAACTGGATCTACTAGATTGTCATCAACAACTTGTGGAGCTTCAATAATGGTTGTTCAACATCCATTTGAACTTGAGAGGAGTTATGAACAACAACCAATTTGTCACTTGAAATGGGAGCTTGAATATCTGATTGATCAATCTTAGAAACTAAGTTCCGAGATTAATCATTGCCACTAATCAAGTAATTTTCAAGAAACTTTACATTTTTTGATTCCACAATTCTAGTGCTGTGTGATGGACTATAAAATCTGTAACCCTTATACTTTTCAGTATATCCAATGAAATACCCACTTATAGTCCTTAGGTCCAATTTCTTTTTTTTTTTGTGGATTATTAACTCGTATTTTAGACGGGCATCCCTAAACATGTATATGTTGCAAACTCAGTTTCCAACCTTTCCATAATTCAAAGGGCATTTTTGGAACAGCCTTAGTTGGAACCTGATTTAATATATACATTGTTGTCTTAAGAGCTTCAGTCCATAAGGATTCAGGAAGCTTAGAGTTGCTAAGCATACTCCACACCATGTCCATCAAGGTTCAGTTTCTTCTTTCCACTACATCATTCTAGTTTAGAGATCCAAGCATAATGTATTGGGCCAAAATCCCATGCTTTTTAAGAAACCTTGCAAATGGACCATGTGCTTATCCATCATTAGTGTATCTACTATAGTATTCTCCACCTCTATTTGATCTTACGATCTTAATTTGCTTTTCACATTATTTCTCTATTTCTACTTTGAAAACCATAAAAGCATCTAATGTTTCATTCTTATTATGAAGCAGTAGAGATACATATATCATGAATAATCATCTATAAACGAGATGAAATATTTCTGATCACACGGGTCCATATCTAGACTACAAGTATATGAATGTATAATCTCTAATATGTCTGAACTCCTCGTGGCTCCTTTCTTTGTCTTGTTAGTTTGCTTTCCCTTTATGTAGTCCACACAAGTATCAAAGTCAATAAAATCCAAAGTACTAAGTACTCCATCATTCACTAACCTTTTAATTCTCTCTATGGAGATATGTCATAATCTCCCATAACATAGAGGAATTTTCATTTATAACACATCGTTTAATACCAACATTGCCTTGGACGTGTATTATATTATTTGAAATGTTGTTTTGTAAATGAATTCGAAATAAACCATCAATTACTGTACCAGTTCCAACAATACCAGATTTATAAAGCAAGCAGAAACAACTTTCATAAAATTCAAAAGAAAATACAAAAGGTACAAGTCTTGAAACTAAAATTAAATTTCTAGAATAACTTGGAATATAAAATGTTCTTTCCAAATTCAAAACAAAACCAAAATCTAAAACTAATCTGCACGTCCCTATTGCTTCCACTTGAAAATGCATCTTGTATCCTGAATAGATGCATTGCTTATTGGCCATTAGTTTCCTTTGATTTAGAAAACCCTGCAAGGTGTTTGAAACATGGATTGTAGAACCAGAATCAATCCACCAAGTGTTATGACAAACATCAACCATATTAGATTCATAACAAACAAGTGAGATTAGATTACCATTATTCTTAAGCTAAGCCTTATATTTGTTGCAATCTTTCTTCATGTGTCTTTTCTTTTTACAAAAAAACACTTAGACTCCTTCTTCTCAATTTGGATAGGTATTGTACCCTTTCGCTTTTGTTTGGCTTATGCTTTGTTCTTTGCTTGTGTTGCCATATGTGCACTGTCACCCATATTCATTATCAGCCTCCCTTCCTCTTGAACACACATGGTCAGGAATTTATTAATTGACCATTTTTTCTTATGTGTATTGTAAGAAATTTTGAAGCAGTCATGCATACAATCAACATATTATAAGTAGATATTGCATACATATATCCATCAATTGTGCATAAATTCAACCATACAAAAGGTACATCATAACATAAATTAAATGAAAATGCACCTCAAAATTTGAATATTTGAATCTCCTTTACAATTAATTTAATAATCAAGCCAATACAAATTAACCTATGAATTGAATTAGGTTCACACAAATTTGGCTTTCTCTATGAATTTATTTTTTAGATTTATATATAAAATTTTCCTAAACGAGAAATCATGTTGCTAGCCTGTATACTGTTCATATAATTCTTATAAATGTTGATATATGTGGGCTAAAGCATTAGTTATGTAGCCTCCTTCAAATCTGTTTTTATGCCCGTAGCCGCGCACCTTTATGTTTGGTGTAAAGACAACACTTCTAGATTTGAAGCATATTAATTAAAAAAAACAAACCTATACAGGTTATATCGCTTTGCTATAATGTGGTTTTCTTTTTCTTTTCTTTTATTTAGTCTTAAAATCGGTCATGTCATTTGCTTGTCATGACTACACAAACCAGAAACTAACAAAAGAAAATTTCTTTCAATATTCACGGTGTTTTTTTTTTTTATGTTATTGTATTTCATTAATTGTTCTAATGAACTATTAACAATATCAAAACCAAACACTTATACATGAATAGCAAACAAAATTTGCTTAAACAAAATCAAAGTAGAGGTTTACAGGTTCTAATACCAACTGTAAGAAATCTTAATCGATTTGTTTAAAGTGTTAACACCGAAACAATACATCATAAATCAAATGTGTGGAACAGAATACTAACCTCCAACCATTGATACTGAAAATATTGAACAGCGACAAAGTAACATTCCTTTCGTATTTGATCTTCTAATATTAAACAAGCTCACTAATGGCGTATTTTATTAGAATGCTCAGATTAGGGACCCAATACCCTATATATTTTTCTTTATATACATCTTCCCATTAAAGTTATAATTCTATTGGTGGGCAGTTATCAATTGTAAATATGGATAGCTAATGGGGCCTTGGCTTAGTGGCAAGGAGGAGGTCTTAAGACTTTGAGATCTTAGGTTTGAGTCTCACCGAATGTGAGTTCAAGTTAGTTTATTTGTTATTTGTTTAGTTTGTTATTATCATTTGTATTTACCAATTTATCAAGTTACCAGTTCATAGAATGTAATATATTGATTGTGATTGTAACTTTAAATGAGAATGTACTACTCAAAAAAAAATTGTACCCATGGGTTGTGGCTCAGTTGGCAACACAAGCTGAGTTTGTGAGAAGAGCTCTCGTGTTCGACTCTCACTGAACACACCTTTAGGGAGGGGTGAAGAGCCTTAACTGTGACTAAACTCCGAACAGGATTAGTCTCAGACCGTTAAAACGGATGAGTATACCTGTGTTTTTACACCAAAAAAAATTGTAAATATGGATATATATTTAAAATTGTAAGGTAATAATAATAAAATATAGGATCACATGATAGGAAGTTTTGAAAGGTTATGAAACTAACTTCAAGTTTTTTACTTCCTATAAAACACTGCAAACTAAGTAGTTAATTTATGTTGGGTAACTCACTGTAAACTGACAGTCACTGCTTTGAAAATCAGGAAGAAAATTTTCATTATTTTGGGTTGTTGAACTAAGGCAAATTAGGAACGATATTTACTTCACTACTGCAACTGCAATAGCTAGCTAGGCTTGGATTTTTGTAAGGATGAGTGATTGAGAAAGTAGGCAGCGAGGCCTAGTTATATAAAAGTCTTGAAAGAGTTGGATTCCAAATTTACCATACAATTTCTCAACAGTTTTCTTGTTTTTTCTCAATTTTTTTCTTCTTTTTCCCATATTGTACGACACGACTTCGACGCCATAAACGTTGTTCACAGACGGTTGATATGATAAAAGAATAGGTCTTTGCCCGCTTGCATTGGTAAAGACATGAATCAGATCAAAGTACTGAATTGAACATTTAAAAAGTATAATAGTACCAATTCTGTAATTTGTTCATTAATTTCATTATTTGCTAGGAAACTAGAAACAAAACTAATACCCATAATTTCAAATGGATCAAGACTATAATTTTCAATCTGTAAGGCTCTTTTTATTGATGCTTTTTTTTACTTTTTTTTATGAAATATTCTAACAAAAAATTTTAAAAAAAGGTGAAAAGTAATATAACAATTGATTTAATCGTCAAATAATTAAAGTGCAACACTAATTATAACATAATTAATCCATATAAAAATAAAAAGCATACCTTAAAAAATTACATGCGTATATATCTTTCACATTATCTCTCAAAAAACAAATTTTGTATTCATGACGTGTTTTTTTGCTTTTTTTTTAATTAAAAAAAGAAAGCAAAAGGCAAAACAACAAAATCATTACGCAAACATAATTTTGAATATTTTCTATAGTATAAATTGTAAGTTAAAGATATTTAATTTTTTCTATAATGGATGACATATCTAGCTTCGTATCAAGGGTGTTATATATATAGGATCTACATATGATGCATTGACAGTATATAAAAACTATATATTATTAATGAATCAAAAGTTGACGCTTCATTAATAAATTCTTATGAGAAAATTGAAAATAAATTTATTTGTATTTATTTTTAAGAGCTTAATATCTTTTTAGTTTGCATATTGATGAAATGTCAATATTTAATGGATTGACAGTGCATCATATATATATATATATTTATATATATATATATATACACTCAATCGAATATAGCTTCAAAAACCAAACTCGGACCTCGAGTATTACACCCTTACGTAAAACACCAACAGTTTGGAATGTGATTTCTTGAGGTTTATTACTCCGATTTCTAAATTAATTCCTTAAAGTTGGCTCGCAGTGACTTGGACGTTTGTTTGATTTAACTATTTAGACAAAAAGTAAACGTTTTAGAACTTAAAGATTGGAGGGCTCTACCCAGAGGGGAGCCCTTCCAGAAATTCTCAAAGGCCAGGGCCGAACCCAGGCCTAAGAGGGGGTTTGGAAATGGATTTCAACCAGCAATAAACGCGCCCCTGTTGGAACCTCACTAGCTGCGTCATTGCCCCAAGCGCATAGATACAAAAATCCACTGCTTTGTTTTTTCTATGCCAAATACAAGCATTCCTATTCCCTATATCTCCTATGTGGGATTTGGGTTGAGTGGTTGACAAAACACAGAAGAGAAGGCTGAAATACTAAATATGGTAGGCCTTACCTCTTTACCTGCAACTAGAAAATTAACATTACTAGGTTAGATTTTGTTATTAACATTTTGATATAGCCCACGGTAGAGCCTTCAAATGTGGAAGAGATTTTGCTTTTTCTGCTAAAATCTTATTCCTTGCATTTCAATTGAATTTTTGGATCAGTAAACATGAGTTTCAAATTGAGCACTCTGTTAGCTGTTTGATTCCAAAGAAAGCATCATAAATATATATATATATATATATATATATATATATATATATATCTAATTAAAATTATCTTAGTATTTTATTTTCGAATTTATTTTTTTATTTATTATTCAAGATCATCTTAAGATTTTTTTTTCATCAGTACTTTTGAGATTATTTATTAAGAGATAAATTATTCTTTTACTTATCATTTAGAATTTAACAGTGTATAAAGCCAGTCTAGAATTATTATTATTAAATAAGCTTAATCAAATAAAATCTCAAAAAATCGAGTTATCCTTTTTTTTTATTAATAAGGTACACATCGAAACAGAGAAAAAAAAATAATTTTGAGCTCTTTTATCTCATGTTTTTAAATTCTCTTGAAACACATATGAAAGTTGCAGGAATATCTGGAAAGAAGAAAACAAAACCATCCAATAATATACTTATAATGCAAATTGTAAGTTAAAGATATTTAATTTTCTTATAATGGATGACATAGCTAGCCTCGTATCAAGGGTGTTGTTATATTATAATAGCAAAAGCCTAAGACCAATCCATGAGAAGTATTCTCACGTAATATCACTCGTGGTATTTTGATCAAATACCGGAAGCATCAGAGACAAATTGAAGGTATATGATCACGATTAAATACAAATGTGAAAATACAATATATATATATATATAGGGGAGTGATCCACTTACACCTGTGTAAAACTTTATAGTTTTACACACTTTTTTGATCATTAGATTATGTTAAATGAACGGTTAAGATTAAAATTCTCTTTCCTTTTTTTACATTGTAAAAAAGTCCTCTTTTTCCTTTTTTACATTTTTTTCCCTTCCACCTCTCTTTCTTCGTGGCAGACTTCTCTCTTCCGTCTCTCTCACACCACAACAGTCTTCTCACTTTAGAGCAGTCTCTATAATTCCCACTCTTTCTTCACAACAGATCTTCTCCATTTGTCTTTTCATTAAATGGAGCACTCACCAAATTTTCTAAATAAATAGCAAGTGAAAATTTCTATCACAAAATATAAAGCACACGAAATTGCGCTTCTTTCTGGAAATGGTTTCAATGAGTATGAAAAGGATTTGTTTCCAGTATGACGTTGAACAATGCTGATTGGCAATGATAATGCTTGAGGAATTATCAGTCTCTAGAATAGAAAGAAGAACCTTGAGGCATCAACGCTATCCCATGTCAAGTACAGGCATAGCCTCTAATAAATCCCCCTTTTGAGTTACCTCAATTTTTTGAAGCTAACAAACTCAGCTATGAATCCATGTCCGGTTATCAAAACTTTATGTATACATTGCCTAGTACTACAGAGAATAACATGAACAAGCATAAAGAAAGAGAGGTGGAAAAGAGAAAATGTAAAAAAGGAAAAAGAATTTATTTTTACCATGTAAAAAAGGAAAGAGAATATATTTCTATATTTAGCTTTACATATGAAGAGTTTTAATCTTAACCGTTCATTTAACATAATCTAAGGGTCAAAAAAATGTGTAAAACTATTAAATTTTACACAGGTGTAAGTGGATCCCTCCCCTATATATATATATAAAGGTGCGAAAAAGGACAGAAAATTCTAAGCAAGTATCTTGATATCACATTTAGTCATCTCCTTTTAATTAATTTACCAATGCGTCTTCAAATTCAAATTTTAACGATGCTTTATCCTTTTTTATTTTTTTTTGAAAGGATTTAAGATCTATTTGGATTGACGGTAAGATTGATTTTAATAACATTGAAAATAGCAGTAACGTTGAAAACAACAATAGCGGTAGCGGTAACGGTAGATGTGAGATTTGGTAGTGTAATAGTGATATTTATTTAGATTTTAGATGCAATTGTAACATTGACGGTGAGATTGGATAATTAAACAGTGATATGTATTTAGATGCAATTGTAACAGTAGTAATGAGATGAGTGCAGTGAAAAAAAATAAACATTAAGGATATTAGAATAAATTTTATATATAATGAAATTTATAATATATTATATACATAACATTAATAAAATTATTTTAAATCAAAAATATTTTTTGTAATAAATTAAAAATTATTTTAATTCAATTAATATCTTTATTATTAAATATTTTAAAATTATTTTTAAAAATATTTAACTATTTCAAAAAATAAAATATTCTTAAAATTAATATAAATAAATAATATTTAGCAAAATAATAATAAAAAATCTATTTTATTTTTTTGGCACAGAATAAAAAATCTATTTTAAATAATCCAATCGCTAAACATGATAGTGATGTTGACTGAAAGTGGCACTACAAAAAATAACACTTTTAAGGGCACTTTTATTTGGGCGTTTGTGAAAAACGCCAGTATTTCTACATTTATTGTGCTTTTTACCGACTCTAAACCAAGCGCCGCAGTTAGGAAGGATTTAAACGGCACTAAACCTTTTACCCGACTCCCTTAAAGAAAAGCTCTTTCAGTTTTCCCTATTTACTTGCTTTACTACCATCATCGCCGCTGTTATCTCAACGGGAAATTGATTAATTTCAGTTTTCCCTCTTTACTTCCATTTTTCCCTTAGTTTTAAATCTAGTCACTACCATGTATTTGCTGTTGCAAATTTGAGGAAGACCCTATCTTAATCCTCTTTCATTTTTCCCCCTGATTTCAAATCGTCACCTTTGCTCTCACTGCCATCATCGCACCTCTGCCACTTCGCTGCTCCATTGATAGCTTTGCAGATCACGCACATCGTCACCGATAGCTTTGCAGATCTCCCACATTGTCACCAGTGACATAGCTTGGTTACAGTTGCATGGTTTTGAAGAATAGGCTTCATTAATTTCCCCTTTTAGAACAGTGTTGCCCTATCAGAAAAATTGGTCGCCTTTGCTAAGGATATCGTGATGCATCCCGAAACTTGGCTTGATTTTCCCGTGCCTGATGATGATCATTTTGATGGTAATTTACTTTAAATTTCTAATTTCGCAAATTAATGTGCTTTAATTGAAAAATTAAGATACTAACGTGCATTTTGAACAAACTCAATTCTTGTTCATTCATTGGCAACTTTCGTCTTTTTTTTTTAATTTGGAACTTTATTTTTTGCGAATGGGGGATTTTATTTGATTGAGTTTGAATACTGAATTTTGCAATGCATAATTGATCATTGATTATAGAATGGTGTAACTCGTTTGAAATAAGTGGAATGAGAAGTTGAAACAAGTTACGATTTTGATCCTTTTTGCTTGCTACTGAAGGATCGTCCAATTGCTTTATGCGTTGTGGTTTCTCAGTTGGCTAAAAGCTTGTTATCTCTGTGAGATTTAGCTGACAAACCCATATAGGTAGGTTTGGTGGCTTTGAGTCTAGCATGTGATTAATCCTATGTGCTTTATTGTGCTCGTTAGAATTGGTGGCTAATTTGTGAATTTCTTGGTTGCTCGGTGATTTCTAGGCGTGAATTAGAAAGCTTGTGGAGTATGAGCTAATATTTGTTCAGGTCATTTTGTGTTATACATTCTTCATTTTTAGGAATTATGTACTAATCAGTGCGCACTCTTGCTGCCACCTTTCTTCCTTTATTAAAGCTTCTCACTTCTATCCGAGTTCTTTCTTCTAACTCTATCTCTCTCAAAAGACTCAATAGACTTGAGTTGTAATTTCCAATCAAATCTATCAGCATCTGCATGCTACTGCTTCCTCTTTGTTTCATTGTAACTGTAAGCACTTTTGTCACCCGTCTTGCTCTGAATCCTGGTTTCTAAGTTTGCTATCACCTTGGTCTTGTATACATGCATGTATTATATGTAAAGGATAAACAGTTCCAATTTACAATTTTCCTGCTTCCTTATTTTCAAACTTGAACTGCATGTTTCTCCCATGCCTGCTTTCCTTTCGTTTTTCTTTGACTTGTTGTCATGCTTTTCTATCTTTTCAGGGTTATGTTAATTAATGTGTTTGTGCTTGTTTTCTTCGTGCCAATACGCAATTGTTATCTGCATAAAGAACATAATACATGAAATTTCTATCATGTATTATGTTCTCGAAATTTCTATCATGATATAGGAATCTGCAGGCTGCATATATCATTGTCGTGGAAGTGTCCCTGAGGCAACTGCAAAGCATTTCATGCAACAGCTAGGTATGCTGCAAATAATTGTTGGTTTTCCTTATTCGTTGAATATCAGTCACTTAAACTCCTATAATCGTTTTCTTGCAGCGGCTAGCCTACAAGTTCTCCTCGACAATAATCTCATACATCGGGATCTAAAGCCTCAGGTTCAATTCATTCTCTTTAGTTCAAGTTAGAGTTTTGATCTAATTTTATGGCTACTTATGCCTATAGAAGAAAATTGCTAGTTTATTTGAAAAGGCATACTATTTTCTTTCTATAATTGTAATCAAATAAGATCTAGGTGTAAGATATTATACTTTTTTCCCTTTAAATTGGGTTTGCTTTTGAACCATATTATGGAATGTGATGAATTTGTATATATTGGTAGATGTGCAATCAAAATAGGCTCCTGATGTTGAAAGACATTTTTTGGTATAGACTAGTCTTGTCCATGCTGTGAAGTTTTCTTTCAGTAGGCTCTTTTTGTAATGTTGTTACTTCTCGAATAGAATCTTCTTCTTTCAACAAATGACAGCAATGCAGTTTTAAAGATTGCAGACTTTGGATTTGCAAGGTAAATGATCACATCGACTCACCTACTTTTAGGTCTTAACCATTCATTTAACATAATCTAATGATCAAAAAAGTGTGTAAAACTATAAAGTTTTACACAGGTGTAAGTGGATCCCTCCCCTATATGGGAAGGGATCCACTTACACTAGTGTAAAATTAATTAGTTTTACACATTTTTTTTGACCATCAGATTGATATAAATTTGTGGTTGAGATTAAATTTATCTTTTCTTTATAAAGGTAATTAAATGTAGAAATATTAGTGCTCTCTTTCCTTTTTTTATATTTTTTTCTTTTCCTTTTTAATTATCTGAGTTAACTTAGTTTCTTTAACCGTTTCTTCTCGTATCAGTTTCCTCTCTCACACAACATTTCTTTTTACAAGAGAAACAAAATCTGTTTCAGACGCTATAAAAAATCTCTTTCAGACAGTATACATCACTGTTTCAAGTACTTTTAATTTTTCTTTTATTTAATTGAATTTTTTTCCACTCCTCTTTAAATCTAAAACCTCTTCTTCAAATCAAAACCTGTCAAACTTGTCGGTGACATTGGTATTTCAACAACCGCCAGTGATTTTGGTTCTTGTGTTAGTGTTGCCCCTCTTGCTGTCATTGCTTCCTCTCGCACCAGTGCTGCTGCCCCTGTGACCTTCCTAATGCCGAGATTCACTTTTCTTATTTTATTTCCTTCTACCTCATCTTATTCTTTTTCTGACACTCAATTAAATATTCCCTATACAACCTATTATTCTTTCATATGCTGACATGTTATATCTTTATATAGGGGTTATGACCATTGTTGGAGTAAGAAAATGGAGCTTTGCAGGGGCTACAAATATTGTTGGAGTTGAAAATTGGAGTTGCAATTGTTTTGAACCATTTGCTATCATTTTCAAAACACTTGCATACGTAACACTCAATAGCCAAGAACTCTAGTTTAGAAAATTCAAGTCTAAAGCAAAAGCACTGTTATAGTTGTATAATTCATACAATATATATTGGTTGTAATTGAAGTTATTACGGAATAAATTATTAATTTCCTTTACATCTTTTCTTTATGCATTTATCTATACACTAAAACATAGGTAATACTAAAAGCATTAAAAGGTAAAAAAATCGAATACTTGAAGCAAGAGATACAATGAGATTTATCTATAACATTGGAGCATACATAATACTGAAGTACTTCAAAGGTGACTTATTACTACTATTAAAAAAAATCAAAAGATAAAAAAATTATGTATCTAAAAAAGAACAAAAATTATCCATCCAATTGTATCACAATAAATTAGACATTAGTTTGAGGTTTCAAAGCAAGAAAAACGTTCTAGTTGAGAATAATAAATTCTTCCTTCAAGCAGCAACATTAATTAGATCTCTGAAGGCAGATCTTCAACAACCTCAACATTAGTAAAAATAGCAGGAAAACTGGAAGATTTATATTTAAAACAATACTTGCAACTAAAGTTGCTATTTTAGACCGATAAGTTGCTGTTTTACTAATAACCCATAAGAACATTGATAGTTGAGTAATTCCAGAGAAACAGAGAAAGAATTCTAAATTAGAAACTTGTATATTGTAGCATATTCTTTTCAAAAGCATTTTTCTTCGTTTATGTCTCCACGTATTGCGCTTTTGAAAGCAAAAGAAAGCCTGAAAAAGAATTCAATAAAATTAAATGAATATGCATATTATAATATAAAAAATAATTGAAAATAAACTAAAGAGGAATGGGAAAAAAGAGAATTCACTTACAAATAAAAGAAAAAATTAAAAGAACTTGAAACAGTGATGTATGTTGTCGTAGAGAGTTTTTGTTTCTCTTGTAAAAAAAATGTTGTGTGAGGGAGGAAATAGAGATGAGAAGAAACGGTTAAAGAAACTATGTTAACTCGGATAATTAAAAAGGAAAGGAAAAAAATAAAAAAGGAAAGAGGGCAATAATATTTCTACATTTAATTACCCTTACAAAGAAAAGAGAGATTTAATCTTAACCACAAGATTATATCAATCTAATGGTAAAAAAAAATGTAAAACTAGTTAGTTTTACATTAGAGTGGATCCCTCCCCTTATAATTATATAATATATATAATTGTACGGACCAAACCAGGTCAAGTTGGGCTCGGACTTGTGCATAAATAGTCAATATCTTACATGAGCCCAGTCTAGTCCATGAACACCTCTACTTGTGGGGTGCATTTGAATTACACCCCACACTACAAAAAAATTGACTTTTACCAGCACTTATAAGTGCCGATAAAACGCCAAACAAGCGCCGGCAAAGATCTTACCGGCGTTCAACAAACCGCCGGCTAATCGCCGGCCAGGTGAATGCCGGTGAAGGTCTACCGGCGGTCATGTACTCCAATGCCGGTAAAGAAGTGGGAAATTGGGGCACTCCTTTTTCCGGCGTTTTTAAATGCCTTTACAAGCATAAGACTTTTACCGACACTTTAAAGTGCCGGGAAAAATCCTATTAAAAATTTGAATTTATTTGAAATTTAAAAGCTTTTACCGGCACTTTAAAGTGCCGAAAAAAATCTTATTGAAAATTTGAATTTATTAAAATTTAAAAGCTTTTACCAGCACTTAAAAGTGCCGGTAAATGTCTTATTTGAAATTTAAAATTTTTATATTTATTGAATTGTATTTTAAATTTAAAAGCTTGATTAATTATTTGTATTAATGCCATTGTTCACTAATAGTCTAATAAAATGATTTGAACTATTAATTCAAATTTTTTTAATGCAAGTTTATAAAATAATTGGTAATGCAATTTTTTGTTAATAAAATAATTTTTAATGCAAGAATAATATCTATGGAGGCATTAGTAGCACTCCTCATTTGGTAACTAAATTAATTCATGTCTATTGCACTAATAAAAAGAGAAATCTAGAATTATTTGCACTGTAACACTTACGTGCATTAACAATTTCCTAAGAATTGTCACTTTCATTTGTTCAAAGTTCAATTCAAAGTGTTTATGACAAAAAAGTTATCAAAATACCAATTATCATCCTTAAAGCAACAATTAACTTCACAAAGTAACCAATAATATCCTCAAGAACCAATCACAACAGCCACAAAATTTTCTAAACTTCCTAGAAGTCTAATACAAGCATAAAATTTCTAGCTGAATTGTATATCGATTATCCTTGAAGCTTCCATCTTCACTTAAGTATTTGCACGTAGTGACCCAAACGAACTAGATGCGTGTGAAACCTGACAAGATAGTACCTTTGATTGCGGCTAAGATGTGCATGTGCACTAAGAAGGAAAGCCACAGAAATCAACCACAAATCACTATGGATTGCAACCATGGACAAAAAATCTTCTCGGATCAGATCTCTAAAATAATTAATACTAGGCGCAGGCTCAGGAACATCAGCTAGAATTTGCTTTGCTGGCTTAGTTACTTCCCAGCTTTCATTTGGATGTCCGTAAAAGCATAAATTCTCTTTCTCTAAACCAAAAAAAAAAAACACAAAGAAAATTTTTTCAACTCTGCCAAACTTTAAAAGAAAGCAACCAATTATGAAATTCAGTAACTCTTCGTTTACTACTATTATGATGATTCGGAAACTCATTTTATATATTTGAGGAACACAAATATCTAAATTCAATCAAGAATCGAAACCTTAAAGATGCATGTAAAAAAAAAAAAACCTACGAAGTTCAGCAAAATCAACATGCTAAAGTAGAATTGAAACTGGACAAAAGAGAGTTGAGATGTCCAATCAGGTATTACCTGGATCACAGAGTTCATAAAAGTGATCCACCTTTGCAAGAAAGACTATTCATAAAAGTGATCACAGAGTCCAATCAAGTACTAGTGAAATGGTTATTTTGTTCTCTAATATATCAGCAAATAACTCATTTATATGTCAGAAGTTTGTAATTTACATCTATATTTATGAAATACATGGATTACGACGCAGCAATTTTTGACATAAATCTTTGCAATCAGCACTCAAATAATTGTTTTCCAGAGGGAAATGCAACTCAGGTGATCAATTGCAAGTCTAATATGAACATCCAAGAACCCTAGGGACCACTTTAGATAAATAAAAAAGTTAAAAAGTTCATTAAACCTGAATTTGATTGTTTCCAGTCACAAGCTGAAATAAAATAGCACCAACACTCTAGAGATCTGCTTGCATATTAAGGTCAGGGTTATCAGGCAGTAATTTCAGGGAAGAGGGGTATTGGGCTCTTGGGTGGGGAGTAACTATCACCTTTGCATCATACTTCTGCATTTGCATTATCTTCGAAGCCATGTAAAGCGGTGAACCACATAATGTTTCAGCAAGCCCCCTGGGTTGCAGAGATCTACCAAAACAGAACTGTAATGTTCTAACAATTGACTATGGGTAAAAAATTCATTAGAAAAGCATATTGGCATGGCACAGTCAGTACTAAAGTTACACCTTTTTCATCTTCTTTCCCTCTATCCATAATTAAGGGTTATATAAACAAATGAACTTTATTTTAATTGCAAAGTGACACCAATGGGATTACAAATGCAAAAGATTTTCAATTTTGTACAGAACTCCAAACAAGAAAGTATAGTAGATGATAATTGTGAATGACTTTATTGAATAATATCAGCAATTAAAAATCAATTACACAGGACCATTGCAGCCACATTTATATCCGCCATTATTCCCAAACATGTCATGTTTTTGAACCCTCAGTTTCTATTCTTCGCTAAGTTGAGCACCAATCTACACAGTGGTTACGCTCTTAGATGACCCCTCTTACTTTTAAATTTGAGAATAGAAACCACTCTCATGTCATCTAAAGCTAGATAAGCACATAATACCGGCAATCAAAACAGATGGGTGAACTCAAGTTGTAGAACCAATAACCAAAAGAATTACTTGCAATGTTTCACATTTAGCCAAATTAAAACAGCCAAGGATAAGGCCTAGGACTAGCAGGATGGAAGTGTACATTTACTCACCAAGATTCCTTAATAAAAAAAATGTAAAGAAAAGGACCTAAAAGTAGGTGAGTCGATGTGATCATTTACCTTGCAAATCCAAAGTCTGCAATCTTTAAAACTGCATTGCTGTCATTTGTTGAAAGAAGAAGATTCTATTCGAGAAGTAACAACATTACAAAAAGAGCCTACTGAAAGAAAACTTCACAGCATGGACAAGACTAGTCTATACCAAAAAATGTCTTTCAACATCAGGAGCCTATTTTTGATTGCACATCTACCAATATATACAAATTCATCACATTCCATAATATGGTTCAAAAGCAAACCCAATTTAAAGGGAAAAAAGTATAATATCTTACACCTAGATCTTATTTGATTACAATTATAGAAAGAAAATAGTATGCCTTTTCAAATAAACTAGCATTTTTCTTCTATAGGCATAAGTAGCCATAAAATTAGATCAAAACTCTAACTTGAACTAAAGAGAATGAATTGAACCTGAGGCTTTAGATCCCGATGTATGAGATTATTGTCACGGAGAACTTGTAGGCTAGCCGCTGCAAGAAAACGATTATAGGAGTTTAAGTGACTGATATTCAACGAATAAGGAAAACCAACAATTATTTGCAGCATACCTAGCTGTTGCATGAAATGCTTTGCAGTTGCCTCAGGGACACTTCCACGACAATGATATATGCAGCCTGCAGATTCCTATATCATGATAGAAATTTCGAGAACATAATACATGATAGAAATTTCATGTATTATGTTCTTTATGCAGATAACAATTGCGTATTGGCACGAAGAAAACAAGCACAAACACATTAATTAATATAACCCTGAAAAGATAGAAAAGCATGACAACAAGTCAAAGAAAAACGAAAGGAAAGCAGGCATGGGAGAAACATGCAGTTCAAGTTTGAAAATAAGGAAGCAGGAAAATTGTAAATTGGAACTGTTTATCCTTTACATATAATACATGCATGTATACAAGACCAAGGTGATAGCAAACTTAGAAACCAGGATTCAGAGCAAGACGGGTGACAAAAGTGCTTACAGTTACAAGGAAACAAAGAGGAAGCAGTAGCATGCAGATGCTGATAGATTTGATTGGAAATTACAACTCAAGTCTATTGAGTCTTTTGAGAGAGATAGAGTTAGAAGAAAGAACTCGGATAGAAGTGAGAAGCTATAATGAAGGAAGAAAGGTGGCAGCAAGAGTGCGCACTGATCAGTACATAATTCCTAAAAATGAAGAATGTATAACACAAAATGACCTGAACAAATATTAGCTCATACTCCACAAGCTTTCTAATTCACGCCTAGAAATCACCGAGCAACCAAGAAATTCACAAATTAGCCACCAATTCTAACGAGCACAATAAAGCACATAGGATTAATCACATGCTAGACTCAAAGCCACCAAACCTACCTATATGGGTTTGTCAGCTAAATCTCACAGAGATAACAAGCTTTTAGCCAACTGAGAAACCACAACGCATAAAGCAATTGGACGATCCTTCAGTAGCAAGCAAAAAGGATCAAAATCGTTACTTGTTTCAACTTCTCATTCCACTTATTTCAAACGAGTTACACCATTCTATAATCAATGATCAATTATGCATTGCAAAATTCAGTATTCAAAGTCAATCAAATAAAATCCCCCATTCGCAAAAAATAAAGTTCCAAATTAAAAAAAAAAAGACGAAAGTTGCCAATGAATGAACAAGAATTGAGTTTGTTCAAAATGCACGTTAGTATCTTAATTTTTCAATTAAAGCACATTAATCTGCGAAATTAGAAATTTAAAGTAAATTACCATCAAAATGATCATCATCAAGCACGGGAAAATCGAGCCATGTTTCGGGATGCATCACGATATCCCTAGCAAAGGCGACCAATTTTTCTGAGAGGGCAACACTGTTCTAAAAGGGGAAATTAATGAAGCCTATTCTTCAAAACCATGCAACTGTAACCAAGCTATGTCACTGGTGACAATGTGGGAGATCTGCAAAGCTATCGGTGACGATGTGCGTGATCTGCAAAGCTATCAATGGAGCAGCGAAGTGGCAGAGGTGCGATGATGGCAGTGAGAGCAAAGGTGACGATTTGAAATCAGGGGGAAAAATGAAAGAGGATTAAGATAGGGTCTTCCTCAAATTTGCAACAGCAAATACATGGTAGTGACTAGATTTAAAACTAAGGGAAAAATGGAAGTAAAGAGGGAAAACTGAAATTAATCAATTTCCCGTTGAGATAACAGCGGCGATGATGGTAGTAAAGCAAGTAAATAGGGAAAACTGAAAGAGCTTTTCTTTAAGGGAGTCGGGTAAAAGGTTTAGTGCCGTTTAAATCCTTCCTAACTGCGGCGCTTGGTTTAGAGTCGGTAAAAAGCACAATAAATGTAGAAATACTGGCGTTTTTCACAAACGCCCAAATAAAAGTGCCCTTAAAAGTGTTATTTTTTGTAGTGCCACTTTCAGTCAACATCACTATCATGTTTAGCGATTGGATTATTTAAAATAGATTTTTTATTCTGTACCAAAAAAATAAAATAGATTTTTTATTATTATTTTGCTAAATATTATTTATTTATATTAATTTTAAGAATATTTTATTTTTTGAAATAGTTAAATATTTTTAAAAATAATTTTAAAATATTTAATAATAAAGATATTAATTGAATTAAAATAATTTTTAATTTATTACAAAAAATATTTTTGATTTAAAATAATTTTATTAATGTTATGTATATAATATATTATAAATTTCATTATATATAAAATTTATTCTAATATCCTTAATGTTTATTTTTTTTCACTGCACTCATCTCATTACTACTGTTACAATTGCATCTAAATACATATCACTGTTTAATTATCCAATCTCACCGTCAATGTTACAATTGCATCTAAAATCTAAATAAATATCACTATTACACTACCAAATCTCACATCTACCGTTACCGCTACCGCTATTGTTGTTTTCAACGTTACTGCTATTTTCAATGTTATTAAAATCAATCTTACCGTCAATCCAAATAGATCTTAAATCCTTTCAAAAAAAAATAAAAAAGGATAAAGCATCGTTAAAATTTGAATTTGAAGACGCATTGGTAAATTAATTAAAAGGAGATGACTAAATGTGATATCAAGATACTTGCTTAGAATTTTCTGTCCTTTTTCGCACCTTTATATATATATATAGGGGAGGGATCCACTTACACCTGTGTAAAATTTAATAGTTTTACACATTTTTTTGACCCTTAGATTATGTTAAATGAACGGTTAAGATTAAAACTCTTCATATGTAAAGCTAAATATAGAAATATATTCTCTTTCCTTTTTTACATGGTAAAAATAAATTCTTTTTCCTTTTTTACATTTTCTCTTTTCCACCTCTCTTTCTTTATGCTTGTTCATGTTATTCTCTGTAGTACTAGGCAATGTATACATAAAGTTTTGATAACCGGACATGGATTCATAGCTGAGTTTGTTAGCTTCAAAAAATTGAGGTAACTCAAAAGGGGGATTTATTAGAGGCTATGCCTGTACTTGACATGGGACAGCGTTGATGCCTCAAGGTTCTTCTTTCTATTCTAGAGACTGATAATGTTGGATTATGCCCTTAGAACCATTCATTAGATGATTGACTTTGGCATTATTTATGTATCATGACATTTTATTTATTATAGTTCATTATTATATTTGTTTTATAACTGCGTAATGTAATCTTATATGATAATGTCCTTAGAATAGTAATAACACACTATTCTTAAAGTATCCCTAGTCAAGTATTATTGTGAACAAGGATAACAATGATACGATAAGACTAGTATGTGGTTGACTGATGACCATTGTCATCGATATAGGATATCAAGTCATCACATAGGTACATATTAGAGAACTATGTACTGGATCGACCCTCCATGAGAACGCTACATGGATTGTTATATGAGTGTCATAAGCGATTCTCATAGTGATGATGGTGTATGTGATCCTTTGACTTGAGATCATCACAGATCCCAACATAGAGAATTGCATACTTTAATGCTGCTAGATGTCATTCGTAACAGGATGGACTATAAAGGTAGTAATTGGGTATGCCTTGATCTATGTAAAGGGATGTTGAGTGATCAAGATAGAATTTATCCCTCTTATATAACAAGAGTGATGTCTTGGGCCCTTTGATAGAGTGAGACTAAGAAATGCATGGCCGTGCTCGAATAATTCAATATGAGATATTGATTTTATTTGTTTAATTAGTCTACTCAGGAATCAAGAAACGCTAATTAGACTATACAAGTGTGACACATTCCATGACTTGTGTCTAATCAAGACATCAAAGGATAAAGGGATTAGACTACACGGTAACATCTATCACGAGTAAGGTTATGTCGAGTCATTGACATTCTCGTTACACGGGTAGCAATGATGTGTTGCTAGATACCGCTCATTGCCTGTGACAATTTTGTCATTGCCATTGTTTTGAGAACCTATTGGGTCGCACACTTAGAACGGATCAATGAGGAGCTTAATTAATCCTATTCTGAATTGGATTAAGGATATAACTAATCCTATTCTGAATTGGATTAGGGATATAACTAATCCTATTCTAAGTAGGATTAGAGTTCTGTTTGGCAGTAAATTTTAGGGTAAAATTTACTGCCTATAAAAGGATGTTTTCTGAAACATAGCCACACAACAATTAGAAAACAGAAAAGTATTCTTTTAATCGAAGCTAGCAGTTCGGTTAAAAGAATCAAAACGCTCCTTAAGGCATCTGATCGTGAGACGTTCAAGAGTCGTGAGATCCGTTCGTGTGGATACCATAGAGGCAGGAACGAAAAGTTGCTGCTTGTGATTCGACCAAAGACAAAAAAAACAGAGAAAACGTTAGGTAAAATCTCGAAACCCTAATCAGGCAACCCTCCGAATCGATCCTGGTGGAGGCCGAATGTTTTATTTCCGCTGCGTGTTTGTTTCGGTCTCCTTCAGATAATTCCTCAAGCATTATCATTGCCAATCAGCATTGTTCAACGTCATACTGGAAACAAATCCTTTTCATACTCATTGAAACCATTTCCAGAAAGAAGCGCAATTTCGTGTGCTTTATATTTTGTGATAGAAATTTTCACTTGCTATTTATTTAGAAAATTTGGTGAGTGCTCCATTTAATGAAAAGACAAATGGAGAAGATCTGTTGTGAAGAAAGAGTGGGAATTATAGAGACTGCTCTAAAGTGAGAAGACTGTTGTGGTGTGAGAGAGACGGAAGAGAGAAGTCTGCCACGAAGAAAGAGAGGTGGAAGGGAAAAAAATGTAAAAAAGGAAAAAGAGGACTTTTTTACAATGTAAAAAAAGGAAAGAGAATTTTAATCTTAACCGTTCATTTAACATAATCTAATGATCAAAAAAGTGTGTAAAACTATAAAGTTTTACACAGGTGTAAGTGGATCACTCCCCTATATATATATATATATTGTATTTTCACATTTGTATTTAATCGTGATCATATACCTTCAATTTGTCTCTGATGCTTCCGGTATTTGATCAAAATACCACGAGTGATATTACGTGAGAATACTTCTCATGGATTGGTCTTAGGCTTTTGCTATTATAATATAACAACACCCTTGATACGAGGCTAGCTATGTCATCCATTATAAGAAAATTAAATATCTTTAACTTACAATTTGCATTATAAGTATATTATTGGATGGTTTTGTTTTCTTCTTTCCAGATATTCCTGCAACTTTCATATGTGTTTCAAGAGAATTTAAAAACATGAGATAAAAGAGCTCAAAATTATTTTTTTTTCTCTGTTTCGATGTGTACCTTATTAATAAAAAAAAAGGATAACTCGATTTTTTGAGATTTTATTTGATTAAGCTTATTTAATAATAATAATTCTAGACTGGCTTTATACACTGTTAAATTCTAAATGATAAGTAAAAGAATAATTTATCTCTTAATAAATAATCTCAAAAGTACTGATGAAAAAAAAATCTTAAGATGATCTTGAATAATAAATAAAAAAATAAATTCGAAAATAAAATACTAAGATAATTTTAATTAGATATATATATATATTATATATATATATATATTTATGATGCTTTCTTTGGAATCAAACAGCTAACAGAGTGCTCAATTTGAAACTCATGTTTACTGATCCAAAAATTCAATTGAAATGCAAGGAATAAGATTTTAGCAGAAAAAGCAAAATCTCTTCCACATTTGAAGGCTCTACCGTGGGCTATATCAAAATGTTAATAACAAAATCTAACCTAGTAATGTTAATTTTCTAGTTGCAGGTAAAGAGGTAAGGCCTACCATATTTAGTATTTCAGCCTTCTCTTCTGTGTTTTGTCAACCACTCAACCCAAATCCCACATAGGAGATATAGGGAATAGGAATGCTTGTATTTGGCATAGAAAAAACAAAGCAGTGGATTTTTGTATCTATGCGCTTGGGGCAATGACGCAGCTAGTGAGGTTCCAACAGGGGCGCGTTTATTGCTGGTTGAAATCCATTTCCAAACCCCCTCTTAGGCCTGGGTTCGGCCCTGGCCTTTGAGAATTTCTGGAAGGGCTCCCCTCTGGGTAGAGCCCTCCAATCTTTAAGTTCTAAAACGTTTACTTTTTGTCTAAATAGTTAAATCAAACAAACGTCCAAGTCACTGCGAGCCAACTTTAAGGAATTAATTTAGAAATCGGAGTAATAAACCTCAAGAAATCACATTCCAAACTGTTGGTGTTTTACGTAAGGGTGTAATACTCGAGGTCCGAGTTTGGTTTTTGAAGCTATATTCGATTGAGTGTATATATATATATATATATAAATATATATATATATATATATGATGCACTGTCAATCCATTAAATATTGACATTTCATCAATATGCAAACTAAAAAGATATTAAGCTCTTAAAAATAAATACAAATAAATTTATTTTCAATTTTCTCATAAGAATTTATTAATGAAGCGTCAACTTTTGATTCATTAATAATATATAGTTTTTATATACTGTCAATGCATCATATGTAGATCCTATATATATAACACCCTTGATACGAAGCTAGATATGTCATCCATTATAGAAAAAATTAAATATCTTTAACTTACAATTTATACTATAGAAAATATTCAAAATTATGTTTGCGTAATGATTTTGTTGTTTTGCCTTTTGCTTTCTTTTTTTAATTAAAAAAAAAGCAAAAAAACACGTCATGAATACAAAATTTGTTTTTTGAGAGATAATGTGAAAGATATATACGCATGTAATTTTTTAAGGTATGCTTTTTATTTTTATATGGATTAATTATGTTATAATTAGTGTTGCATTTTAATTATTTGACGATTAAATCAATTGTTATATTACTTTTCACCTTTTTTTAAAATTTTTTGTTAGAATATTTCATAAAAAAAAGTAAAAAAAAGCATCAATAAAAAGAGCCTTACAGATTGAAAATTATAGTCTTGATCCATTTGAAATTATGGGTATTAGTTTTGTTTCTAGTTTCCTAGCAAATAATGAAATTAATGAACAAATTACAGAATTGGTACTATTATACTTTTTAAATGTTCAATTCAGTACTTTGATCTGATTCATGTCTTTACCAATGCAAGCGGGCAAAGACCTATTCTTTTATCATATCAACCGTCTGTGAACAACGTTTATGGCGTCGAAGTCGTGTCGTACAATATGGGAAAAAGAAGAAAAAAATTGAGAAAAAACAAGAAAACTGTTGAGAAATTGTATGGTAAATTTGTATAAAGATTAATTTGATAAATTAGAAGTTGAATTAGAAACCAAGCGCATGAATATAGTTTTATGAATTAGAAGATGTTGAGAATTATTATATGGTATTTTTAAATATAGATAATTAGTTTTCTTTTGTAAATACAATCTTCTCAAAAATTACTAGGAGAGGGCTTACATTTTGGAGGACCAACTAAATTACATCATTATATTTTTTTTTTTGGTTACATATTACATCATTATATTTGAAACTGCTTCCAAAAGCATTCTATCAAACATGATTCCCTTTCACATTCTACAAATTAAATTTTTTTTTGTTACTTTTCAAATTAATCTTTTTGTTAGATGTTAATAGTTTTTGTTAATTATGTGATTTTTTTTCATTTTTTCCATTAATTTGAGTTAAATAGGTGACTGTGTGTGTGTGTATATATATTTAATGAGAGTTGAGTGAATAAATTAATTTAATCATAATTGATTTGGCGAGGATGAGTGTAATATAATTATTACATATTTTTAAAAAATATGAAGTGCCATTATTTTATTGTTGTCTAAAACAGCGAGTTAATTATTCTCATTAATTATTTATTGAAACTCAGTATAAGTCTTGTACTTGAATCAAGATTCCAAAATAAATTTTTGAAAAGAAAATTATAAAACCTAAATAAGCTCAAAAAAACCCCTTTCACAAACCCAATGATTTATATTGTTAATTTTATGATTTATGAAAATGATTTGGATTGACTAAAGATAATTGCTATTTAAAATGATTTCTACTATTGAATTATATGATTTAAGGAAATGTTTTGAGACGGTCGTTCCTTAGTGATCATGCATACTGTTACCAACTGCGAGACCTTGATCAAGTCCGCAGGTTACCGACATATTGATTACCGGCTGTGGGATTATTATGGTCAAACCCACAGATTTACACAGCGAGGACCTGACCAGTGCGAACTGTGACCGATCGACGATGGCCATTCGTTACCGATCATCCCTTCGGGGATACCGATATTGGTTTATGCATGATTCTATTAGATGTGAATGTCTCCACTGAATTGTATTTGAATGATTTGAATACCGAATTGACTGAGGTGATGAATGACCCGTAAGGTACTTCGGGCCCTCACAATAAATACCAAATACTTTGAATACTAATTTGATAGAAAGAAGAAAGGTTTGAAATTAAATGATTGAAAGTGATAAACTTAAATGAATAGCTTTACTGTATAAGATGAAAATCTTGCTTATATTGACATTTAAAACTATTACCGAAGTTGCATACTGAAATTTGTTTTATAGCATCGCCTACATAAATGGCTTATATATTGATTAATGATTTAAAAGTGCATCGCATAAATTATAAAATGTTTTATACGGATTATTGATTTGAAATAGCATCACATGGATTATTAATTGTTTTATATTGATTAATGAATTGAAATTGCGTTGCATAAAATGTTAAGCCTGTATTTAACATGCTTTTCTCTTAATTAGTAAAATAAGTTATTTTTATTTAACTGCATTTTATACGCGCTTTTATATATGTTTCTTACTGGGCTTTCCCCAAAGCTCACCCCCTTACTTACCATCCCAGATAGCCCATCAGTGTACAGGATATCCGCTGCCTTTGAGTTAGTGAAGAATTCACTAGAAGTTTAAGGTATCAAGTGAACAAGTATATGTCTAGAATTTTATATTTATATTCGGATTTATAAATGCACAGTAGATGTGTTTGCGATGGGATGTAAATAGTGTGATATTAAGTTAGAGCATGTTTATGAATTGTAATGAAAATTGTAAAATGAACTTACACTGACATCAAATACAAACCGATTGATATCAACTAATTGAATGGGAAAGATAGTAATTAAAAGGAAAAAATTAGTCCAAATTTTATAATTTTGGATGTTACAACCTATCTCGTGCCCTATGTTAGCTGCTCCTATTCTCAATTTTTTCAAATATCCGTTGGGATGGCTGATGTTCTGGCAAAAACAAGGATTGAGCAAATTGAGGTATTTATGGCTTGGTGATGATTGGCGGCGTCAACTATAGGCGGATGAAATTCTGTTTGTTCTGCTTTTTTATTATGTTAAGTTACTTTAATTGGGTTCCATGAGATGTTCATTCATCAACTGTACTCTCTTTATTAAAATAAAAGAACCTCACTTAGCAAATAATAATAATAATGGATTTTTTATTGATTCAAAATTTTTATTTATCACTCCACTGTTGATTATTATGTAAAAGTTCTAAGAATTATCCAGCACCCAACAACTCCAATAAGAATTAATCCTCCGAAATCTTCGCCGGTAATTGTTGACTACAACTGACTGAGCCAGGTCTTGCATAAATATACGGTCTTCACACGCTATTATGTAGATGTGGAAAAGATACCCTTAATATGAAGCTTCGGAAGCTTCGTGATTATAAGAAATAAACAGATCTTACCATACATTTTACCTTATCGAAAACAAATAAAGTTATGTTTGGTTGATGGTTTTGTTATTTTGCCATTTGCTTTTGAAAAACAAAAAGCAAAAAGCACGTCTTGAATATAAAAGTTCCTCTTTTCGAAAGATCATGTATAAAATATGCAATTTTTAAGATGATAAAGGTATGATTTTTTTATATAAACTAATTATGCTACACTTAATGTTGCATTTTTAATTATTTTGTGATCAAATCAATTGTGATATTACTTTACTGTGTAGGAAAATTTTTCAAAAAATAAAAAATAAGTAGCAAAAGCGTCCATAAGAAGAGCATTATAGTTTGAAATTTATAATCTTGATCCCTTTGAATTAAGGGTATTATTTTTATTTTTATTAGTTTCTTCCAAATTGATGACCACATCAATGAGCAAATCACAGAATTGGCACAATTATATATGGTTTTTAACAGTTTAATTCAGTACAATGATCACTTTTAGGATGCATGTTCCAAGGCAAGGTGGTACACTGAAACGTTGGCCCGTTGATTTGTTTCCTAAATGCACTCAAATGTGGCCTGAGGTGTAACCAAGAATTGTTTTAAAAATGGGATTAAAAATATAGCTGCTTGGTTATATGATTGATAATATCTTTTGTTTAAGAGCTTAACAATTTTTTTTTGAGGAAATGTATGATTACTATTACTTAGTTTCTAATAATCAATTTTCAATAATCTAAATATTTCTTTAACCAGTTTTCTACTTTGTCTATTAAATTTGCTGTTTTTTATGTTTTAAGTTCATGTTTTCGGTTTTTTTTTTAACTTCATTAAAACGTTCAAGAACTCATTAAAAGATTCTAAAATTCATGCATCTCATAAATTAATTTCGATATATTTTGCAGTCCAAAGGCTTATATGGTTAATTTTGAACAAAGAAACTCTTTTTTTTTTATCAACGGTGGTTACAACATATCTTAGTTTGTAGGTATAGAGTCTGAAGTCTTATTCATTTGTGACAATCTCTTGATCAAATCATTAAAAAAAATTATGATATATTATAAAATTTGAATTTGAATCAACACAATTTCATTCCTTACCTCATATTATTAAAACAAAAAAAAAGGTCTTATTCGTTTACCATGTCATATTATTAAAACAACGCACAGCAGAAATTTAATCTGAATAATACATTTGCTTTTCAAGGGAAATTTCTCCATTACTAGCTGGATTTTTTTTTTTTTAAGAAAAAGGTTTAGCAACACGTCTTTTCGATTACAAAACAAGAATACAAGAAACAGGAAGACAGGCTTGATATTTGTGATTCAACAACATAATAATTTTTATATATAGATGAGCACTAGGCTGTTCTGATGGGAACAGATTCGATCAATAATTGGTTAGTTCCCCATTTTCTAACCATTTCTGTGGCTTTTAAGTAAAAAAAATGATTAAGAAAGAAAAAAAATTAACTAGCAAATATTAAAGAAGAGCAAAAGTCAATTGATGACGTTAAGAATGTTGAAAAGAGTTCAATCTAAGCGCAAAGTCAATCTACAATTAAATGAAAGCTGCTTGGAAAGTGGCATGTTTTTTCTACAATAAAGATCACGCCATCTGAATCACGTAAGCCAAAAATCATCGTTGACAATTGAATTCAATTTTGGATTACAGAAAAAGCTAAACAACTATTTTGGCTGCGAGACTAATTTAAAGATGTCTGTTAATCAACATGTGAAAAATCCATCTGAATTAGTCTACCAATAGAAGTTCGAGGGCTATTGTTGACTAAAACTGATTGAGACATGAGTTTCTTAGTCAAAATAATCGGCCTTCGATAGAATCCAGATGTGGAAAAATTGACCTTAAACATGAAGCTATGTCATCACCCACTATAATAAATAAATATATCTACACACATATATTTATCTTAACTTCTAACCAATATATATAAATATATATTAACTTACCATTTACAAATGGACGCCTATCTCATGAAAATGCTTTTGAATGTATATCTTGATATTATTACAAAAATAAATGAATTTATCATTTCTATTTTTACTGTATCTTTATTTTATAGATGCGTGAGCACTAATATGTTTGGAAACTATTCGGTAAAAGTGTCTTATATCTTATAAACCAAAGTATACTGACTTTGCACTACTTTTGATAAACTGCATAGAAACATAAGTTTTTGTGTGTTCGTTCACGAATAAACATGTATTAAACATAGTAGGAGCCTAGCATCACTTAGCATATATTTTCTTATTATGCTTTAGCTCATCCCTCTCTTCGACCTCACAAATTATTTCAGATAGGCTCGGATACAAGTGTGACATACTGAGAGTTCAATGCGTGGGCCGTCAAACGTTGTTACTTTTGTATTGAGGTATAAATGTCCTTAATATCTCTGTTTATATTCCTTATATTCCAGACTTAAAAATTCTTTTTGTATACACAATGCATAGGATTTGGGATGTAAGTATTAAGAGTGTATCGAGATTGTATACAAACCATGCCTTGTAATGGATTGTATTCTCAATATTACAAATTGATAAATATGAGATGTCTAAGATGGTATATTGAGAATGTACTGTGCCACAAGTTGAGATGATGTTTTATTGTGTATGAGGATGGGTTTTATTCCAAAGTAGGGGCAAAATTTTTCAATTTCGTCTTTGGCACATATTACATGGTGACTTAAATGGGACCTTAGACAACTAATCTTAAACAATAAAATGAGTAGAAATATACTTGTTAGGTGTTAGCTACACTGAGCGAGTGACAAATATAGTAAATAAAGGAAAAAGTTAACCCAAAAATTTCAGCTTATGAGGGCATTACAAACACAATGGTGAGGTTAAAGGAGACAACTTAATAAATGGGGAAGCAAATGATGAAGATGATACTGATTATAAGGATGATAGTAATGGTTATTCTAGCAAAGGTCCTTGTTCGTTGAATGAAGGATTTTCCGAAGCTAATGATATATTTGAGGATGAAGTAGATGTTGGTGGTCCTAAACAAAGAGAAAGTGGTCAAAATAGACAACCAAGGCTACAACTAGTGGTTCAAAATCCTAATTTACAAGTGTTTAAGGATGATGCGATGGAAGATGCTGATTTATACAATGCCCATGGATCTGATGATGAGGGAGATCATTTTCTAATGTTCAATGAAGAGACTGATAAGAAGAATCTACAGTTAAAGGTTAGAAAGAAGTTTATTAGTAGTACTGTTTATAAAAGAGCATTAAAGAAATATTGTGTGAGCAAAGGCTTTGAGTATAAGTTTAGAAGGAATAATGGAGATAAGATTAGTGTTGCATGTGTGGAGGATTGTGGAATGTGGATGGAGAATCTATACTTCTAGAATGAAGGCGGATCAAACCTTTCAAATTAGAACCTTTTATCCATAGCATAGTTGTCTAAGGGAATTCAAGATTAACCAAGTAATTGCATCTTATTTGGCTAAGAAGTTTGTTTGATGACTTAAAGGCCAGCCCCAATGTGAGGCTTCCAGTTCACGCTCTATCAATGAAACATACATCATATATAAGTGCAGATGAATAAACAATTAAACATACAATATCAAAACCATTTGCAAGATTACACTCAATAGCCAAATTGAAATTGATTTTGTCATTATTATAGCAATCATGGAGTTTTTAAATTTTCATTCTTTGATTCTTGAATCTCATAATCCAAGAATTTTACTTCAAGTTGATCCTATACACATTTTTGGGTTTGTCAAGCCAAAATCGTTCAAGAGCCTAGCCTTGAATAGTTACCCATACGAGTAATGCATAAACTTTCAGTAAGGTTGAATGGGGTTATGATCGAAGTTATGCTAGTAGCTTAAGTTTCTTGAAACTCACCCCCAGGGAATATCAAGAATAATTCTTGATTTGCACAGGGAAAGAGCGAGGCGGGAAGTGCAAGGTTTTTTTTAAAATGTTCAATATATTCAATAATTAAAAAAAATGTTCATTATTAAATTAATTAAAATTCTTGAATAGTGATTTTTTTTAAATATTGAAAAAAATTCTTAGATAATTCACAAAAAAATCTAAGAATAAAATTTGAAATAATATAAAATAAATTTACATATTTATTTCACATTTGATTTAATACGTAAATTTTTTTATTGCACAATGCATAAATTATATTCAACCTATTTATAAAAATCAAAATATATAATTAATTTGTGCGTTGCACAAGAAACAAAGCTAATTAATATATATATATATATATATATAATAATATTACACTTACTAGAAAATAAAAGCTAAATTTAACCCTTCATCATATGAATTTTGACCGTATCCCAATGTTCATCTTCCGCAGCTACCTATATATCTCATACCCTTTTTATGGATCAACTTTGTTTCGTGCATGCCATCTTGCCTTCATTGCATGCAGTTCTTTGATGGCATCTTTAATCTTCATTCTTTCAATAGGAACTTCCACAGAGCATGCAACACCTACTTCAGTGAAAGAAACCAAACACTCCCATATTTCACCATCTATGTTCTGCTTATCACCAAGTCTTATTTTCTGACTCTTCTCATTAATTTGTTCAAGCAAGCGAAAATCTAGAATCTCCTCCAATTGACTTGGCAATGCCATCTTACAGAAATTATGAAGGCTTAAGTCATCAAGAAAGAAGTCATATGTTGGCCTCTTTCCTGTGATCATCTCCAAAAGAAGAATTCCATAGCTGTAAATATCACCTTCGGGAGAGGTAGGACCACCCATGCCATATTCTGCAACCATTTAAAATTAAGTGCATATCTATTAAAAGCATTAATAAAATTAATGTATTTGATTAACAAAATAAGATAGGAAGATATCAATTTTACCGGGAGCAAGATAACCAATTGTTCCTTTGATGACTGAGGAAGTTGCCTGCTCGCTACCTAAATTATTTTCAGCTCTAGAAAGGAGCTTAGCCATCCCAAAATCACTGACATGTGCAACCATGTCATCATCTAGAAGAATATTGGTCGGCTTTAGATCACGATGAACAACAACCGTTTCACAATGGTGGTGAAGGTAATCTAACGCATTGGCGACATCAATAGCTATGTCCAGCATATGCCCAAAGTTCAAACGACATGAGTCATATTGATGATCATGGAGCCAGCTCTCTAAACTTCCATTAGGCATGAATTCTAAAACTAGAGCTTTGAAATCATTGCCTTGGTAGTCTACGCTTGAGCATGAAGTTATCAGCTTGACAAGATTCCTATGCCGAATTTTTCTTAAAGCCTCACATTCAACCGTGAAACTTTTTACAGCCCCAAGGTTTTGAAGGTTCAAACTTTCACTGCAACGGGTTTTGTTGTTGGTAAAGAATTCCTTTATATACAGAGCCGAAACTGCCCTGACCAATGCAGTTGGAGGATGCAAAACCATTAGTGGCTTGATAAAGTTCCGTGTACGATACTCGCAAGTAGCCAGCCGGTAGCAAATCCACAGGGATTGTTTCCTTTCCTAACCATTTTCTCCAACAAAGGAGAACAAGAAGCACAACAAAAATTGAAGCAACTGTAATGCTAAGGACGAGAATAACAATGACTTTGGTTGACAAAACATTTCTCTTTTTCTTTCTTTCCTCATTGAAGCATTTTGGCAGTTTTATTTCAGGAATTCCCCCGCAAAGATCTTTGTTCCCAATAATAGAAACTTCACTAATATTTTCAAAGACCCCTTTCTGTGGAACTTCACCATCTAATTGATTGAAAGAAACGTTTAAACTCACTAAAAATGGAAGTTCTTGAAGATCAGCTGGTATTGTGCCAAACAAATTGTTACCGGAGAGATCTAAGTTTTCAAGAGATCTTAGAAAGCCAAAAGATAAAGGAATGCTACCTTGAAAGTGGTTTCCCTGCATGTGCAAGATTCTTAATGCAGGAATCTCACCAAGTTTCTCTGGAATTTCACCAAAAAATTGATTGTTATCAACACGTAATTCTACAAGATCCTTCAAGTACTAATATCTGATGGAAAGGCACCAGTGAAAGAGTTGCGAGACAAATTCAGAGTAATCAAACGTTCAAAACCAGCAATCAGCTCATCTGGTATTGCACCACCCAGATTATTTACGGAAAGATCCATGATCTGCATACTTTTGCATTTGTTGAGTGTCAATGGAATCATTCCATCAAAATTGTTGTCATTTAAATAAAGATGAGACAATTGAGAGAGATTACCAATCCAGGATGGGATTTTACCAGATAAGCGATTCACAGAGAGGTCAAATCGTCCGAGATTTTGAAGCTTTCCCATGGAAGTAGGAACGGTACCTGTTAAGAAATTTACCCCCACGTGAATCTGTGTGAGTTTGACAAGATTGCCAATTCCTTCAGGAATACTTCCATGAATCTGATTCCCTCCCATATATAGAAGTTCAAGCTGGGTTGATAAATTAGCAACAGAGTCTGGTAACACCCCACCTAATCTATTCTCATGGATGGCTAAAAGATACAACAAACTGCAGTTTGTTAAAGAAGAAAGGAAATCCAGGTCTCCTGATTTCCCAAATCCAAGGTGGTTATAGTTAATGGTTAGCAGTTCAAGATACTTAAGGTTTCCCATATTGTCAGGAACTGGTCCATTGAAACCATTTGAGTTGACGTCAAAATGTGTCAAGCTAGAGATATTAGTTACTGACCTTGGAATTCTTCCAGTCAATTGGTTACCTCCAATATAAAAGACTTCAAGTTTTGGAAAAGCAAAGCCTATTTCAGTGCAAGACTCCCAGATAATTTATTTGTGCCCATGTCAAAAAATGTCATGGAGGAAAGATTGTAAATTGAAGAAGGAATAGCACCCGACAGGTTATTTTGACCGATGACAAGTATTTTCAAGTTTGATATTCTGCCTAAAGCATCGGGTATAATTCCCTCCAAATGATTATTATCAAGTTGGAGATAATCCAAAGACGAAAGATTTCCTAAAGAAGATGGAATACCCCCAATTAAATTATTATCAGCAAGAGAAAGTCTAGTGAGATTCTTCATAGCAATATCACCAAAGCTGAACGGAATTTTTCCAGAAAGGCTATTGTGATTTAAATTAATCAATTGGAGGTTTGAGCAATTGCTAAGTTCTATAGGGATGTTACCTTGGAGATTATTGTAACTGAGATTTAGAAAACGAAGCCGCCACAATTGCCCAAATTCCTTGGGGATATTTCCTTGCAAGCTATTATCGGAAAGGTTAAGTTCTATAAGGAAACTTAAATTCCCGATTGAAGGAGATATGGAGCCACCCAATTTCATACTAATCAGTTTCAAACTGATTACCCTCTGCTGCTGCCGACCACATCGAACACCTTGCCATTCACAAAAGTGGAGAGAAGCATTCCATGAAATTAGAGCTCCTGGAGAACCACCAACAAGCTGATCCTTCAGAGCGAGTAAAGCTTGTCTGTCCGTTTCGTTCCCCAATGCCAAGGCAAGTTTGAAGGACATGGATAGGATGGTGATCAGTACAACAACGCACAGCAGAAATTTAATATGAATAATACATTTGCTTTGCAAGGGAAATTTCTCCATTACTAGCTGGATTTTTTTTTTTAAGAAAAAGGTTTAGCAACAAGTCTTTTCGATTACAAAACAAGAATACAAGAAACAGGAAGACAGGTTTGATATTTGTGATTCAACAACATAATAATTTTTATATATAGATGAGCACTAGGCTGTTCTGATGGGAACAGATTCGATCAATAATTGGTTAGTTCCCCATTTTCTTACTATTTCTGTGGCTTTTAAGTCAAAAAATGATTAACAAAGAAAAAAAAAACTACCAATTATTAAAGAGTTCCATAAAAGCGCAAAGTCAATCTACAATTAAATAAAAGCTGATTGGAAAATGGCATGTTTTTTCTACAAAAAGATCACGCCATCTGAATGACTGAATATCATGAAGAAAGTAAAAGATAACGTAAGCCAAAAATCATCATTGACAATTGAATTCAATTTTGGATTACAGAAAGAACTAAACAACTGTTTTGGCTGCGAGACTAATTTAAAGATGTCTCTTAATCAACATGTGAAAAATCGACGGCTATTGTTGACTAAAACTGATTGAGACATGTGTTTCTTAGTCAAAATAATCGGCCTTCGATAGAATCCAGATGTGGAAAAATTGAAGTTCAATATGAAGCTATGTCATCACCCACTATAATAAATAAATATATGTACACGCACATATATTTATCTTAACTTCTAACCAATATATATAAATACATATTAACTTACCATTTACATTATAAAAAATAATTTAAAAAATTGTACTTAAATACTTCAATGACATTTATCAAATAATTTTGTAATAATTAAAGAACAATAGTATTGTTATTTCACTTTTTGTTTTTGATAAAAGAAATCGAAGCAAAAAAGAAAAGTCTTGAATGCAATTTTTTTCCAAAAATCATGTATAAAATATGTTATTTTAATATGATAAATTTATTATTTTATTTTTATATGGACTGCCTTATACTTCAGTTTAATTACTTCAAGATCAAATAAATTGTTATTTTACTTTTCACTCTTTTTTTTTTAATTTTGTTGATTATAATTAAAAAAAATATAAGTTAAAGAAAGCGTCAATAAAAAGAGCCTTACACATTGAAAATTATAATATAAATGACACATTTGTGTTAGCGAATTATTTGGGTTCGGTTCAAATCAAAACTCAAATTCAACTCGATTATTATAGAGTTAAGTTTGAGTAGCTAGAGTTATTGAGTAAGTCTAATTCGAGTATATTAATATACCGGTCAAGTAGTTTGCGAGTTTAATAAAATCTTTTTATTTTATATTTTTATTATTTTTAATTATTAATTTATGATTTTCTCTTAATATTTGTAAAATATTTTATACAAAAAAATCTTAGTTGGAGCTCAGGTGCTAGCTTGAATGCAAATAATTGAGCTTAAAGTTTTTTGTTTTGATTTATAGAAGATATAAAGAGAAGTGAAAAATCGAACATTAAATTTAATTCTTTTTCATAGTTCGACGGTTGTTGTTGACTAAAATGATTGAGACAGGTGTTTCTTAGTCAAAATAATCGGCCTTCGATAGAATCCAGATGTGTAAAAATTGACCTTAGACATGAAGCTATGTCATCACCCACTACAATAAATAAATAAATATATATATATATATATATATATATATATATATATATATCTTAACTTACCATTTACATTATAAAAAAAATGAACTTGGTAATCCAACTTTTTCAAAACAGCCTATATAACGGGCCCTGTTGCCTGCATTTTCAATCACTCAGCCTCACAAAAATCCAAGCCTAGCCAGCTATAGCAGCGGCCGTACAGCAGAAGTGAAGTAAATATCGTCCCAAACCCCTAATTATTTCAACAATCCACAACAATGAAAACATTGCTCTCTATTGTGAAAGTGGTTGCTATCACTTTACTCTTAATTTTTATACTAATGAAGCCTCTTGAAGCTCGTGAGAAGGCACAAGCGGGTCCTATTGGCTGTATTCATCCTTTCTATTGCAGAAAACCACCACCATGAACCTGATCTCCACCGCTCTATGTCAGCTGCTCAGGTTCTCAATAAAAAATTCCAGACATAAACGGTTTTTTCTCTCCTTTTTCTTTTTATTTCTTTTGTGTTATCTTATTCTACTCCCAATAAATTTATAGATTGTATGTATGAACGAGGCATTCCGGTTGTTAGGATTTGAAATTTTTAATTGAGAGATCTCTCTTTCAAATATTACATAGTAGAAAATTTTATTTTTCTTTTGTTTTTTAAATACGACCAGGGTGCTTTCTGGATGATCTTGAAGTGTGTAATTTTATTCTGGAAATGCTTATCACAAAAATCAAACCTGATAAAGAGAAAAGAGATCCTTCCTCGACTAACCTATCTGGGTCAACTCAGATTCATAGCATAGGACACTGGAGACGACCATTTGATTTTGTTTCACTTAAAACCCAAAGACATGGATTTCTGGTGAAGAAATTCAAGAGAGTGATATTCTGCCACTGTTTTAGAGAAGGCAACATCGGTCATGTCCGCTGATCTTCTTTCTAGGAAAGGGATCATTTCGAAATTAATTTTAAATCTGGATTCTTTTGTTTCTGCTTTCCCTCGACTGGATTTTTTTTTTTCCGAAGTTAACCTAATGACGCTCTAGTTGCTATATGTTTGGAGTTTCACACTAAATTGTGTGGAGAAATTCTATTCACACTCCAAAAATTATTAAGCACATCCTATCTAAAAAAATTTGACTCCTCATACCCTTCCATAACATTTTTTGTTTCCGATGAGCTATGGTATGCTACCGCAGCCAGCTGCCTGGGCAGCCAACAAAAATGGGGGAGAAAAAAGAAGCTCTCGCAGCAAGCTGCCTGGGCAGTCATGGGGGGAGAAAAAAAAAAAGCTCCTGAAAGTGGATTTCCGGGAGCTTTATTATGCTCCCGGAAGCCCACTCCCGGGAGCTTTATGATGCTCCCGGAAGTGAACTTCTACGGAAATTGTTATGCTCCCGGAAATCCACTTTCGGGAGACAAAAGATTTCAAAAAAAAATTAAAAAAAATATTAAGAAGGTTATTTATGTAATTTTGTTAAAAAAAATAGGGTATGTCTAATAGTATATAGGGTGTTTTTAGAACTTATCAATTGTGTGATACTTACAAATTGGGCTTTTCTTAGGTAATTGCATGTGAGATCCCAAATTCAAAGCATATTCAACACCATATACTCGTAAGATTAAATTTTTTCATTACCCAAAATATATTTGATAATTGAAATTAGAAAAGGATTGTTTGGAATTAAAATTTAAACTTTACAATGACTATTTTTAATTACTTGACTAAGAGCATGTTAGCACAAAATTACGCTCGGGAATGGGTCTACGTTGTAGGGAACGAGGGCAATTGCCCCCACTGAAATGCTAAAGTTGTTTAGACTTATTATAAAAATATCTCACAAGTTTTAGATATTTATAGTTTTACCCTTGTTGAAAAGCTGAAGTTTTTAGGCTTATTGTAAAAATATCTCCCAAGTTTTAGAAATTGAAAGTTCCGATCCCATTCAAAATTCTTTAATCATATTTGTACTCCCTAGATCTAGTTTCATCCAAGCAGTTTTTATTGTTTTTCTAATAATTAAACATTTCCACTTTGGGTGATAAACAACTTTATTATAATATATATATATATATATATATATATATATATGTATGTATGTATGTATATATTAATTTCATAGGAAAACAAATAAAGTGCTTTTAAATTTAGTATAAATAACGTATAATGTGTAAATTAATAAAAAATAAAAATACCTTAATTAACATAGATTTATATTTAATTCTTGTTTTCATTGTAAATATGAAAATAGGTATTTTTTTTATTTTTATAATGATTAAGAAATGCAAAAACGAAATGCATTTGTTTATTAAAATTAAATAATAAAATTGAATATGTTATTTTTTATTCTTTTACATATTATATTTATTTTTAAGAATTTTACAAGTAAAAATGTTATTAAATTAATATATATACATATTTGTGTGTATATATGTTTGTCCCTGTAAATAGAATAAAGATTTATCTATTGTATAATAGTGTTTAGACTACATTTGTCAAGAACTATTTAGGTAATTTTAGCTATGCAAATATTGTTTTTTAATTATATTTTTTTTATAAAAAAATGGTTATATGTGTTGATTTTTGCTAGAATTTTTTATATTAATTTGTGTTTCAATAAAAGATTTAATGAATTAACTTAAAATATTTGTCCTCATTGATCTTGAATTTTGGATCCGTCCCTGGTTACACTCTTCCTCGCAAAATCAACTCTACTTAAATTAATTTGCTCAAGAGTCAACTCTTATTAAATCAAATTTCTCACCTATTATATTCATATTAATGGAAAAAAAATTAGAAACTCACATTTGTACCCAAAAAAATAAATATAAAAATTCACATGATTAAAATTTAAAAAGAATTTTTTTTGTTTAAAGAGAAATATTAAATAATTGAGGATAAAAGTATGGTTACTTAGATTCAAACTCAAGTCTCATAAAATGCCATATCTCATCATTAACCACTTGGTTAAAAAGTTGTTGGCAAAAAAAATATTTATTTGATAAATTAGAAGTTGAATTAGAAACCAAGCACATGAACATAATTTTATGAAACAGAAGATGTCAAGAATTATTATATGGTATTTTTAAATATAGATACTTAGTTTTCTTTTGTAAATACAATCTTCCCAAAAATTATTAGGAGAGGGCTTACATTTTGGAGGAACAATTAAATTACATCATTATATTTGAAACTATTTCTGAAAACATTCTATCAAACACGATTTCTTTTCGCATTCTACAAATTAAATATTTTTGTTACTTTTCAAATTAATCTTTTTGTTAGATGTTAGTAGTTTTTCTTAATTGTGTGATTTTTTCCATTAATTTGAGTTAAATAGGTGAGTATATATATTTAATGAGAGTTGAGTGAATAAATTAATTTAATCATAATTGATTTGGTGAGAATAAGTGTAATATAATTGTTATATATTTTTAAAAATATGAAGTGTTATTATTTTATTGGTGTCTAAAACATCAAGTTAATTATTCTCATTAATTATTTATTGAAACTCAGTATAAGTCTTGTACTTGAAACAAGATTCCAAAATAAATTTTTGAAAAGAAAATTACAAAACCTAAATAAGCTGAAAAAAATCCCTTTCGCAGACACAATATATGTTTATTAATTTAGCAAACACTAAAAGAAATCAAATTTTTAACCAGGGAATTCCACTCCCCTCTCCTCCTCTACCTCCCCCCTCTCCTCCCAGCCCACACCCCACCCCACACCCCCCCCCCCCCCCCCCCCCCCCCAAAAAAAAAAATCCGTCGAGCAATGTCAACAATGGATCAAGGCGATCAATCAAAACTGAAGCCTAATTTGGGTAAGGTCACTGCCTAAATAAGCAGAAAGAACTGCAAGAAAAGCAATAAAATTATGAACCAAGAGACATTATTCCGATCCCATCATATTCCACGATTAGAAAAATGTTTTTCGCTATGCTTAACGTCATTGCGATTGTGAAACTTCATCTTAAAAGAATAGTCTTTATTACAGGAATGGTAGCTGGAACTTTCCTCCAATCACCATTTCATTCCAGCCCAGACCATCCTCCAAACACAATTGCTAGCACTGCAGTTGCAATTAATAAACCTGTTCACCATTTCCTCCTCATTCAACATTCATATATGCTAAAGAGGGCATTCAATCAAACGCAAGCAACCATAGTTAAGTAAATAAAGATAGTTTTTTTTTTTTGGTACAGAAGTAATGAAGATAGTTATGTTTCAAAAAGAAGTAATCAAGATAGTTTATATCACCACTACATAGAGTTTCCAAGCAACCCAACAATATTCTAAAACTTTGTTCAAATCCTGCTCATAATGGAAACAGTAAGCCATTGGTTCACTTGATCATTGGCTTGGGTTCCAACAATAGAGATGAGAATTGTGGAGATTCCAGTAAAATTGTTTCAGGAAAATTGATCAAATGGAATAGGATCTCCTAGGACTTGGAAGTTGGAGCTATGGCCAATCATTGAAGTGTAACCCAAGAAAGCATTGGTTACAGTGGCCAAAGTTCCACACCAATCTACTAGTTTCTCGTCTGTGCCATTGTCCTTGTGGAAATGACCTCTAATTTACTCTCTTCTTCCTTCTTCCTCTTCTTTATCGGCAAACGAACTTTTATTTCAATGAGCAAAAGCGCTTCAATCAGCAGAATTGGCCAGCAAATTATCAAGGATGTTGAACTTGGAAACACACCGTGCAATGCAAAAGGAAGTTGAACATTACAGCAGGCCGGTGAGGCTTTCTGTGGAAGTGGAAGTATCCCTGAGTCTTAATCCAATACCAGTACCAATAATAAGAGCAACAGAGCTATAGTTCCATTTTTTCCAGCTGACAACTTGTATGAGACTTTCTCCCCGTTTTGTCACAACTTTTTGAGTCCCCCATGGATTTCCCTTCTTCTGATGCCATTGGCAACCACAAGGGTGTTTGTTGCTGCTAGGGCCAACCCAAAAATGAAGAAATGATAAAGAAACCGATTATCATATAGAAAAATCGATTTATCTGTTTCAAAATCATTCCTTAATCCAAACTAATTTTTGTTCCACTTGATTTACCTTTCCTAATGTCATACAACCATGTTAAATTCGAGTATGAACCCTTTATTCTCTTCATTCATTCTTATCCCTTTGAGTGTAGCAGGAATGTTAAATAAGTAAAGCCTCAAAATCTAAAAAAGGTCAATCAGATTTGAATCAAGTACCAGGATTTCTTCTTCATCAAAGTAAGGAAAATGTGTTGAATTGAGTTTTTGGAGTTTAATATCCCTTCTCTCAAATCCAATTTGAAAAGCTAAGGGCCTATGGTTAACAGGCCCCTAGGGCCTATTCTTACATCGAACAACCAACCAAAGAAATAGGTCTTCGTCTATCTTCCCATGCTAGCCTCAACAAGGCTCATGCCTAGACACTTTCAATCCTAAATAACACTTGGGTATAAATGAACTTAGAAATTTTGTACGGAAAGAAAATGGGCCAAACCCAACGTTTTTAATCTTTTGAATCTTTGATAAAGGTCAGGAGGGCCGAAAGTTCCTCTAAAAACAAATTTGACTTTGATATACTGATAATACTTTTTTATTTTATAAAGAAAATTAAAAACTTATCACATATTTCTAATTAATTTTTTTTTTTTAATAATTGTAAGAGATTTGTACTATGTTGTTAATCTCATCAATAGGGTTACATACTTTCACTAATAATATATATGAGAAAATTGTTTTTAAAGAAGTATAAGTTTTTAAATTTTCTTGTTTTGGCTAAAGAGTATGGACATAATTTTTCAGAGGGTAAAAATTCCAAAAGGACAAATAAATTTATAGTGATATGGGAACATTATTGTCCTTCTGCCGACAAATTGCCAAAGGGCACAAGGACAAGGGAAATGACATGGTAGGATTAATTATGTAATGAATGGGCAGTGAGCAGGGGAAGTTATGGAGCTGGGAGTCGGGAGTAGAGCTGCGGCTCTGCCAAAGGCTTCGACGATTGTGACAAAAATGAGGCAAATCCAACAAAAGATAGCAGAGGAAGAAGCCAGGGGAAGCTACGTTTTACGGTTTCCCATGGCTGGTTTTTGCGGTCCCCTTGAACTTGAACCACACTCTCTTCGCTCGGTCTCTCAGCAGCAGGACTGACCGCCTCCTCCACCCATCCCCTGCCTCCACAATAAATGCCAAACAATGCCATTTCCACTCCCCTTGCACGTGCATACGTGATACATCACTACAGCTGTTGTTGGTCTTCTTTTCTTTCAACCGAAATAACATAATTGAAGATAGAGTGACAACGGGGGTTGGTTTAGTAAAAATTGTTCTGTCGTTTGCAAAACTTAAGTTTGACTTTTGCTACTAACAATCTTCTTTAGTAGATGACTTATAAATTCAATGTAAATCTTCGTTCAAACTTGCGGTATGTCTTAGCATTGAATTGGAGTAGCCTCTTCTCACTTAAACTTTTACAAAACAAACAAAAATTATTAAAGATAGAATTTATATATAATGCATTAGTAATATATAACTTTTATACACCGTTAATAGACCACAGATTGATACTTTATTAATGAATAAACTAAAAAATATTAAACTCTTAAAAATGTATTAAAAAATTATACGTAAAGAATATTATAAGCCATTAAACTAAAATTAGGAAACAAAAGTTCTCAAGTGAAAATCTCATAATCAATTTGAATTTGAGACTCAAAATAATATTTACTAAAAAAAGAAAAATATATTAAGATTTCTTGTTTTTAACATTGATAAATACTAAGACTAATGTAAAATATGGATAAACTAATAAATAGAAATATTAAGGACATCAACACTTCATGTGTTAAGAAGTAGCATAAAATTGAATTTGGAGCATAGTCAGTGTAAACTACAACATTCAAATACAAGGTTAAATGGAACTTTCCTCTAAAACAATGACTTATGACTTCAGTGTCTTGTGACTTTGATATATCCCACTTATTTTAATCATACTTTAATAGACCAACTTCCGTGATTAGTGGACTAAATGCCCTTTGTCTCACAAGTTATTAGCCACCCAAAGACCAAAAGGGACTTTGAATATTGGCTTGTCAAATCATGCTTGTTTTTTTAGCTGAAGCAAATCATGCTTTCATTTGTTGTCAAAATGAGCATGAATAAATCTTATTATGTTCATATTAGTTAATTAATTTTTCAAAATTATTCATATTTGGTTTGCGTTTTTTTAATAAAATTTTATATTATACTTGTATTCAATTCGTTGAGATATTGAAATATTCATTAAATGTTCATGAGCGAATTTGTTTAAATTAAATGAACTTGGTCATGAATATTAAACAAAAACCTTAAACAAAAAAAAAATCACTTTCACCTAATATATATAAGATTAAGTTAGAAAATCTTACATAAATATGTAACTTTACTTATTTCATACTAAAATATGTAATTTTAATAATTACATATAAAAATAACTATGAATATATATATATATATATATATATATATACACACACGTAATTTTAATAATTTATTATTATTGAATAACAAACGAATATTAAACGATACATTAAATTTTAAATGAATTTGTTTAAGAATATAAACAAGTGAAACACATCTTTGTTCATGTTGGATTAGTTTATTAAACAAATGCCGAAATATTAATTGTTCATGATCGTTTGTTAAACTTAACAAATGAATAGAAAACGAATATGTTCACGAATTATTCATCAAATATTCTATTTGTTTCAACTCTATTCTCACCATTAAAGGACAAACATTTTTAAATTTAAGTTTTGAATTTTAATACTTACATTCTCTTCTTTTATATCAAAAACTTTAATTGTAAAAAATAAAAATAAAAAACTAAAAAATTATAAATGCACCAATAAAAACCCTAAAGCATGGATGAGTTTTAGGCTTAAAAACTTAATGAGAACGGAAAATAAATAATTTGTAACAACTTCTTATATAGCTACAAATGAGGAAATAAAAAAACATCAAAAAAAAATCATCCTATACACCTAAACCATAGGTGAAAATTTTAAACTTAAAAAAATGTTTATAAGTTTATAATGTTGTACAAAAATAAAGTCACTTTTGGATTTTGATGAAGATAAAATAACTTGAACTTGATATTGAATATCTGAAAATTGAACTTCTTTGAATCATGAATGATGCAATAACAGACTTCTCTTCTAGTTTGGAGTTGTAAGGACATATGCAATGTTGAGTGAGGTTAGAAGAATCCTCATCTTTTGTTGTCACTTTAGAAAGTTTCCACCATCAAAGTGTTTCAACTTCTGGAAGTTTGTAATCATTTCTTTCAAAGTATACATCTTCATATCAGCAAAATAAGTCTTAAGATTGTTAATATAAAGTTGGAATTACAAAACTTGTTCACTTGGGGTAATATGAAGATGAAATGCTTGAACTTCTACTTAGAATTCAACTTCTACAATTGAACTTCTTTGAATCACGAACAGTCATCAACAATGCAGTGATAGACTTCAAGACGTGTTGCGATAATGCCACTTTCCTTAAGATTTATTTCACCCCTACAAGTTATGGTATGCAAAGAAGGTTGTTGAAATAGCATCACTATACAATAAAGTCAACCTTGTTTAATATCATCTTGTACTTATAAAATTAAACCTTTAAACACCTTTGACAAAAACAAGAGTATTATGCCTTAGTCAAAGTCTTCTGCAGTAAAACAATGTCTGAAAGACTTATTTTCTACTTCGAGATTGAGAGAGGATAGAAGAATTCAAAATTATTTGGTGTGCCTCAAATCTAAACTTGACATCTCTATTTATAGAGATTAATTCCAAGTTATGTGATCTTTCAATCAAGTGATATGATTTTTCATTTGTATTGTTTGATTTAATAAACACAATTGTTTAATAAGATCAGAACTTTTGAAAGCCAATGGTTATGTTTCTTAACCATTCAAAGTAAAAAAATAACTTTAGCAAAAGTTTGTAAATTTTCAGACAAAAAACTAACCGTTGTATTCACTTTCATACTAGAGGAGTTGAATGCTCTAGTGTAATTTTGAAACAACATACATCTAGGTACGGCAATCAACTACCTTCGTAGGGAAATCAACTACCCTAAAATAATTTAAAATCCAAAACTACACTTTGTATAAGCAGTTGACTGCCCTCTTCAGGCATACAACTACCCTCTCAAGGCATCCAACTGCCCAAATGCAGTTTTTAAACAGAAAAATTGCTGCACAAGGGCCCTCGAGTGCCCTATAAACTCAGTAAAAATCATTTTAACTTGATTTTACCTAACCCAGAATTATGCCAAATACTAGTTTTACATACACTGTTATGGAGTTTTTCTACTCCACAATCAGATTTAAAATCATGACACATATCTTATTTTATTCATTTTTATTTTTTTAATATCCTTATATGACGTGTCTGATCTTAACATTGTTTATGGATTAAAAAAACTTCATTGACGATGTATAGAATAATTATTGTTTTACTTATACATTGATTAAATATCATTTTAATCAATTCTTTCCACTTTATTTTGAAATTTTTCTAACATATAATTTATTCACTTTACCGTAAATAATTAAGAAATTTAATAATTTAATATAAGTGAATGCGGATTAAAAATAACTCTACTTTCATATACATAATAATGAAATATTAATTTTTCAACTTTTGAAACAGTCCCATTAATCTTTCAAACTTTTTTGGAAAGAATGAGTTGAAAAAAGCTGTTGCTAAATCTTCGGAGTTCCGAAGTCAAGATTATCATGCCATTTTCGATACGTGTCTTCGTCATAAGCACTAAGTTAGGAGCAATAAAGCTAGTGGAGGAAAGCGCAGGCCACAACAATTTTACTCATACGATGGGAATCACTTTCCCCAGAACCATAAAATCCGTTTCTGAGAGTTGTAGTAGCTCAACTGATGCATTAAATTCAATCTGATGTACTGTTTTTAATTTAATTGAAGTACCAGTTTTCACAAAAAAAAAAAAAAACAATTTTAGCAGTAAAAAATGGAACCTAATGATAATAGTAAGGATAAGAACAATAGCATGTTGCATGAAAAGAAATGTGGAAAACTAGGCTTTACATTTTCTAAAGATGGTTAATTTCATGATTTTATTATAGAAAATTGGTCTTAAGTATCATGCTAATTGTGCAAATGGTTGAACCATAAACCACTTAATTAATTATAGTTAAATGCAAGTTAAAACCATTTATCTTTTAAGCTAGTTGAGTGTTTTCATGAAGTTTATGAATAGCAAAATGTTTGTTTTTTTTCCTTTCAAAACTAACCAGATGCTTAAGAAACTTCTCCGATATGTTGGATAAAAATTGATCTATCATCCTTAAATAAAAATTCCTTGAATTGTAATTATTTTATTTTCTTATTTCTTATTTAATAGAATTAATCTAACCTTATTAATTTAAAATTGTGCAATTTTTGCAAAGAACTACATTTGCAATTAAAATGACTACATCATAGTTTTTTTTTTCATAAGATGAGAAACTACATGCTTAGTTTAATATTAATCCTTGATTTTTTTTCATATAGAAAATTATTTAAAAAAAGCGAAAAATTCAAATATTGAATCTCAATCTTCTAAAAAGATAAATAGCAATTGATATGTAAAGCTCAGTTGCTTAAATTTAATTATCTTAAAAAAGAAATTAGTATTTCAACTAATTACATTTTGTTTTACTAAGATTGTATCCAAAAAAAAGAATACACACAAATTTAATTATTTTAAATATTTTTTTGAAAAAATTTAGTAAAAGAATTAAATTCTTTCAACATGACACATGCAATAATAATTATATCAAATACTTTAATACTATAATTCTAAATAAATTAGAACTTAATTTATAACAAATCATCTACTAAAAAATTCAAATTTTAGTTCAATTAGTTCATGCAATTTTTAAAAAAAAAATATTTTTCTTAATAAATCTAGAATTCAAATTTTAAGATTTGCAATTCATTCTATTATCTTTAGTCCATAATCTCATTTTAAAAAAAAATCTACCACTTAAGGTCCTTTCCTTAACAAGATTAACTTTTTTTCTTTTAATTTTGTTGTTTTTTATTCAAGATCTGTTATTCTATCATATACTTTGGCTTTACTGAAAGTTGTGAAATCCCCAATTTCATGTAAATTCTCATATTTGTAAAGTATTATAAGCTGAAATGAGTAAATAAATATGAAATTCTGATGTATGAATGATATATGGGACATGGATGAAATAATGAAAATTGATGGTCAATTAGTCAAGGAATTAATTTTGATAGTATGTAAATAATTGGAGTATAAAGAATCAAAATCAGATTTTTGAAATGAATGACATGTGGCATGTGAATGGAAGAAAGATGGCCAAATATTAAATGGTCAAATAGTCAATGACTGAGATGAGATGATTAATTGGATAAATATGCATTTAATGAAGCTTGATGAATCATCGTCTTTTCCATCAAGAGGCTAGCAGCCATCTATGCTCTTTCTCTAATTTTCAAGTTTTCCTTCATGCTTACCTTGTAGAACAACCACTTCCTGTTATCGAATCATTAAGCTTGCTTAACGAAAAACGATTCTTGTCACTAGCTTAAGCTATATCTGAAATTTGGTGGATTGAATCCAAGTAATTGGAGAGATCTAAATTGCTGTCAAATTTGGTTATTGACAAAGGTAAGGATAGAAGTTGATCCTTTCAATTATATCTATGATTTGAAGTTATGTGATATTGGTATGGTATACTTATGGTGTTAAAATGAAAGAAAGCTAAAGGTTTCAATTAATATGAATTATGCAGCTTCGAAGAAGTAGAGGTAAAGTGTTGAATCGCAATCAACTGATCGCGTTTTCGATGTTAGTTGAAGTAAGGAATATGTGTAATGGATGTAGGGTAGCTATGTCCGCATGTTTTGATATGTTTTGAATGTCTTTGGGATGAAACAAAAGTTGGTTTAAGTGCAGAAAAGGTAAATTTCGAGTTTTACTCCTAGTTACCAAAATGCTAGGAGCAACCGACTACCTTAAGTAACAATCGACTACCTAGAGACAACCAAAGCGTAATTTTTCGAAAACTGATGCAAACCAGTCGACTGCTATTTTCCAGAAAGCACTATGTTTCAAACCAGTTGACTACTATATGACCAGTCGACTGTTATTTACTTAAAAGCATTTTGTTTGAGAAACTAGCTGACTGCCTATAAAACCAGTCGACTGCCCTGTTTTCAGAAGCATTCTGTTTGCGAAAACAGTCGACTGCTATATGACCAATCGACTGCCTTTTTCTCGGAAGCATTCTGTTTCAAAACCAGTTGACTGCTATATGGGACCAATCGACTGCCCCATGTGTTTTCAGAATATCAAAATATTGGAATTTGTAAAAGAAAATAATTTCGATAAAGCAAGAAATGTAATAGCAGCCGACTGCTCAGTGAAGCCGGTTGACTGCCCCCTTTGAAAAGAGGTTATAAAGCTTATTTTCAAAAAAGTGTGATTTTCATTGTAAAAGCTATATGACAAATGTTTTGAGACTATGAAGTACTTGATGATTATGCACTTCTGTATATGTACATGGCTGAGGAGTCCTAGTCAGGCCCTCAGTGCCACAGATGTCACCTAACTAGTGTTCATCGTGGCCACCGACATTTGGTCAATTGTCTCTGTTATATATTTGGCTAGGGAAGGATTCCTGGCCCCTACGGGGGTACGCCACCTGTTTATTCAGTGCATAATTCCGTGGAAATACGAATAGTCTCCCTGTTATTTGAAAGTACAATGCTCTAGAAACGTTTATAAGATCTTGGGGATTTAGGTATGGAAGATGTGTAAGATCCTGAGCAAATGAATGATGATATATATACATATACATATATATAAATAATAATTGTGTTTCACTAGAAAGTGATGAGCTAAATTATACAAATTATTAGAAGGAAGAAGAGATGATATTGACGAACGAGTCTAACCAAATTATATGAAAAGGAAAAAGTATATGTGAATGTGTAGTAATGGGGATGTAACAAAAGTACAGTCAAGGCATGGAATCAACATGTGGCTAAATAGTTTTAAAGAAAAAAATTTGATAAAAAAAACATATTAAATAAATATACTAGGAAAAATTTGCAAAACTTGGCAATACAAATGTAATGAGAAAAGAAAAAGATTGGATATTGTCAAGTGAGAGGAATATTTGAAAATGTCTAATGGGCGTTTTCATTTGAAGAAAAAAACTAAAATTAAAGCATCGAAGAGGACTTCACGTCATGAATAGTCCTACTCAAATCTCAAATCAAAGTACCAAAAAGTTCTACATTTGTTCCACGCCTGACCAAATTTTGTTTTGCCTTACTTTTAAAATTACTTTTTAGCCCCAATTAGCCCTTCTATTTCTATAAGGTGCATTAAATTATGAACTTAATAAAAAAAAGCTTGATTTTATTAGTAAAATTTTTTAATTTTATAAATAATATTATAAAATTATCACATTTTTTATTTTTAATATATAATGCTAATTTCATCGGTAAAATTTAAAACTTTTATTGATAATTGTTTCAGTTAGAAATAAAAGAAATAAAAAGAAACACAAATATTATTTATTATTTTTAACTTTTTTTAAATTGTACTAAGTTAATCATCTAAAATAAAATAAATAAAAATATTGATATTAAAAATGTAAAAATGGAAGAAAAAATCACTTCAACTTAACTCGAGTAATAAAAAGGTCTATCTTAATCTTGGCTACCACTTATATACGCCTCTATGTGAACTAACCTTCGCTAATTTTAGAAGCAAAATTGATATATACTAGCAATTAAGAAGTTCTTTTTCTTTCAACATATATAAAGTTAAATAATTAATTTAACGTTTTAAAAAATAAAGTAATAATTACAACTTTATTGAACAGGATATTAATAAAATAATTAATTTTTTAGTGTTCATTAACCCGCAATAACAGTATAATAAATTTTACCAATAAAATAACAGTATAATAAAATATTACTTCAGAGATGCAAAAATTGATCCTCAACGCATATAAGTTGAGTTATAAAATCTTTTTTATTTCGAAAAATAAATTAAAAATTAATTTTTTTTTCAAGTTAAGACAACAGGCCCCAAAAATTATTTGTGAGTGTAAATATATATTGACAGAGTTAAAATGAATCGAAAAAATTGTCACCTTTCTCAATTTTCATGTATTTGTGCAAGATTTGTAAAATCATTATTTATAAGTAAAAATTTAAAATTTGATTAAAAAGCTTGTCACTTTAATTTAATTAAAGTAAGATAATTAAAAGTTTTGACCTTTTTTAGTTTTGGAATTGGGGATTGGAAGTGCTGTTTATTCTTGTTAGTTGTAACGCATCCATTAAATGACCACAATTAAACGGCCAAATGGGTAAACAGAAAAAAGTTCGTTATTTACAACTTTAGTAATCTTGTCATTGTTGGCTAAAGTCATCCTATCAATAATAATAATAATAATAATAATAATAATAATAATAATAATAATAAACATATCCACTAATTTTTACTTTTCACTACCTTCATTTTCACGATACAGTAAAATAGTTAAAAACTAAAACATTTGTTTCCTCTCTGTCAGAACCTTCAAAAATTGACCACACATTTTTTAAATCCAAAATTGAACTCACATTTTTACCCAAGGGGCAAATTTGTCAACAAAAGAATTATATATGTATGCCGAGTTAGTGGTGCTCCTCCATTCTTTCGCCGACGGTGGTGGCGCCTTGGCCCCACACGGTGTGGGAGATTAAAAAAATTTTAATAAAAGGATTTTTTTTACTTATTTTTTACCGTTGATCATGGACCAATAGTAATGAAAGAATCTTCACCGTCGAATAAAAACCGACGAACGATCACAACCGTTGGTTACCCATTGGTGATTTGTTTAAAGCGGCAAATGCGGTTACATATAAAATGCTGTTTTTTTTTTTTTTAATTCTGTGGTGGGTTTTATTTAAAAAGCGAAAATAAACAGACATCCTCTGAAAGCAAACTTCTGCTGGTGTTCTTGCCTTTGCCTCTTTGTTTCTGCGTTCTCTTCTTTGTCTTCATCTGGGTTTTGGTCTTCTTTTTGTCAAGGGTTTTTTGTTTTCTTTTATGGTTAACGAAATAGAAAACAAAAGACAAATAGATTGATAAAATTCGCGAACAAGAAGGCTAAGGCGTGAATTTGAAGAAGATTTTGGAGATATTTGCTTTTTCTTTTTATGATGATAATGATTGAGAAAAGGGTAGTGATTTTCCATTTTACAAGCTCATAAATGTTGGTTGAACACTCTTGTCAATTAAGGTGAAGGTGATTTGGAAAATCTTCATTTATATTGTAATTATTATTGTTTTTAAGCTAAACTCATCATCAAGTTTCCATTTGGCAGAAAATTTTTCATGTGGGGCTGGCGTTAATGGCAAGGTTGTAGAGAAAACATTAACTGCTGCTTAGTAAGAGAATCCCAGTTTGGTGTATGCAAAGAATTTTCGCTTCCTGAAAAGAAGAGGTTTTTCTTATTTATTTATTTGGTTATTGGTGATTGATAATGTCGTCGACTACTTCATCAGAGATGCAAGAACCGAGCATCGACACAGATAAGCTGAGTTACGAAATCTTTTCGATTCTGGAAAGTAAATTTTTGTTTGGGTACGATGATCATCAGAAGCTATGGATTCCGAAACCGATCTCTCCGGCTTCTGAACCCAAGGTCGAGCCTTTGGGTGCTCAAACTGGTGATGAGAATTCCCTGGCAGCTATCAAGAACCAGAGGGGTAAAATCTGTATTTTGACTATTGATAGCGGTGGCATGAGAGGGATTCTTTGTGGGAAAGCTTTGGCTTATCTTGAACACGCCTTGAAATCCAAGTCGGGTAATCCAAATGCTCGAATCGCCGATTTTTTCGACGTCGCCGCCGGTTCTGGCGTTGGTGGTATCTTCACCGCCATGCTTTTCGCCACCAGAGATAACGAACGCCCGATTTTTACCGCTGAGGAGACGTGGCGATTCCTTGCTGATAATGGGAAGCGGATATACCGGTCCGGTTCGAGTAAAAACGGCGGTATTTTGAAAAAGATTTTGAAAAACGGTTCGACTGTCTCCAGTTCAACCGGTTTGGAGAAGGCGATGAAGGAGGCGTTCGAGGTGGATGAAAGGAGTTTGACGTTGAAAGATACTCTAAAACCGGTTTTGATTCCGTGTTATGACCTCTCAAGCACGGCGCCGTTTCTGTTTTCCAGGGCGGATGCCTTGGAGACGGATAGTTTCGATTTTCCATTATGGGAGGTTTGTCGGGCCACGTCGGCGAAACCCGGTTTATTCGAACCGGTTTTGATGCGGTCTGTCGACGGGCAGACCAGGTGTGTGGCGGTTGACGGCGGGTTGGCAATGAGTAACCCGACGGCTGCGGCAATTACGCACGTGTTGCATAATAAACAGGAGTTTCCTTTTGTCAGAGGCGTTGAGGATTTGTTGGTGCTGTCATTGGGGACCGGTCAGCTTCTCGAGGTTAGCTATGAATATGAGCAAGTCAAGAATTGGAGGGCTAAGGATTGGGCCAAACCAATGGCTCGCATATCCGGTGACGGTTCGGCCGACTCTGTGGACCAAGCCGTAGCCATGGCCTTTGGACAATGTGGAAGCAGTAATTATGTAAGAATTCAGGTATATTTTCGGGACACAAACCTTTATTTTCTTTTTGTTACGTGCAAGTATGGTATAACATAACACTTTGATGATATCATCTAGACAGTTGAACAATTGTGATTGTCTTTGGCATTCTGTTTTCGTGATGAGGTTTCGTTTGTCATTGCAAACGCAAAGGGACGAAGGTAGCCAGGCTGGTAGGAGTTAAGGGTCTTGTCTTTTGGCCATTGGAATTCTTGAATATGGGTTCAATCAAATGTTGGTAACGATTGTTTTTGACCTCGGACAATGGGATCATTGATGCTTTTTTTTCCTTTTTCTGTTTTAGTAGTGTATGGTTGAGGATGGGTACGAAGCACTAGCATTGAAATCTTTGCCTCATTTTGGTCAATGGGTAAAATAACAGACCTCAGCCTCAGGCAGGCCTGGTGATTTTGTGTGGCACGTGATGGCTCTGGGGTTTTGGGCACTGTTCTTTTGGCAAACCGGAGATCGATTGGTGGTCTGATTGTTTTAGCTAAACTAAAGTTACATTTGCTTGCTGCTTCTGTGTTTTTTGGTCAAAATTGCCAGTTTATCTTTTGCAGTGGGACACCTTAAGAGTTGTTGAATCGTCTAAGAGGCAAAGCTTACAAGATTTTACTTTACAAATAGAAATTCTTTTGGTCAAAGAGAATTCTTCAGATTTCTATACTCCTTCACATAATTCAGTTCATCAGGAAAGCTTTGTTCTCAAAGTTGTTAAATAATATGGGAATGTTTTACTAGTCTTAAAAAACTTTAATTTGATGCTGTGGGGGATATCTAGCCTTGATTATTTAGAGCAAAGCCTTAGTTAACAGTGTGGGACATCACTGAGAAGCACAAAATGCTATTCATGATTCATGTCCTTGTATTAGGTAAAGAAGGTAAACATGCCTTCCATAATTAGCTTAGCTTTCATTATTAGGCCGGTTATGGTAATACTTTTAAGTACTGTCTAATATGCCAGGGCCTAATTTCTGATATTGCCATTCCTAAGCATCTAACTACAATTGAAAGAAAAAAGGAAAAATAGAGTGAGGAGGAAGGTTCTTCTAGCTTGGATTTTGGCCTGTCCTCTCCATTTGTCAAATGAAAGTTGTAATTTTCATCCAAATGAGTACTGGAATATATTTACTAGCTTTTTATGATAGTTTTCATAAAAGTGAAAGTGGAAAAAGGGTTTGGCCAAGGGACTATTGAAATGAAGAAAAAAATGGACACCATAATAACATGGTCCCATGTTTTTTCTCCTGTCCTTTGGGTCAGTTTCATTGACAATTTAATTGGAAGCAGGCTTTGGGTATTTTAGTTAACTTCAGTACGACCTTAATTGTTGGTTTGAAAAGCGAAAAGCTCAACAGGGACCATGATTTCTGGGACCTTTAGATTAATTTACCATGTCTGTTGGATGAACAGTTTCTGTTTTCATTACTCGTCAGTCTTGTAAGATGCTGAGTGTCAGTATGTTTGCAAATCATGGAATCACTATTGTTTCTTAATGATCATTTTTCGGTTGTGACAGGCAAATGGGTCCAGTTTAGGCCGGTGTGGCCCTAATGTGGACACAGACCCCAGCCCCAGTAATGTAAAGATGCTGATAGGCATAGCTGAGGAAATGCTGAAGCAGAAAAACGTTGAATCAGTCTTGTTTGGAGGCAAGAGGATTGGAGAACAAAGTAATTTCGAGAAGTTAGACTGGTTTGCTGGAGAACTGGTGCTAGAACACCAGAGGAGGAGTTGCAGAATAGCTCCTACTGTTGCTTTCAAGCAAGCAACACCGAAGACTAGCTGAATAGTCTCAACAAAACTTGTACCAAATCTAAAGCCCAAAGAAAACAAAAGGTATGCCTTTCCTTTCCATGTTGCTACTATTTTTTTTCTTTTTTTGCAATTTTCATTTGATTATTCAAGGAAAGCATCTTAGTGGACCCTGCATTAATGGAAATGATCAAAGGGGGACATCTGAATTATCTTTGTAATGAAGGTGCTGACATTTTTAATGTTATAAAGCTGTGAAATGATTTAAAAGTTTTGATGATTTTGTCAAACATAATGAATAATTTTTCTTATTTTTCTTTATAAATAACATAATACAACAAGAATGACCCATTTGACCGATTACTCAAAATCCTAATTTACCTTTTTAACTCTCGAAATATCCCTTTCTATTGAATTAAAACCAATTTCTTCATACCTAACCGCAGATCAGCACATTTAGGGCCTGCAGGTTATAGCTACCTGCACCAGAGTTTTACTTGGTCAATTTCCCTAATTGATATTTGATGATTTCAAATCACCCTTAATTTCTTTTTTTTCTAATCTCTTTTTTTTTTTTTAATTTGCAAATTAATAACCTTTTTTTTGTCCTTTTTTCTTGTTTGGAAAATAGTTGTTTCTAGCATATGCATAACTCTTTCAAATAGTCCAAAGAAACTGACAAATATTTATGTGCTTGTAGGCTTGACTTGTCATTTTCTATATATGATTTAAGAATTGAGATAACATAGTGCTTAACAACTAGTTGTTGTTTGTTGCTATTGTTCTAACTTGAAATTTGCGTTGAAATGCAAATGTTAGAAAAATAGATAAAAGGAAAAGGGGATGTAAGGGATTGACTGGTCAGAGAAAAGAACAAGAGGAAACAGTGATGTGGGGAAGACAGCTCTGAATGTTGTCTGTCTACCGACACTCACACTCGAAAGAGTTAAAGGGTAATTTATTACAACCTTGAATTCGATGTAAGAAAACCAAACTCATTAAAAATAAAAAAGAAAAAAAAAGTCTGTCCGTAGTCCGAAAAAAAGGTTCCTCTTTGTGGTCATATTATGTTTGAAAAGCTAAATTCTTTTGCTCTCTTGCCCTTTTCCTATAATTTTTTTGCCCATTAACATTGAACCAATTACCTTTGCTTTTCTGCTACCACAAAAGTCAGGCCTCATCCGAACATTTGACTTGGTGATTAATGTTGCTTTTCTTCTATCAGAAAAATAGGCACCACCTGAGCATTTGACCTAGTGATTGGTGTATGACCCTTTATTCAAAGAGTAATGTTAGGTTTTTCTTTTCTTTTAAATCTTACATTGCTTACCCTTATTTGGTTTCATGCACGTGGCTTCAACTTGTCCATGCATTTTACTTTTGTAGGGAAGCAATTGTTCCTGTTCTTAATTAGTTAGAGGAACTGTCTCCTCCATTAACTACCCTTTGGGACAGATAAGTAGCAATTGAATTTGATCGCTTAATTTTATAAAGGATCGTGTGCATCCCTTTTTTTTTAAGTTTTCTTCAATGTTACTTTCATTCTCTTAGAAAATTGTAATAATATCTAACAATTTTAATGGGAACTGAACTTCTCAAGGTTTTAAACAAGTCTCTTCATAGCTAAAGCTAGAGTATGTTGGAGTTTAATATGCAGGAAGTTAAAACTGGTTAGAACTCTCAACTAACTTGAACAATGAAAACAAAATAAAGATGGTAAACCAAACCCACAAGGCACTACCTTCCCCCATTCCCCTCCCCTACCCAAAAAAGAAAATGGAGAAAGAAAGAGAAGAAAAGTTATCAAGAGTGGAGAAAGTGCAAGAAAGCACAAATTTCAAAAGCTTTTTTCTTTTAATTTTTTTGCCTAGTTATTTTGAGTTTTGTGCTTGGTTTTTTACAGACATTTTCTAACAGTAAATTTTGTTTTTAAAGTGCAGGATAAAAAAATGATATTAAAAAAAAAGAAAGAAGATAAAGAAAGAAACATAGCGGCTTTTACCTTATGTAAGTGAAGATGAGTAAGGAAAACAGAAGGAAGGGAATTGAGTAAAAAAGACAAAAAAAAAAAAAAGACATTATTCACCACTGTAAAAAGGGTTGCAAGATCTTGGTGGGATACTTTGCCTACAAGAGGACAGGCATGGTGTTGTCTACTCCACCTTTCTACAATGGCAAGGAACAAAAGCAACAATATTTCTTAAGCTTTTGGAGGTCAGAATCAAGGCGTGAATCTTTTGATTTTTCCTATACAAAAATCGAAGTATAAGGTGGAAAACTGTTTCTATATTTCTTTCTATATTCCCCAACTTTCCTTAATTTCTCACCTTTTATTCCCTCCCAATATCCTAATTTTTTTTCTTTTGTTTCTTTCCTTTTTCTATCAATTCTTGTATATTCTCAAGAAACTTGAGGTGCATGGTGGATTGTCTTGTGTTGAAATGAAAACCCAGAAATATAAGCCTGAGGTCTTTACCCGACTTTGGTTCTTTTCCTTTCTTTTTTCCCTCATTTTAATTGTATTGCATAGAATTTGTAGTGGTGGAGAAGGGATTTGGGACTATCTTTTGTACAAGCAAACCGACCATATCTCCGGAGATTATAGGATTTGGTGGAGGGGAATGAACCCCCTTTATTGTAGACAAATTTCATTCTTTACCTTGAAAGTTGAAACTTTGTTGAACTATAGGGCCGCTCTCTCCTCTCTTTTTATATTTTATATTTTTTCCTTATAAAAACTTGTTCATGTTCTTATGATTACTTGTAGCAATTACGAATTGCAAACTCTTTTGTCTTTTGTAAAACTCTTTACTTGATTTCAATGTTAAATAGTGATGGTTGGTGGTACTTGATGCATGTTTCTTTTTCTAGAGCTTCCTTGTATTATTATCAAATGATTAATTTTGGTACTTGAATTCTAGACCAAAGGATGATGGCAGGAGAAATTTCTTAGAATATGGTTGCACAACAGCACATAAGGCAACCTTTAAAATAAACTTTGATAGAATATTCCCAAATATAAAATACTAGTGTGAAAATGGAAGGGATAGGGTAAATTTTCAACTTGTCAAGGTTAATTAGTGGGTGGAGTTCATGAACTTCATATGAAACTTTATTTTGTTAAATGTTTCTTAAAATAATAAAAAAATGATTTCTAGACTTTGAGAAATTGGTTTAAATAATCATATATTTGTTTTAGGTTTAATAATCAAATATACTCTCGATCTTGTACACAAAATAGATATAAATTCTCAACGTTTAATTTTATTGTAAAATCCATAAACTTTTATTTAACTATAAATAAGTCCTTAACCTTTCAAAAGAATGCAATTAAGTAAAATGAATAACATGTTAAGATCTTATAAGCCTTTAACATTTTATTTTACTGTAAAAATTTATAATTAATTTGGATTTAATTGTATTACTTTGGAAAATTAGAATTTTATATAATAAAATTAAAAGTTGAGAGCTTATTTTCATTTTTGGCATGAGATTAAGGATATATTTTACTATTAAACTTTTATTTTAAAAATACAAGAGTTTTGTAAATTTAAGTTTTAGAATATTTATATTTAAAATTTTTTTCTTAAACTAGAGATCTTTATTATAAAAAAACGATTCATTCACAATTTGAAGACAATTCTTTTTATATTTGCTCCTTAGTTATGGTGTATATTAATCCCACCTTACTCATTCAAAGATAGACCATTGAAGAAAAGCATGCAAAATGTGAGATAGTAATAGAACAATATTTAACAATTTGAAAATGAAATTACTTCAATGGGCACCAAATGGTTTGACTTTTGAGAGATTATGCAATTATAGCCAAATCAAAATCCTATGTCAATTGCAAAGACCCTTAAAATTGTTTTGGTTATGCCTCTATTCATTTTTAAGTTTTAAAACTCTATCAACAATAGACATCATCGTTTTCGTGGGTTGAGATCTTCTCAATTACCATTTATTTTTAGATACATTTATCATCTATAATACCTATTTATTAATTATACAATGAATGTATTAAAAATAATTCATAAAAATAAAAAATTAAACCTAATTTTTGATAAGGTACAATAACTTCCTTAAGATATATAAAAAATTATACTCTTTACTCCTTTTTTTTCTTATTCTTTCTTGGATTTGGGCAATTAACCATTCAAGAGTATTAATTAGGCTTAATAGTCAAATATTCCTTCAACCTTTTATATAAAATGGATATAAATCCTCAATGTTTTATCACATGAAAATCAATCTACAAACTTTTATATTGTTGTAAATAAACCTTTAATCTTTCAAAATCATACAATTAAATTAACAACATTAACTGCTGTTTGGACATCTTATATGAAAGCTAATATGAATAGCTTAATTGGTTGTCACATAGTATATCACATGTGCAATACTAACAGAAGTTAGTATCATTTAATGTATTTGAACTTAATTATATGACTTTATAAGGTTAAGGGTTTATTTAGAGTAAAATAAAAGTTATGAATTGATTTTCATGCAATAAAATGTTGAGAATTTATATCTATTTTACACCAAAGGTCAAGAGTATATTTGACTATTAAACCATTAATTAAAAAAAAAAACATTATTGTTAGACGATAATTGTATGAATTTAGTACAAAAGCAGGCGTGTTAGTGAAGACAAGCTAAGACTTGGAATTCTTCAATGAAGTTCGGAAAATTTTTATTAAAAATGATTAAATAAAATTAAAATAAAAATTTAAATTGAAAAATTGAAAAATTGAAAATCTCATTATATAGATTAAGCGTACAAAATCTGGAAAAAGAAATTAAAAATTTTGATGGTTCTAAATAGATATTTTTACTGAAAATTTTAATAAAAATTTTGACGTTGAATAAGTACCTATCAAATTTTGATTATAAACATTATATTCAATAATTATTTTTTACATATTATTGATTGTCTCTATCATTGAACTCTACCATTCTATAAGTGTTGATTTTCAAAATAAATTTTTATATGATTGTTTTTAATAAAAAATTTCACGAACTTCATCTGAAGAATTCTATCTAAATCTTATCCACCGAAAATAATGAAAAATGTAACATGAGGTGTATGATAAGGCCTTTTGTATTATGAAAAGAAAAGAATAAAAGTAGACATAAATTATATTCGAGCATTTGTTTTTTTTTTTGGCCAGAATATTCGAGCATTTGTTTTGGTAATTAGCATATGAGGTATATTTCTTATTTCTCCAAATAAAAAACAAAAGTTAAAAAATTAATTAAAAAGAAAAAAACGCGCACTTGTGCACGCCCTTAAAAATTGACTCACAACTTTGAATAAAGGTTTTAAAAAGGAAATCAAATGAAAATATTTAATTGTTGCTTGTACGGAAGGGTTGCTTGTGCTGAAGGGTTACAATTGCATTTAATTGATTGTGAAATTAGAATTTTTTAAAGTTTTGAATATTAATTAGAATGAGTATACATCAGTTTTCATCATTTGCTTTTTTTTTTTTTCAAATCAACAGCTTTTATTGTAAAATAAATAAATAAAACCCCCTTAACCCTTTGCATCTTGAAAAAGCAACATATTCTCCTTTTTAAATATAGATTCCAAAATGAATAGAGAGGATATAAACCAAACTTTGATTAAAAGTAGTGTCTTTCCTCTTTTTTTTTTTCTATTTTTCTAAATTTATTGGCCAAGTTACATAACAAGATTACCTTAATTTCTTTCTTTTACTCACTTATTCTAATATTAACATATCTGCATGTTTGAATTTTTTTTTTTAAATAAGGGAGGATTCGAAGGATTTGAGTTTATGCTTCATTCAATGGATCTAAAGTAAAGTCAAGTAAACTATGCCCAAAATGGCATGGTGTAAGCAAAGGCATCTAGCCAAAGATTCTAATACAACCGGTTTTTCACTTCTTACATCTCCTTCTTCGTACTTTAAACAGTAATTATTGAAGAAAATAAAGTGTGAAGGGTAAAAAATCGGTTATATTTAAAAATTCTGTGTCATGTCAGCATACTGCCAACCTAAATCGAATTTTGAATAAAAATTTTCATATTTTCATGTTTATAAAAATATTGTATCATTAAATAATTATTTTACTTTTAAAGCTGTTAAGTAGATTTAGTATGATTTGATTTAGTGGAGTAAACAAATTAAGTTACTCATAAATTACTTGAATTTAACTCGATGATTATTTAAATTTGACTTAATTAATTTTTACTCGAGCTCAAGTTACCTGAGTAATGAGTCAAATCGAGTTTAAACATCTTAACACTCAGCTTGAGCGACTCGTGAGTTTTATCTAATTTTTTTAATATATTTTTAATATTTTATTATTAATTTATCATTTTATCCATATAATATAATGTTAAAAATTAATAAATTAAACCTATCAAGTTGAGCTTCAGCTATTCAAATATTCTGTTGAGTTAGAATTAAGTTCAATCAAACTTGAGTTAAGTTTCGAATATCAAGTTTTTTAATCAAGCTAAGTTCTAGCATAATATTAAACCTTCTCTACTCGGCTAAGTTATACTTCTAATTGATTTATGAATATTTTCAAATTGAAAAATCGAATACCAAAATTTCATTTACTTGGAGTTTTTACTTTTTATTTTTATCTCAATAAAAAGTGAAAAACAGAAAAACACCAAATAAATGAAACTTAAAATTTTTAATTTTTTTTAAATTAGTACATTAAATAAAATGTTATAAACATAATCAAGTATTACATTAGTGAAACTTGAACATAAGATCTCAAAGTTTTATTGGCTAAAATTTTCAAATTCAATCTATTGTTATATGTTGGAGAATTTTTTTTTTTGTCTTTTTCGTAATAGTGGCTTAAATTAAATTCATCTATAACAAGAGAAAATTAAATAATACTTAATAAATAAAAAAATGTATTGATGGCTTTCTAATACATTGTAAAAGTGAAGATTAATAGAGAATTGCAAGTTTACTGATGAATTATCTGAATATTTGGTTTATAAATAAATTCAAAGTAGTAGAAAACATTTTTAAAACATTGAGATTTTTATGTTTTGAAATTTATCATTTTCAAGTAAAAGTTTTTAAATAAGAGATACAAGTAGAATATAGCAAACCTGATCCAAATTCAAAATATTTATATGTACTCGTTCAAATTCGAACATGACCCAATTTGATTAATTTGATAAAAAAAAAGTTAATAACCAAAACTCATTTTATTCAAATTTGAAATGATTTAAATATGAAATAATCCAAACTACATAAAAATTAATTTGAAACTATCTGAATTTAAATAATTTAATTTTAAAAAATAATAATTTTAATTCAAAATAATTTAATTTCTTTTAATACGAAATAAAATAACTAGACTTAAAATCATTTAATTTACTTAAATAATTTATCAGTTCTAGTACATGTACATATATTTGTTATAGATTCAAATGATTGGGTTTGTCAATCAACGCTCCCAAAGCTGGATGTTAATGAAAAATAGGAAATAATAAGAAAATTTCCAATTAATCCTTCCATGCAAAGGAAACAAGATGCCAATTGCTTCGCAGAATGGGTGTTGACCTTTCTTCTTAGATCAATAGTTAAAGAAAAAACACCCAATAGTGAATCCTAATCTCAATCATGAAAATAGCAATCAGGTCATGTCTAATAAAACCATGAATATCCCTTCACCAACCATTTTAAAAGCACAAATTCATAGCTTTAATCAGACAAATTATTCCGCACAACAGGCTTTCTCAAAAATTGATTGAACAACAACCAAAATTAATTTCATCATCTTCATTTCAGCAAATATTCTAATAAAAATGATAATAAAGGGTAAAAAAAAGAAAAAAAATAAAATAAAGTGAATTTGATTAGTTATCCAACTTTTTTCCAAATTGGGTAAATCATACATGCATGGACGGTCCTTAAGCTATATCGATATAGAGAAATCCTACTTTTTCCAACTTAATTATTTTCAGCAGAAATTCACCTCTGCCTTAAAGCTAACCCCTTTCTGACAACATTGAATGGTTGTAAACATGTTTAACATGTCTATTTTTAGCCCTTAATAATCACTTTTCTTCCATCTGTTGATTATTCTAATAATCATGTGCGGAGAAAAAAAATCTAGGTGCTCTAAGTAGGACCATTACCAAATCAGGACTTTTCTTAAAAATCATTTAGCTGTTGTAAAGTCGCTATTAAAGTTTATCATAAAGGAATGGCTATTGTCGCATGAGAAATAATAATTCTAATTAAATCATATAATCAGATGACCAAATTGATCCTAAAAAATTAAAAAGGAAAATCCTCTATATTTATGTCATTGATACCAATACAATATTATCAGAGAAAATATTATGTCAAAATTGATGTGTTTTCTTGTGGTGTAACTGTTGAAATTAATTTGAGCAGACAAAAATGCTTCGAGTTCCAAAATTGCTAAAAATTATTATTGATGTCATTAATTGAATCTATTATCATATTTTCAATTTATAAATTTTTTGACCTACATAGCACGTCTCATTTAAAAATAGTACTTACTCGTTGGAATAATTTAAAAGATAGAGTATGTTCCTTTCTGTACTTGTTAGGTCATCTGTCTTACAAACTAATCTTTATCTTTGAAATATATAATGCATTATTGGGGTCTTAATTCTTACAATCTCAATAATATGATATTCTTTGTCTTAATTTGTAGTGTAACACATTCGTCTTCCCTTTATATATTATCTTGTTTTGGTCGACTGTTGAAACCTAACTTTATTATATATTATGGTTCAAATAAAAAAAACTTTATTATTATGATTGGAATATGCTTTTCTTATCATAATTAAAGGGGTCATATCCTTTAGTAAGGTTACTGGACCAATTTATTTTCCTATTCACATGTTGCCCTCTACTTTTATAAAATAGACTAGGATTATGTTTAAAGTGTCTAAATAAGACAATATTATATTAATTATATATTACTATATTGTCTTTGAGATGATGACTCCTCCTTCTTGTAGATAAATACTAGTGAACTTAATCATAAACATCAAGAAATTAATTAAAAATAAATTTCATGATTTATTATTTTATGATTAAAACATGAAGAGGTTATAGTAATAATTAATGAGTTTGTATATGATGCACTGACAGTGTATAGATGCATCAAAAGTTGACACCTCATCAATAAGTTCTTATGAGCAAATTAAAAAAAATTATTTATATTTGCAAATAAGGACCTATTGATGAGGTGGCAACCTCTGGTGCATTGACAATGTATGGAAACTATACACTGTCAGTGCATCATATATAAATCCATAATTAATAATCATAAGGTGATTAGTTTAAGGATTTATATATAATGCATTACAGTGTATAGTTTCTATACACTGTCAATGCACCAGAGGTTGACATCTCATCAATAGGCCCTTATATGTAAATATAAATAAATTTTTTTAATTTGTCGATAAGGGCTTGTTGATGAGGTGTCAACCTTTGGTGCATTGACAGTGTATAGAAACTATACACTGTCAGTGCATTATATACAAA